>CM032233.1:140965000-141148732 GCA_019009955.1 Riptortus pedestris
TTATTTTACAATGGTTATTGCTATGCACTATTTCAATTATTGCTATGTTTTGTTAAATCTATGTTATTGCCACTTACCACTATGTTATTGCAACTTATATTATTTTACAATAATTATTGCTATGCACTATTACAATCATTGTCATGTTATTTTAAATTATAATTATTGTTGTGTTATGTTAAAGTTATTCCTATGTTGTATTTATGTTGCTATTTTTATTCTTATATTTATTATGTTATAACAACCATTCCTGTGTGTTACTAAAATCATTGTTATGCCTATATTAAAGCTATTCTTATGTTGCATTATTATAATTATTATTCTATTATGTATCTACAGTATTATTATTCTATTATGTATCTACAGTATTATTATTCTATTATGTATCTACAGTATTATTATTCTATTATGTATCTACAGTATTATTATTCTATTATGTATCTACAGTATTATTATTCTATTATGTATCTACAGTATTATTATTCTATTATGTATCTACAGTATTATTATTCTATTATGTTACTATTATTAATGCTGTTTGTAGTTATATTTTTATTAGAGCCACCTTCTTGATGTATTAAATCTATTAAGTTATAATATGTTACAGCTGTTATAGTATTATATATATATATATATATATATATATATATATATATATACTAGCTCAGATACCCGGCTTCGCCCGGGAATTCATTTGAGGCTGTGTACAATGTGTACAATTACACTTCCCTCCACGACGTAATGATTTTCCGAAATCGCCAACCCTGAAGGGTAACTTTTGGGGATTAATAGAATAGAAATTTTATTTTTGAAGGATAAATGAAAATGTGTTCCTAATCTATCCCTCTACACTTTTTGACTCACCGTTTTTCAATAGTTCTAACCATAATCATGGGTAGCATTTATTACAATTAAATATCATCTATAATGAACATATATCCTTTCAAAAGCCAATCCGAGCTCACATAGTATAGGCAAAGTTTTGCACGTAAGATTATATTTGTAATAGTGAATCTCACTGGAAATTGCTTCCAGTAATGCCAGACGGGAAATAAGTAAACTCAATTAACTGGTAAGGCTCCCGTCATCTTCGCTCCCGCATGAGACTTCTCAACATTCTTCTACTTATATTATTGATGCAAAACATTATTTTATAATTTATCTACCGGATGGAATTAAATAATAGTGGTACCCTGAAAATATCATATCGAGTTTAAACGCATATTGTTTTTTGTCATGATGACATTACCATTAACGTTTAATTGTTATTATATTACATATTTGTTTCAATAACATCGAGGTACATTATACAAATTAAATAATGGAAATGCTCTTATAGTTTATATTTCTATTGGAAATATAACAAATAGAATATTTGCCGAAAAACAAATAGAAAATAGAAAAAGCGAGTTTTTCATTTCAGCCTCTCTTATAATCCCCACTCCCCTTTGAACCTAAAATTTTTAATATAGCTTATAATCATGGGAGATTTAATGCTAAGTCACACACCGAGTTTTGCTAAGTTCGGTTCAATCGTTAGTGCCCAACAAAATTGTTGGCTCCCGCTTTAGATTTTAGTGTATATCTCGTTTATACTTTTCTATACGACAAAAGTGAATATAACAAAAGTTACTTAAAATAACAAAATAAACAACTTTTGTCATGTGCATGTTTGTCGAAAAACCAATAGGAAACGAAATATCACTACTGTTAATTTCAGGCCTCCCTTACAATCCCCACTCCTGCTCGTCCCTAGGAATGTTGGTATGGCTTATGAAAATCAAGGCGTCAACACTAATAAACATACCGATTTTTATTTAGTTCGGTTGAGTCTTTTGAGCACAATAAAATTAATGACTCCCGCTATAGTTTTTTGTTTATAACTCATTTATACTTTGGTAAACGACAAAAGTGTATATAACAAAAGTTACTCTAAATAACAAAATAAACAACTTTTGTTATGTTCATATCTGCCGAAAAACCAATAGGAAACGAAATATCGCTATTTTTAATTACGGGCCTCCCTTATAACCCCCACTCCTGTTTGTCTTAGAGAATATTAATATAGCCTAAAGTCTAAGTTGGGCTAGTAGTAATATACATACCAAGTTTCATAAAATTCGGTTCAGCCGTTTATGCGTGAAAAGGTAACAAACAAACAAACAAACAAACAGACACGAAAGAAACAAAATGCAGTTATGGTGTCTATGACATGTGAAACGAAAAGTTATAGTGAAATTTCGCAAAAAAAATCAATGTACAGACAGAGGTTACAATTTTATATATACTAGCTCAGATACCCGGCTTCGCTCGGGAATTCATTTGAGGCTGAATGATGATGGTATTTTTTGGCAAGGCTTTAGTTTGCACAATATTTTCACCTTTACCCGTCCCACTATTTAGGATTAACACCCGTTGTTCGCATTTGTTAATAATAAAATTAATTTTTTATGTAAGTTTTCACTGCCCTCGAAATTGTCATATTTCCCCTCTCCTTTGCATTATGCATAGATCTCAGTTATTAAGCACAAAATATTGTGGTGAAACGAAATATCACCATTATTAATTTCAGGCCTCCCTTATAACCCCCACTCCTGCCCGTCCCTAGAAATGTTAGTATGGCTTATTATAAGGAAAGCGTTAGTGCTAATACACATACCGAGTTTTATTTATTTCGGCTGGGTCTTTTGTCCCAAATAAAATTGTTCACTTCCGCTATAGGTTTTAGCATATGTCTCGTTTATAATTCGGTATACTAAAAAAGTGTATATAACAAAATTTACTCTAAATAACAAAATACACTTCCGCTATAGGTTTTAGCGTATATCTCGTTTATAATACGGTATACGAAAAAAGTGTGTAAAACAACTGAGGAAAGAAAGAGGGAGTGAGAAAGGTTCTAGATTACAGGAAGGTCTCCCCACCAGTCCCTGACGCTCCAGGTTAACCAACAGAACATGACTAACGGCTAACTCTCAATTCCGCTAACATTACCTTATATTCAGATTCTATTTTCAATTCTAATTATGTATGTTTAAATACTTTCGTTTTTTTGTGAATTAATTGATGTTTTAAACACATTAAAGGATGAAATTACTTACTTCCGATTAATTAATGTTCCAGTGAAAGACAGAGGAAGGGAGGGGGGAGTAATATACTTTGCTCCTCATGAAACAGCTACTTGTTTTTAAAATGCTTCATACAATTGAAATGTTCTTGTTTATCGTCATGTTCATATTTGCCGAAAAACCAATAGGAAACGAAATATCGCTATATTTAATTTCAGGCTTCCCTTATAACCCCCACTCCTGCCCGTGCCTAAAAATGTTGATATGGTTTGTTATAATGAAAGCGTTAGTGCTAATCGACATACCGAGTTTTATTTATTTCGGTTGGGTCTATTGTCCCAAATAAAATTGGTCACTTCCGCTATAGATTTTAGCGTATATCTCGTTTATTATTCGGTATACGAAAAAAGTGTATATAACAAATGTTACTCTAAATAACAAAGTAAACAACTTTTGTTATGTTCATATTTACCGAAAAACCAATAGGATACGAAATATCGCTATTTTTAATTTCTGGCTTCCCTTATAACCCCCACTCCTGCCCGTCCCAAGAAATGTTGGTATGGCTTGTTATAATGAAACCGTTACTGCTAATAGATATACCGAGTTTTACTTAGTTCGGTTGAGTGTTTTGTGCCAAATAAAATTGTTGACTCCCGCTATAATTTTTAGCGTATAACTCATTTATACTTCGGTATACGACGAAAGTGTATATAACAAAAGTTACTTTAAATAACAAAATAAATAACTTTTGTTATGTGGATATTTGCCGAAAAACCAATAGGAAACGAAATATCGCTATTTTTAATTTCAGGCCTCCCTTATAACCCCCACTCCTGTTTGTCTTAGAGAATAATAATATAGCCTAAAGTCTAAGTTGGGCTAGTAGTAATATACATACCAAGTTTCATAAAATTCGGTTCAGCCGTTTATGCGTGAAAAGGTAACAAACAAACAAACAAACAAACAAACATACACGAAAGAAACAAAATGCAGATATGGTGTCTATGACATGTGAAACGAAAAGTTATCGTGAAATTTCGCGAAAAAAAATCAATGTACAGACAGAGGTTACAATTTTATATATATATAGATATATAAAAATATAAAAATTTCACGATAACTTTTCGTTTCACATGTCATAGACACCATAACTGCATTTTATTTCTTTTTGGTGTCTGTTTGTTTGTTTGTTTGTTACCTTTTCACGCATAAACGGCTGAACCAAATTTTATGAAACTTGGTATGCATATTACTACTAACCCAACTTAGACTTTAGGCTATGTTAATATTCTCTGAGACGAACAGGAGTGTGGGTTATAAGGGAAGCCTGAAATTAAAGATAGCGATATTTCCTTTTCTATTGGTTTTTCGGCAAATATGAACATAACAAAAGCTGTTTATTTTGTAATTTAGAGTAACTTTTGTTATATGCACTTTTGCCGTATACGGAAGTAGAAATGAGTTATATGCTAAAAACTATAGCGGGAGTCCACAATTTTATTTGGCACAAAAGACTCAACCGAACTTAACCAAACTCGCTATGTGATTTAATACTAACGATTTCCTTATAATAAGCCATACTAACATTTCTAAGGACTGGCAGGAGTGGGGGTTATAGGGGAGGCCTGAAATTAAAAATAGCGATATTTCGTTTCCTATTGCTTTTTCAGCAAATATGCACATAACAAAAGTTGTTTATTTTGTTATTTAGAGTAACTTTTGTTATATGCACTTTTGCCGTATACGGAAGCATAAATGAGTTATACGCTATAAACTATAGCGGGAGTCCACAATTTTATTTGGCACTAAAGACTCAACCGAACTAAATAAAACACTCGGTATGTGTGTTAGCACTAACGCCATCCTTATAATAAGCCATACTAACATTTCTAGGAACGGGCAGGAGTGGGGGTTATAAGGGAGGCCTGAATTTACAAATTTTATTATTAACAAATCCACAGAAACGACGGGTATTAGCCCTAAAATTACCCGTCCCAGTGGAGTAAATGTCAAAATATTGTGCAAAGTAAAGCCTTGCCAAAAAAATTCCATCACCATCCAGTCTCAAATGAATTCCCGGGCGAAGCCGGGTATCTGAGCTAGTATATATATATATATATATATATATATATATATATATATATATATATATACACACACACACACATTTATAATAATAATGATATGGGTATTATATATAATGTGGTGTTATGGGGTGCTCGAGTGTTATGCATGTGAATATATGTATGGATATGAATATTGTATAGTGTTGAGGTGTGTTTATGGTATTATGTTGCAGTATATGGTGCTGAGTTTGTCAATGTCTGTCTTTTTGTTGCATGTGTTTTTGTGTTGGGCTATGTATAGCATTTCTTTAAACATTCTTTTGGATTTGTTGGATTCTATGTCTAGTGAAGAAATGCTATACATAGCCCAACACAAAAACACATGCAACAAAAAGACAGACATTGACAAACTCAGCACCATATACTGCAACATAATACCATAAACACACCTCAACACTATACAATATTCATATCCATACATATATTTACATACATAACACTCGAGCACCACATAACACCACATTATATATAATACCCATATCATTATTATTATAAATGTGTGTGTATATATATATATATATATATATATAATACTATAACAGCTGTAACATATTATAACTTAATAGATTTAATACATCAAGAAGGTGGCTCTAATAAAAATATAACTACAAACAGCATTAATAACAGTAACATAATAGAATAATAATACTGTAGATACATAATAGAATAATAATAATAATAATGCAACATAAGAATAGCTTTAATATAGGCATAACAATGATTTTAGTAACACACAGGAATGGTTGTTATAACATAATAAATATAAGAATGTTGCGATCTGGCTGCGGTGATAAGCAGTGGAAGCTGAAATATATAAAAAATCCCACAACCAAACTACTAACAAGAATTTAGGAAGGGCCACCAACAATCGACTCAAGTCAAAATTCAAATATATAAATTTATTTATAATAAAAATATTCACCAATTATAAATATTAATAATTAAAATGAAAAGGCACCTTTATAAATATAATGGGGGACACTTAATAATACTTATATTTATATTTATCATCGGTGAGTGCATCGGCAGGGTTTAGCCTGGTAGCAGGTCTATAGGATTGCCCTACGCTCTGACGCTCTGAGGATGGGGATTTAGTCCCCGAAAGCGCTCAGCGTTTATAAGAAATGAAATTGTGAGGAGCCATAAAAAAGTTTTGTGATTAACTAATAATACTTAGTCTATATTACAATAGAAAGACTTAGCTGTGTAATAGAAGTGCTGACTTAGCCGTGAGAGATAGAGTAGCCTAGGCAGGCAGGAACAAGCTGAAGGATTAACTCTCGGACGAGAAGCAAGGTCTCCCCTCCAGAGGATGCCGAATATGACTGACTTTAATCCTCCGTAAGAGGGTCCTTTTATAGGGCTAATCCGGGAGTGAACTTTGAACTGCCGATCGAAATACGCTCAAAAAGTGCATTTAACGTGAATTAATTATCGAAATTCATCCGTATTATTACTTAGTGTACCGACGTTAAGAGCTGTGAATGTTATTATCAAAATCCATCGGCGTTATCTATGAAAATGCTAGAGCACATGGTGACTTCACTCTAAATTGGATATAATTCTTATTTAAAGGTAATAACAATACATTTAAGCATTCATACATAATAATCTTAATGTGCTCTGTGCTGGGAATACTAAGAATATAAAATATATGGCCATTTATAATGGGCTTATGTAATGCAATGTCAATTTCATTACATCACCCCCTCCCCCGGGACAAAAGTCTATTGATCAAACATCAAGTCAAACTCAATAATAAATAATCATAATAAATCACAAATATAACACAGGAAGCAATGGATACCCAATGGTGAACATATAGAATATCAAGTTATTATTGATATGCATATTTCCTATACTAATAAGTTTAAGTCCTTGTCTGGTGTGAAATAAATAAATAGTGTAAGCCAATATATACTAGTTGGAGGTAGGGCATCCCGAACGGCTTACAGTGATGCTCAACGCAATCACAATATTGGTCCAAAACCAAAAAAAACAAGGGATCCCAAAAAATAACGCCTCCGACGACTGAGGACCCAACAGGAACTGGCCACTACAAAAGGGCACATATATGTCCATAAATAATAAATCAGAAAAATGACTAATCATAGTCAGGGTCCCCAGTTACACCAAGACATGATTAATTATCTAGAACACATATGTGGAGACTCAGCTCATGTTCAATAAAATTTTGCCCATATTGGCATATGTAGGAAATATCAGTGTAAATTGTGATGTGCAAATATAGAAAGTGTTGACAAGGCACACCCTAATCTAATTTATAAAGTTTATGACTACATATTTTCATATGCGCCAGTTCACCAATATGCATATATATGTATTAAATAATAAAAAAATATGCTTCCATGTGTATCCATTCCAAAGAAGGGATAGGAAAAGTTTAAATATGATGATGATCAATTCAGATAAAATATATCTGTAAGACTTTTCTAACTCAGGACCAATAAATTATCAAAAAAAAATTTGATCCAAAAATCTAAAATTATTCCCAAAAAATTCAAAATTTGGCCCGGGAGGGATTGATTACATCAGAGACTTAACCTAAAAAGGCCTATTTACAAAATTGTATGGGATCCATTATAAGAATATGAATATTTACATATTACAACATATTTACATGCAATTTGCTTTACAATAATAAAAAAAACAGGACAGGTGCCTTGTGACAAAGAAGAACTAATACAGGGGGAAAAAAAATTAAAGCCTTCACAACTGATCTTAAATCAAAAAACTACAATTGGGAACTAAGCCCTAATAAAAAAATTAATGAAAATCTCTTGTGAATGTACAAACCAAAAAAAAATAACCCCTATACTTCTTGTCACTAAAATGGATCCTCATACTTTAAAAAAAAGACAGGACAAATTTTTCCCTAACAAAATACAATATAAGGGGGAAAATTAAAAATAAACTAGTATACTACATAAATACTGTTTTGATGTTTTCTCCCTCTTCTTCGTCATCTGGGACGTTGATGATGAAGTAGAAAGGATGATGTCTTCATCTCCTTGAGAAGTTGCATCTCTGGAAGGGGAGTTCAGGACATCTATTCCAGCTGTATACTGTCCTATCAGCTAATATGCAGAGTGCTCTCTGCATTCAAAGTCTCTGAAATCTTTCAAATGGATCAGTGTCCGTTCCATAATTACAAGTCAGCCCTCCATAGATTTCGAACAACTATCCTCTCACGGTCTGGTCAAGCCTCAAAGATTTACTTTACAAAATTTGAAACTAAGATATAAAAAAAATTAAAATAATGCTTAAGGCATTATTTTGGCTTACAGACAGTAGATATTATGCCAATTCTATAGTTGACACAACAACATGATAGATTACAATAAATTTATACAATAAAAAAAATTCTATCAATGAGGACAAATTTGTAAGCTTTACAATATTTAATACAAAATTAATTTCAAACAATTTACAAAAATTGCTTACAATAATTAATTGAAAATAATCCTCAATCAAAAATTTAAGGTTTTAGGCCTCTTTTTCTATGAAAAAAAATTTACAATTAGATGATTGTAAGTAATGAAAAATTCTATTAATCATTAGAGGACTTATAAAAACCTGAGGTGCCTTCTCAGAATATTGGACTCATATATAAGAGTCTCTGAGAACCTATCAACAAGTGATTGTTGGTTGACCCTGTGTTAAGGAACATACATGCTATTAAACATAAATATCTCATTATGCATGCAACAAAAACTTAACACTTGAGAGAAACATAAGGGGAATAATATTATTATATCCATAATCCCTGAAAAAACAAATTATTAATTTCTGAAAAAAAAAAATTCATTAATGTTCTCGGGTCCTGGGCACCTTCTCTTCCTGCTGAGGAAGAATTTCTGCAGTTTACCCTCATGCTTAGGAGCAATCCCTGGCAGTTTACCCTCTTGCTTAGGAGCATTACCACTTGTAGCGATCTTCTGAGACCAAATGTAAGATCTTGATAGTTCCAGGCGTCCTTCCACTTTCTTCCTGCGTAGATGGTGGCCTGTCCAGCTGAAGGTCCCACTGAAGTGCAGAGATGTATTTTGTTCTCTCCCTAAGATTAGAGTTGCTGAAGAAAATTTAGTGGAGGCATGCTTGGAGGAACTAGTGGCTAGACTTATATAATGAGAAATTATTGCTCATAATATATTTAATAATTCTCTAATTTAGATTTGCCCACATAATATTTATTAATAATTTCTAGCCCATAAAATATTTCATCAATATCTATCTAATGTCTTATATTATTCAATAATATTTTTACTGACTCCACTTGTTGAGTCTCAAATTTATATACATACTCAAATTCATATACATAGCCCTTTAATATAAATTAAATATATTTAAATGACTTACATAGAATCTAATATATTTGCTAGCACCCAAGAAAACATTTTTCAATAAATGTTTTCACAGACTCATCTTGTATGAGTTCCTATGTATTCAGCCCTCAAAAATTATCATATAATAATGATTAATTAAATTATCAATAAACGGGCATTATTTGATGCAGTTTATATCCTCTTGCTCAGGAGGCAATAATGGGCTAATTCACATAATAAAATCAATAATTGGGCTATTTGGGGCTAGGCTTAGGACTATCAGTCAGATAGCCTGAAGACCGGAAGTTTAACCTCATTCCTAGGAGGGTCTATATTTTATTATAAGGCCATGCTGTATTAAGCAATTTTTTTTAAAAAAATGGGGCTATGTTAGTTAGGATAGGATATTTATTTTTTTTATTGGCCTGATGATAGCTTAGGACTGGCCCAAAGATAGGATATTTATCAGCCCGAAGATAGGATAGGAAGTTTAACCTCGTTCCCAGGAGGGCATCTAATTTGGTCAGGGGAATTGTAGAAGTTTCTCTATGTGGAACCTACAAAGAAAATTTTCCCCTGCCATTACTACTATTTAAATTTTAGTTTTTAGATGCCCCTTCGGGCTTGACAGCCCGTTTGGGCTCCTCCTTGGATTTAAATTTTTTCTTTTTAAATCCTTGATATTTTTGCTGGACTGGAGGAGCCGGTAAATAAATCACCTGTGGTGGAGACATATAATTTAATCTTTCTTGGGGTTTAAACTTTGTGTTCCACCTAACCTGGGTCTTTTTAGGTGGAGATGTAGGAGACTTTGGCTGCTCCCTATGATAATTTGGTCTATCTCTGCCCCGATCCTGGTTTCTGTCAGGAAAATTATGTCTATAATAATTATTGTTATTATTATTATTATTATTCTGACTATATCTATTATAGTTCCTGTTCCGGGCAGCATTTGAGTCGCTATATGGTCTGTGCGACTCTTCCCTCCCCCTTGAATTTAGAAAATCCATTAGTGATTTTATGTCCTCAATTGATTTATTAAGGGCGGGTGGGAGGGTTAACGCAGACCTATTTTCCACAAAGTTATTACTTGATGCATACTGTTTAGCATTTAATTCTAATTTCTCTACTCTATCAATTAATAAATTTAATTCCCTGAATGTTGAAGGAATAGTATTAAATGTAAAAAATGATCGTGTTCGGTCATTAGCATTTTCTAATATTATTTCAATTATTTCACTTTCATTTTCAAATTTCAAAATTTCTGAATATTTAATTACATGGTCCGCATATTCTCGGAATGGTTCCCCAGCCTTTTGTTGTCTATAGATATAATCAATTTTGTACTGTAGTCTAGTACGAGGCAGGCGTAGTGTTTGACAAAAGTGTGTCCCTCACTTTTTCAAACGTTAAATTGGGCGAAGTTAATAAATGCTTTAAAACTGCCTGAGGCTGGGAAAATGTCAGTCTTTCAAAAATTTTATCAAACCAGGTGGGCTTTAATTTGCTAATCTCGTAAAGTGCCTCCAAAAATTCTAAGATAGAATGAGGGTCGCTAGTCCTCAAAGTGGGTATGTTATTTAATAGAGAGTCGAAATATGGGGGTAATTTTTTAACAGGCTCAGAAATTCTAAATGTATCCTGGAGAAAAGTGTAACCTCTAGCTGGAGTCGATGCCTTCTCTTCAAATTGGGTTGGCTGTCTAGAAATACTAGGAAGGGGATTATCATGGGGAACATTTGTTGGTGCCTCAAATATTTTAGAAAAGGTCCCCGCACACTCCAGCATGCCCCCTAAACACTCCGTGAGCTTGGTAAAATAAGAATGAAATTCTGATTTAAATTCTAATAACTTTTTTTCAAGTTGCAATTCGACTAATTTTTCTATACCTTCAGCACTTAAACTAGAGTCGTTGATTTGGTGGTGTTGATCCTGTGCAGTCATATTTTGTTGATCGGCATCCATGATGAAAAAAAAAAAAGGAGACGGTGGACACAACAACAGGACAACAAAAAATAAAATTATTTAACCTTCCTAAACCCCAATTACTCTAAACTGGGTAAAAAATTAATTTATGAAAAATTTAATATAAAATCTAAATTTAGCGATGTATACGCTAATCGGCAGACGCTAGATAAATTACGTAGCGTATAATAAAAATAAATATGCCGATAGAAAAGGTTCAGCTACAGTTAGTAGTGAGACCAAAAATTATTGTGGCTTCTCAAAAAATGTTGAGAACCACGCTCTGCTACCACTTGTTGCGATCTGGCTGCGGTGATAAGCAGTGGAAGCTGAAATATATAAAAAATCCCACAACCAAACCACTAACAAGAATTTAGGAAGGGCCACCAACAATCGACTCAAGTCAAAATTCAAATATATAAATTTATTTATAATAAAAATATTCACCAATTATAAATATTTATTATTAAAATGAAAAGGCACCTTTATAAATATAATGGGGGACACTTAATAATACTTAGTCTATATTACAATAGAAAGACTTAGCTGTGTAATAGAAGTGCTGACTTAGCCGTGAGAGATAGAGTAGCCTAGGCAGGCAGGAACAAGCTGAAGGATTAACTCTCGGACGAGAAGCAAGGTCTCCCCTCCAAAGGATGCCGAATATGACTGACTTTAATCCTCCGTAAGAGGGTCCTTTTATAGGGCTAATCCGGGAGTGAACTTTGAACTGCCGATCGAAATACGCTCAAAAAGTGCATTTAACGTGAATTAATTATCGAAATTCATCCGTATTATTACTTAGTGTACCGACGTTAAGAGCTGTGAATGTTATTATCAAAATCCATCGGCGTTATCTATGAAAATGCTAGAGCACATGGTGACTTCACTCTAAATTGGATATAATTCTTATTTAAAGGTAATAACAATACATTTAAGCATTCATACATAATAATCTTAATGTGCTCTGTGCTGGGAATACTCAGAATATAAAATATATGGCCATTTATAATGGGCTTATGTAATGCAATGTCAATTTCATTACAAGAATAAAAATAGCAACATAAATACAACATAGGAATAACTTTAACATAACACAACAATAATTATAATTTAAAATAACATGACAATGATTGTAATAGTGCATAGCAATAATTATTGTAAAATAATATAAGTTGCAATAACATAGTGGTAAGTGGCAATAACATAGATTTAACAAAACATAGCAATAATTGAAATAGTGCATAGCAATAACCATTGTAAAATAATATAAGAACTACAGTACAACAATTATAATATAGTTTAAAAAACAAATACACCATACTATAAATATATAAAACATACAAAAGGCTGTGACCCCGCTATGTAAACAAATAAGGAAGGTTACTATAACCCTAGTCATAGTGCAATAAGAATGTATAATAGTCTATAGATATATTTAGTCTTGGTAAGTAATAATAAGGAAAAAACACCCTTTTACAACAATGTGCAATATTATAATGTAGTACATGTAATTTTACAGCCCTGAAGAAGAGAAAATAAAGATTCTCGAAATATCGGCATAAACTAAGATTCATTTCACCAACATTGACCAAAACTCCGAAAAGAACAACACACCACATATAAATACAACCTGGTCGAAAACATCAGCACAATTATATATATATATATATATATATATATATATATATATATATATATATATATATATATATATATGTTTGTCTGTTAACGCTCTAGAGTTCGCAATTTTTTTTTGATCGTTACGAAACTCGATATTTAACCGTTTTATGTAAAAAGACAGATCAAGTTCGTAATGGCCGAAATCGGACCAGAGGGAGGGAGGGATTTTCGAAAATTCAAAATATCTCCGTTATTATGCATCGGATCGAAAATTTGTACAGAAACAATCTTATTGCAAATTAAATTTACTATAAGTATTGTCATATACATTTATTCTCTATCTTGAATATTAACCGAGATATTTGCATTTTTATGAAGTCTGTGGTGGGGTATAGTTCGGATTATGTCGGCCATCTTCGTCATTTCTCGGCTCAGGCGGAAGCTTCTTCAAACCTGGCGTTTTTAACCTTACTTTACCTTCCTTACTTTGTGAGATTTATGTAAATACGTTTTGTTTATCCGCCCCCCCTTCTTTAGTTCTTGGACTACTAAAATTTGAGTTATTAAAATATAAATTATGCTTACAATTCAGAAGCCGTTTCAGTTGGGTATTTATTTTAATTAACTGAAAGATTTCTCATTATCTAATCACGGTGGTATTGTGTTACCAGTATGCAGATTTCTCTATTGTAAAACTTCACAGGGGAAATCTGCTTAGTTTACGCAGCCCCTGCGTGACGGACTTTTTTTTAGCATGTAACCACGTCGCCATATTTAGTTTCTAAATCTTTCGGGAATTCTTTAAATGCACGATGATTTAACGCGCGCGACTTTATAAAACTGATTAATTTAATTATTGGTATTGTTGGCAATCTCAACTTTTCGCACACAAATTTTCCTGGTGAATTATGCAGTGGCTAACGAACGTTTCCCTTCTTGTGGCCTTCTTAATGTCTTGAAATAGCCTTCCTGATCTTTCTGTCACAATGCTTGACATTGCTCGTGCTCCATCTGTAGATAAGTCGAAAAGTTTTCCAAAAAAAGCTTTAGTTCATCGTACCGGTCTTTGCCGGTTGTAGCCCCTTGCATTGGAATCAGTGAACACAATTCTTCGGTAATATTAAATTTGGTGTCAATACCACGTAACAATATAGACAGTTGTGCTGTATCAGTAATATCGCAACACTCATCAAGTGCCAAAGAATAGTATTCGAATTTTGCAATGCAGTCACGAAGCGTTGTTGACATGTTCTCGGACGAGTCTTCAATTCTGCTTGCAATGAAACAAGAGACGGTGAATCTTGATAATCTAATGCTTGAAATAATATTTATTTTATCAGGAAATGCTATTTCTGCAACGGTAGTCAGACATTCTTTTATCATTTCAGGGTTTCATTTTTTTTTTGCCAGTATTTGACTGACAATACAACTAGCCTTAACTGCTGTATTTGATAAATTAGCTAGATTTTTCATATGCTAGTGCTAGAGGGAGGCCGGGATTGGGACGCCGGGATAGGGAGGCCGGGAGTGGGAGGCTAGGAGAGGGAGGCCGGGCGAGGGAAGCTAGGAGTGGGAGGCTGGGAGAGGGAGGCCGGGAGTGGGAGGCCGGGAGAGGGAGGCTAGGAGAGGGAAGCTAGGAGTGGGAGGCTGGGAGAGGGAGGCCGGGAGAGGGAGGCTAGGAGTGGGAGGCCGGGAGAGGGGAGGCCGGGAGTGGGAGGCCGGGAGAGGGAGGCTAGGAGAGGGAGGCCGGGAGAGGGAAGCTAGGAGTGGGAGGCTGGGAGAGGGAGGCCGGGTGAGTGGGAGTCTAGGATATGGAGGCCGGGAGAGGGAGGCTAGGAGAGGGAGGCCGGGAGAGGGAGGCCGGGAGTGGGACGCCGGGATAGGGAGGCCGAGAGAGGGAGGCTAGGAGAGGGAGGCCGGGAGAGGGAAGCTAGGAGTGGGAGGCTGGGAGAGGGAGGCCGGGTGAGTGGGAGGCTATGAGTGGGAGGCTGGGAGAGGGAGGCCGGGAGAGGGAGGCTAGGAGTGGGAGGCCGGGAGAGAGGAGGCCGGGAGTGGTAGGCTGGGAGAGGGAGGCTAGGAGAGGGAAGCTAGGAGTGGGAGGCTGGGAGAGGGAGGCCGGGAGAGGGAGGCCGGGAGAGGGAGGCCGGGAGTGGGAGGCCGGGAGTGGGAGGCCGGGAGAGGGAGGCTAGGAGAGGGAGGCCGGGAGAGGGAAGCTAGGAGTGGGAGGCTGGGAGAGGGAGGCCGGGTGAGTGGGAGGCTATGAGTGGGAGGCTGGGAGAGGGAGGCCGGGAGAGGGAGGCTAGGAGTGGGAGGCCGGGAGAGGGAGGCCGGGAGTGGGAGGCCGGGAGAGGGAGGCTAGGAGAGGGAAGCTAGGAGTGGGAGGCTGGGAGAGGGAGGCCGGGAGAGGGAGGCGAGGAGTGGGACGCCGGGAGAGGGAGGCCGGGAGTGGGAGGCCGGGAGAGGGAGGCTAGGAGAGGGAGGCCGGGAGAGAGGGAAGCTAGGAGTGGGAGGCTGGGAGAGGGAGGCCAGGTGAGTGGGAGGCTTGGAGAGGGAGGCCGGGAGAGGGAGGCTAGGAGAGGGAGGCCGGGTGAGTGGGAGGCGATGAGTGGGAGGCTGGGAGAGGGAGGCCGGGAGAGGGATGCTAGGAGTGGGAGGCTGGGAGAGGGAGGCCGGGAGTGGGAGGCCGGGAGAGGGAGGCCGGGAGAGGGAGGCCGGGAGAGGGAGGCTAGGAGTGGGAGGCCGGGAGAGGGAAGCTAGGAGTGGGAGGCTGGGAGAGGGAGGCGGGGTGAGTGGGGAGGCTAGGAGAGGGAGGCCGGGAGAGGGAGGCTAGGAGAGGGAGGCCGGAGTGGGACGCCGGGATAGGGAGGCCGGGAGAGGGAGGCTAGGAGAGGGAGGCCGGGAGAGTGAAGCTAGGAGTGGGAGGCTGGGAGGGAGGCCGGGTGAGTGGGAGGCTAGGAGAGGGAGGCCGGGAGAGGGACGCCGGGATAGGGAGGCCGGGAGAGGGAGGCGAGGAGAGGGAGGCCGGGAGAGGGAAGCGAGGAGAGGGAGGCTCGGAGAGGGAGGCCGGGTGAGTGGGAGGCTAGGAGAGGGAGGCCGGGGAGGGAGGCTAGGAGAGAGGGAGGCTAGGAGTGGGAGGCCGGGAGAGGGAGGCTAGGAGTGGGTGGCCGGGAGCGGGAGGCCGGGAGAGGGAGGCCGGGAGAGGGAGGCGAGGAGAGGGAGGACGGGCGTGGGAAGCTGGGAGTGTGACGCGGGGAGAGTGAGGCCGGGGGTGGGCGGCGGGGAGTGGGAGGCAGGGAGAGTGACGCCGGGAGAGGGAGGCAGGGAGAGGGAGGCTAGGAGAGGGAGGCTGGGAGAGGGAGGCCGGGTGAGTGGGAGGCTAGGAGAGGGAGGCCGGGAGAGGGAGGCTGGGAGAGGGAGGCCGGGAGTGGGACGCCGGGATAGGGAGGCCGGGAGAGGGAAGCTAGGAGTGGGAGGCTGGGAGAGGGAGGCCGGGGTGAGTGGGAGGCTCTGAGTGGGAGGCTGGGAGAGGGAGGCCGGGAGAGGGAGGCTAGGAGTGGGAGGCCCGGAGAGGGAGGCCGGGAGTGGGAGGCCGGGAGAGGGAGGCTAGGAGAGGGAGGCCGGGAGAGGGAAGCTAGGAGAGGGAGGCGGGGAGAGGGAGGCCGGGAGAGTGAGAGGCTGTGAGTGGGAGGCTGGGAGAGGGAGGCCGGGAGAGGGAGGCTAGGAGTGGGAGGCCGGGAGAGGGAGGCCGGGAGTGGGAGGCCGGGAGAGGGAGGCTAGGAGAGGGAAGCTAGGAGTGGGAGGCCGGGAGTGTGACGCCGGGATTGGGAGGCCGGGAGAGGGAGGCTAGGAGAGGGAGGCGGAGAGAGGGAAGCTAGGAGTGGGAGGCTGGAGAGGGAGGCCGGGTGAGTGGAAGGCTAGGAGAGGGAGGCCGGGAGTGGGAGGCTAGGAGTGGGAGGCCGGGTGAGGGTAGCTAGGTGTGGGAGGCTGGGAGAGGGTGGCCGTGTGAGTGGGAGGCTGGGAGAGGGAGGCCGGGTGAGTGGGAGGCTATGAGTGGTTGGCTGGGTGTGGGAGGCCGGGTGAGTGGGAGGGTTTGAGTGGGAGGCTGGGAGAGGGAGGCCGGGAGTGGGACGCCGGGAGTGGGAGGCTAGGAGAGGGAGGCCGGGAGAGGGAAGCTAGGAATGGGAGGCTGGGAGAGGGAGGCCGGGAGAGGGGAGGCCGGGAGTGGGACGCCGGGATAGGGAGGCCGGGGAGGGGAGGCTAGGAGAGGGAGGCCGGGAGAGAGAGGGAAGCTAGGAGTGGGAGGCTGGGAGAGGGAGGCCGGGTGAGTGGGAGGCTATGAGTGGGAGGCCGGGAGAGGGAGGCTAGGAGTGGGTGGCCGGGAGAGGGAGGCCGGGAGTGGGAGGCCGGGAGAGGGAGGCTAGGAGAGGGAGGCCGGGAGAGGGACGCTAGGAGAGGGAGGCTGGGAGAGGGAGGCCGGGTGAGTGGGAGGCTAGGAGAGGGAGGCTGGGAGAGGGAGGCCGGGAGAGGGAAGCAGGGAGTGGGAGGCTGGGAGAGGGAGGCCGGGAGAGGGACGCTAGGAGTGGGAGGCTGGGAGAGGGAGGCCGGGAGAGGGAGGCCGGGAGTGGGACGCCGGGAGAGGGAGGCTAGGAGAGGGAGGCCGGGAGAGGGAAGCTAGGAGTGGGAGGCTGGGAGAGGGAGGCCGGGTGAGGGGGAGGCTATGAGTGGGACGCTGGGAGAGGGAGGCCGGGAGAGGGAGGCTAGGAGTGGGAGGCCGGGAGAGGGAGGCCGGGAGTGGGAGGCCGGGAGAGGGAGGCTAGGAGAGGGAGGCCGGGAGAGGGAAGCTAGGAGTGGGAGGCTGGGAGAGGGAGGCCGGGTGAGTGGGAGGCTTTGTGTGGGAGGCTGGGAGTGGGAGGCCGGGAGTGGGAGGCTAGGAGTGGGAGGCCGGGAGAGGGAGGCCGGGAGTGGGAGGCCGGGAGAGGGAGGCTAGGAGAGGGAAGCTAGGAGTGGGAGGCTGGGAGAGGGAGGCCGGGAGAGGGAGGCCGGGAGTGGGACGCCGGGGAGAGGGAGGCTAGGAGAGGGAGGCCGGGAGAGGGAAGCTAGGAGTGGGAGAGGCTGGGAGAGGGAGGCCGGGTGAGTGGGAGGCTATGAGTGGGAGGCTGGGAGAGGGAGGCCCGGGAGAGGGAGGCTAGGAGTGGGAGGCCGGAGAGGGAGGCCGGGAGTGGGAGGCCGGGAGAGGAGGCTAGGAGAGGGAAGCTAGGAGTGGGAGGCTGGGAGAGGGAGGCCGGGAGAGGGAGGCTAGGAGTGGGAGGCCGGGAGAGGGAGGCCGGGAGTGGGAGGCCGGGAGAGGGAGGCTAGGAGAGGGAGGCCGGGAGAGGGAAGCTAGGAGTGGGAGGCTGGGAGAGGGAGGCCCGGTGAGTGGGAGGCTAGGAGAGGGAGGCCGGGAGAGGGAGGCTAGGAGAGGGAGGCTGGGAGAGGGAGGCTATGAGAGATAATCTGGGAGAGGGAGACTGGGAGAGGGAAGCTAGGAGAGGGAAGCTGGGAGAGGGAGGCCGGGAGTGGGAGGCCGGGAGAGGGAGGGAGGCCGGAGTGGGAGGCCGGGAGAGGGAGGCTAGGAGAGGGAGGCTGGGAGACGGAGGCTAGGGGAGGGAAGCTGGGAGAGGGAGGCTAGGAGAGGGAGGCTGGGAGAGGGAAGCTAGGAGAGGGAAGCTGGGAGAGGGAGGCTATGAGAGGGAGGCTAGGAGAGGGAGGCTAGGTGAGGGAAGCTAGGAGAGGGAGGGTAGGAGAGGGAGGCTAGGAGAGGGAGGCCGGGAGTGGGACGCCGGGATAGGGAGGCCGGGAGAGGGAGGCTAGGAGAGGGAAGCTAGGAGTGGGAGGCTGGGAGAGGGAGGCCGGGAGAGGGAGGCCGGGAGAGGGAGGCCGGGAGAGGGAGGCCCGGAGAGTGAGACCGGGAGAGGGACGCCGGGATAGGGAAGCTGGGAGAGGGAGGCTAGGAGAGGGAAGCTGGGAGAGGGAGGCTAGGTGAGGGAAGCTGGGAGATGGAGGCTATGAGAGGGAAGCTGGGAGAGGGAGGCTAGGAGAGGGAGGCTGGGAGAGGGAGGCCGGGTGAGTGGGAGGCTATGAGTGGGAGGCTGGGAGAGGGAGGCCGGGAGAGGGAGGCTAGGAGTGGGAGGCTGGGAGAGGGAGGCCGGGAGAGTGGAAGGCTTGGAGAGGGAGGCCGGGAGAGGGAGGCTTGGAGAGGGAGGCGGGGAGAGGGAGGCCGGGAGTGGGTGGCGGGGTGAGGGAGGCCGGGAGAGTGAGGCTCGGAGAGGGAGGCAGGGAGAGGGAGGGTGGGAGAGGGAGGCGTGGAGAGGGATGCTGGGAGAGGGAGGCTAGGAGAGGGAGGCTGGGAGAGGGAGGCTAGGAGTGGGAGGCTGTGAGAGGGAGGCCGGGAGAGGGAGGCTAGGAGAGGGAGGCCGGGAGAGGGAAGCTAGGAGTGGAAGGCTAGGAGAGGGAGGCCGGGAGAGGGAGGCCGGGAGAGGGAGGCTAGGAGAGGGAGGCGGGGAGAGGGAGGCCGGGAGTGGGAGGCGGGGAGAGGGAGGCTAGGAGAGGGAGGCTGGGAGAGGGAGGCTAGGAGAGGGAAGCCGGGAGTGGGCCGGCGGGCTTGGGCGGCCGGGAGAGGGAGGCTAGGAGAGGGAGGCCGGGAGAGGGAAGCTAGGAGTGGGAGGCTGGGAGGGGGTCCCGGGGAGTGGGAGGCGTGGAGAGGGAGGCCGGGAGTGGGACGCCGGGATGGGGAGGCCGGGAGAGGGAGGCGGGGAGAGGGAGGCCGGAGAGGGAAGCTAGGAGTGGGAGGCTGGGAGAGGGAGGGCGGGTGAGTGGAAGGCTAGGAGAGGGAAGCCGGGAGAGGGAGGCTAGGAGAGGGAGGCCGGGAGAGGGAAGCTAGGAGTGGGAGGCGGGGAGAGGGAGGACCGGAGTGTGGAAGCCTAGGAGAGGGAGGCCGGGAGAGGGAGGCTAGGAGAGGGAGGCCGGGAGAGGGAAGCTAGGAGTGGGAGGCTGGGAGAGGGAGGCCGGGAGAGGGAGGCTAGGAGAGGGAGGCCGGGAGAGGGAAGCTAGGAGTGGGAGGCTGGGAGAGGGAGGCCGGGTGAGTGGGAGGCTATGAGTGGGAGGCTGGGAGAGGGAGGCTAGGAGTGGGAGGCTGGGAGAGGGAAGCTAGGAGAGGGAAGCTGGGAGAGGGAGGCCGGGTGAGTGGGAGGCTATGAGTGGGAGGCGGGGAGAGGGAGGCCGGGAGTGGGACGCCCGGAGTGGGACGCCGGGAGTGGGAGGCGAGGAGAGGGAGGCCAGGAGAGGGAAGCTAGGAGTGGGAGGCTGGGAGAGGGAGGCCGGGAGAGGGAGGCCGGGAGTGGGAGGCCGGGAGAGGGAGGCTAGGAGAGGGAGGCCGGGAGAGGGAAGCTAGGAGTGGGAGGCTGGGAGAGGGAGGCCGGGTGAGTGGGAGGCTAGGAGAGGGAGGCCGGGAGAGGGAGGCTAGGAGAGGGAGGCCGGGAGAGGGAGGCCGGGAGAGTGGGAGGCTATGAGTGGGAGGCTGGGAGAGGGAGGCCGGGAGAGGGAGGCTAGGAGTAGGAGGCCGGGAGAGGGAGGCTGGGAGAGGGAGGCCGGGAGAGGGAGGCTAGGGAGGGAAGCTAGGAGTGGGAGGCTGGGAGAGGGAGGCCGGGAGAGGGAGGCTAGGAGTGGGAGGCCGGGAGAGGGAGGCCGGGAGTGGGAGGCCGGGAGAGGGAGGCTAGGAGAGGGAGGCCGGGAGAGGGAAGCTAGGAGTGGGAGGCGGGGAGAGGGAGGCCGGGGGAGTGGGAGGCTAGGAGTGGGAGGCGGGGAGAGGGAGGCGGGGTGAGTGGGAGGCTATGAGTGGGAGGCTGGGAGAGGGAGGCCGGGAGTGGGAGGCTGGGAGAGGGAGGCCGGGAGTGGGACGCCGGGATAGGGAGGCCGGGAGTGGGAGGCTAGGAGAGGGATGCCGGGAGAGGGAAGCTAGGAGTGGGAGTGGGGAGAGGGAGAGGGAGGCCGGGAGAGGGAGGCTAGGAGAGGGAGGCCGGGAGAGGGAGGCCGGTGAGTGGGAGGCTATGAGTGGGAGGCTGGGAGAGGGAGGCCGGTAGAGGGAGGCTAGGAGTAGGAGGCCGGGAGAGGGAGGCCGGGAGTGGGAGGAGGCCGGGAGAGGGAGGCTAGGAGAGGGAAGCTAGGAGTGGGAGGCTGGGAGAGGGAGGCCGTGAGAGGGAGGCTAGGAGAGGGAGACCCGGAGAGGGAGGCCGGGAGTGGGAGGCCGGGAGAGGGAGGCGGGGAGAGGGAGGCCGGGTGAGGGAAGGTATGAGTGGGAGGCGGGGAGAGGGAGGCCGGGTGAGTGGGAGGCTAGGAGAGGGAGGCCGGGAGAGGGAGGCTAGGAGAGGGAGGCCGGGAGTGGGACGCCGGGATAGGGAGGCCGGGAGAGGGAGGCTAGGAGAGGGAGGCCGGGAGAGGGAAGCTAGGAGTGGGAGGCTGGGAGAGGGAGGCCGGGTGAGTGGGAGGCTAGGAGAGGGAGGCCGGGAGAGGGAGGCTAGGAGAGGGAGGCCGGGAGAGGGAAGCTAGGAGTGGGAGGCTGGGAGAGGGAGGCCGGGTGAGTGGGAGGCTATGAGTGGGAGGCTGGGAGAGGGAGGCCGGGTGAGTGGGAGGCTATGAGTGGGAGGCTGGGAGAGGGAGGCCGGGTGAGTGGGAGGCTAGGAGAGGGAGGCCGGGAGAGGGAGGCTTGGAGAGGGTGGCCGGGAGTGGGAGGCCGGGAGTGGGAGGCCGGGAGAGGGAGGCTAGGAGAGGGAGGCCGGGAGAGGGAAGCTAGGAGTGGGAGGCTGGGAGAGGGAGGCCGGGTGAGTGGAAGGCTCGGAGAGGGAGGCCGGGAGAGGGAGGCCGGGTGAGGGGGAGGCTGGGAGTGGGAGGCTGGGAGAGGGCGGCCGGGTGCGTGGGAGGCGTTGAGTGGGGGGCTGGGTGTGGGTGGCCGGGTGAGTGGGAGGCTGGGAGAGGGAGGCCGGGAGTGGGACGCCGGGATAGGGAGGCCGGGAGTGGGAGGTTAGGAGAGGGATGCCGGGAGAGGGAAGCTAGGAGTGGGAGGCTGGGAGAGGGAGGCCGGGAGAGGGAGGCTAGGAGAGGGAGGCCGGGAGAGGGAGGCCGGGTGAGTGGGAGGCTAGGAGTGGGAGGCTGGGAGAGGGAGGCCGGGAGAGGGAGGCTAGGAGTAGGAGGCCGGGAGAGGGAGGCAGGGAGTGGGAGGCCAGGAGAGGGAGGCTAGGAGAGGGAAGCTAGGAGTGGGAGGCTGGGAGAGGGAGGCCGGGAGAGGGGAGGCTAGGAGAGTGGGGCCGGGAGAGGAGGCCGGGAGTGGGAGGCCGGGAGTGGGAGGCTAGTAGAGGGAGGCCGGGAGTGGTATGGTTGGAGTGGGAGGGCGGGAGGGATCCCGGGTGAGTGGGAGGCTAGGAGAGGGAGGCCGGGAGTGGGAGGCTAGGAGAGGGAGGCCGGGAGTGGGACGCCGGGATAGGGAGGCCGGGAGAGGGAGGCTAGGAGAGGGAGGCCGGGAGAGGGAAGCTAGGAGTGGGAGGCTGGGAGAGGGAGGCCGGGTGAGAGGGAGGCTAGGAGAGGGAGGCCGGGAGAGGGAGGCTAGGAGAGGGAGGCCGGGAGAGGGAAGCGAGGAGTGGGAGGCTGGGAGGGAGGCCGGGTGAGTGGGAGGCTAGGAGAGGGAGGCTAGGAGAGGGAGGCCGGGAGAGGGAGGCTAGGAGTGGGAGGCTGGGAGAGGGTGGCGGGTGAGTGGGAGGCTAGGAGAGGGAGGCCGGGTTAGGGAGGCTTGGAGAGGGAGGCGGGGAGTGGGACGCCGGGATAGGGAGGCCGGGAGAGGGAGGCTCGGAGAGGGAGGCCGGGAGAGGGAAGCTAGGAGTGGGAGGCTGGGAGAGGGAGGCCGGTTGAGTGGAAGGCTAGGAGAGGGAGGCCGGGAGAGGGAGGCTAGGAGAGGGAGGCCGGGAGAGGGAAGCTACGAGTGGGAGGCTGGGCGAGGGAGGCCGGGAGAGTGGGAGGCTAGGAGAGGGAGGCCGGGAGAGGGAGGCTAGGAGAGGGAGGCCGGGAGAGGGAAGCTAGGAGTGGGAGGCTGGGAGAGGGAGGCCGGGTGAGTGGAAGGCTAGGAGAGGGAGGCCGGGAGAGGGAGGCTAGGAGAGGGAGGCCGGGAGAGGGAAGCTAGGAGTGGGAGGCTGGGAGAGGGAGGCCGGGTGAGTGGGAGGCTATGAGTGGGAGGCTGGGAGAGGGAGGCTAGGAGTGGGAGGCCGGGAGAGGGAGCAGCAGAGCATGTAGGAGCACGCTGAAAGATTGGGGCGAGTCTTAGAGCGGTTCAAGGCATTCAATCTAAAGGTAAACTTGGAGAAATGTCGATTCGCGGAGTAATCTGTGGAATACTTGGGGCTCGTTGTTACTAGAGCGGAGTTAAACCGGACCCAAAGAAAATTGAGGCCGTGAAGAGCTACCCAGAACCAAGGTCTAAGGCGGATGTGCAGGCCTTTTTGGGTTTAGTAGGGTTTATCGCAGATTTATCCCGCAGTTCTCGGCCATAGCGAAGCCGTTGTCCAATCTGACGAGAAAGGATATAAATTTCACGTGGAACGGAAGACAACGGGACGCGTTCCTGCGGTTAAAGACATACCTTTGGAGTGGAAGCGTCCAAGCGTATCCCCACTTTTCGGCTTCTTTCATCCTTGCATCCGACGCCTCAGCGACGGGGCTCAGTGCGATACTTTCCCAGATCCACCATGGAGTGGAAAGACCCATCTCTTATGCTAGTAGGAAGCTATCAGAGACGGAACAGCGTTACAGCACGACAGAGCGGGAGCTGCTAGCCGTAGTTTGGGCTGTTCGGCAATTTAGGTGTTATCTCTACGGGCGTGAATTTAAATTAATCACGGACCACGCCGCTATCACATGGCCTCTCGGTCTGAAGGATCTAACCTCTAGAATAAACTGGAGGAGGTCCAGTACGAACCAGGTAAACTCCACCTTAAGGGTGAGTGGGAGGCTAGGAGAGGGAGGCCGGGAGAGGGAGGCTAGGAGAGGGAGGCCGGGAGAGGGAAGCTAGGAGTGGGAGGCTGGGAGAGGGAGGCCGGGTGCGGGGCACGCTAGGAGTGGGAGGATGGGGGAGGGAGGCAGGGTGAGTGGGTGGCTATGAGTGGGAGGCTGGGAGAGGGTTGCCGGGTGAGTGGGAGGCTAGGAGAGGGAGGCCGGGAGAGGGAGGCTAGGAGAGGGAGGCCGGGAGTGGGACGCCGGGAGAGGGAGGCCGGGAGAGGGAGGCTAGGAGAGGGAGGCCGGGAGAGGGACGCTAGGAGAGGGAGGCGGGGAGAGGGAGGCCCGGGAGAGTGGCAGGCTAGGCGAGGGAGGCCGGGAGAGGGAGGCCGGGTGAGTGGGAGGCTAGGAGTGGGAGGCTGGGAGAGGGAGGCCGGGTGAGTGGGAGGCTATGAGTGGGAGGCTGGGAGAGGGAGGCCGGGTGAGTGGGAGGCTGGGAGAGGGAGGCCGGGAGTGGGCCGCGGGGAGTGGGAGGCCGGGTGAGGGAGGCTCGGTGAGGGTGGCCGGGCGAGGGTATCTAGGTGTGGGTGTGTGGGAGAGTGCGGCGGGTTGAGTGGTAGGCTAGGAGAGGGAGGCAGGGAGAGGGAGGCCGGGTGAGTGGGTCTATGAGTGGGAGGCTGGGAGAGGGAGGCCGGGAGAGGGGAGGCTAGGGAGTAGGAGGCGGGAGAGGGAGGCCGGGAGTGGGTGGCCGGGAGAGGGAGGCTAGGAGAGGGAAGCTAGGAGTGGGAGGCTGGGAGAGGGAGGCCGGGAGAGGGAGGCACGGAGTGGGAGGCCGGGAGAGGTACCCCCGGAGTGGGAGCACGGGAGAGGGACGATAGGAGAGGGAGGCCGGGAGAGGGACGGGAGGAGTGGGAGGCCGGGAGAGGGAGGCCGGGTGAGTGGGAGGATCGGAGGGGGAGGCCGGGAGAGGGAGGCTAGGAGAGGGAGGCAGGGAGAGGGACGCAGGGATAGGGAGGCAGGTAGAGTGAGGCTCGGAGAGCGAGGCAGCGCGAGGGACGCTAGGAGAGGGAGGCTGGGGGAGAGGGAGGCCGGGTGAGTGGAAGGCTAGGAGAGGGAGGCCGGGAGAGGGAGGCTAGGAGAGGAGGTCGGGAGAGGGAAGCAAGGAGTGGGAGGCTGGGAGAGGGAGGGCGGAGTGGGAGGCTATGAGTGGAGGCTGGGAGAGGGAGGCCGGGTGAGTGGGAGGCTATGAGTGGGAGGCTGGGAGCGAATGAGGCTGGGAGAGGGAGGCCGGGTGAGTGGGAGGCTAGGAGAGGGAGGCCGGGAGAGGGAGGCTAGGAGAGGGAGGCCGGGAGTGGGACGCCGGGATAGGGAGGCCGGGAGAGGGAGGCTAGGAGAGGGAGGCCGGGAGAGGGAAGCTAGGAGTGGGAGGCAGGGAGAGGGAGGCCGGGAGAGTGGAACGCGCGGAGAGTGAGGCCGGGAGGGGGAGGCGGGGAGAGGTAGGCCGGGAGAGGGAGGCCGGGAGAGGGAAGCTAGGAGTGGGAGGCGGGGAGAGGGCGGCCGGGCTCGTGGGAGGCTAGGAGAGGGAGGCCGGGAGAGGGAGGCTAGGAGAGGGAGGCCGGGAGAGGGAAGCTAGGAGTGGGAGGCTGGGAGAGGGAGGCCGGGTGAGTGGAAGGCTAGGAGAGGGAGGCCGGGAGAGGGAGGCTAGGAGAGGGAGGCCGGGAGAGGGAAGCTAGGAGTGGGAGGCTGGGAGAGGGAGGCCGGGAGAGGGAAGCTAGGAGTGGGAGGCTGGGAGAGGGAGGCCGGGTGAGTGGGAGGCCGGGAGAGGGAGCAGCAGAGCATGTAGGAGCACGCTGAAAGATTGGGGCGAGTCTTAGAGCGGTTCAAGCATTCAATCTAAAGGTAAACTTGGAGAAATGTCGATTCGCGGAGTAATCTGTGGAATACTTGGGGCTCGTTGTTACTAGAGCGGAGTTAAACCGGACCCAAAGAAAATTGAGGCCGTGAAGAGCTACCCAGAACCAAGGTCTAAGGCGGATGTGCAGGCCTTTTTGGGTTTAGTAGGGTTTATCGCAGATTTATCCCGCAGTTCTCGGCCATAGCGAAGCCGTTGTCCAATCTGACGAGAAAGGATATAAATTTCACGTGGAACGGAAGACAACGGGACGCGTTCCTGCGGTTAAAGACATACCTTTGGAGTGGAAGCGTCCAAGCGTATCCCCACTTTTCGGCTTCTTTCATCCTTGCATCCGACGCCTCAGCGACGGGGCTCAGTGCGATACTTTCCCAGATCCACCATGGAGTGGAAAGACCCATCTCTTATGCTAGTAGGAAGCTATCAGAGACGGAACAGCGTTACAGCACGACAGAGCGGGAGCTGCTAGCCGTAGTTTGGGCTGTTCGGCAATTTAGGTGTTATCTCTACGGGCGTGAATTTAAATTAATCACGGACCACGCCGCTATCACATGGCCTCTCGGTCTGAAGGATCTAACCTCTAGAATAAACTGGAGGAGGTCCAGTACGAACCAGGTAAACTCCACCTTAAGGGTGAGTGGGAGGCTAGGAGAGGGAGGCCGGGAGAGGGAGGCTAGGAGAGGGAGGCCGGGAGTGGGACGCCGGGATAGGGAGGCCGGGTGAGTGGGAGGCTATGAGTGGGAGGCTGGGAGAGGGAGGCCGGGAGAGGGAGGCTAGGAGTAGGAGGCCGGGAGAGGGAGGCCGGGAGTGGGAGGCCGGGAGAGGGAGGCTAGGAGAGGGAAGCTAGGAGTGGGAGGCTGGGAGAGGGAGGCCGGGAGAGGGAGGCTAGGAGTGGGAGGCCGGGAGAGGGAGGCCGGGAGTGGGAGGCCGGGAGAGGGAGGCTCGGAGAGGGAGGCCGGGAGAGGGACTCTAGGAGAGTGAGGCAGGGAGAGGGAGGCCGGGAGAGGGAGGCCGGGTGAGTGGGAGGCTAGGAGAGGGAGGCCGGGAGAGGGAGGCTAGGAGAGGGAGGCCGGGAGTGGGACGCCGGGAGAGGGAGGCAGGGAGAGTGAGGCGAGGAGAGGGAGGACGGGAGAGGGAAGCTAGGAGTGGGAGGCTGGGAGAGGGAGGCCGGGTGAGTGGAAGGCTAGGAGAGGGACTCCGGGAGAGGGAGGCTCGGAGAGGGAGGCCGGGAGAGGGACGCTAGGCGTGCGAGGCTGTGTGAGGGAGGCCGGGTGAGTGGGAGGCTATGAGTGGGAGGCTGGGAGAGGGAGGCCGGGTGAGTGGGAGGCTATGAGTGGGAGGCTGGGAGAGGGAGGCCGGGTGAGTGGGAGGCTAGGAGAGGGAGGCCGGGAGAGGGAGGCTAGGAGAGGGAGGCCGGGAGAGGGACGCGGGGATAGGGAGGCCGGGAGAGGGCGGCGCGGAGAGGGAGGCCGGGAGAGGGAAGCTAGGAGTGGGAGGCTGGGAGAGGGAGGCCGGTTGAGTGGAAGGCTAGGAGAGGGAGGCCGGGAGAGGGAGGCTAGGAGAGGGAGGCCGGGAGAGGGATGCTACGAGTGGGAGGCTGGGAGAGGGAGGCCGGGTGAGTGGGAGGCTAGGAGAGGGAGGCCGGGAGAGGGAGGCTAGGAGAGGGAGGCCGGGAGAGGGAAGCTAGGAGTGGGAGGCTGGGAGAGGGAGGCCGGGTGAGTGGAAGGCTAGGAGAGGGAGGCCGGGAGAGGGAGGCTAGGAGTGGGAGGCCGGGAGAGGGAGGCCGGGAGAGGGAAGCTAGGAGTGGGAGGCTGGGAGAGGGAGGCCGGGTGAGTGGAAGGCTAGGAGAGGGAGGCCGGGAGAGGGATGCTAGGAGTGGGAGGCTGGGAGAGGGAGGCCGGGTGAGTGGGAGGCTATGAGTGGGAGGCTGGGAGAGGGAGGCTAGGAGTGGGAGGCCGGGAGAGGGAGCAGCAGAGCATGTAGGAGCACGCTGAAAGATTGGGGCGAGTCTTAGAGCGGTTCAAGGCATTCAATCTAAAGGTAAACTTGGAGAAATGTCGATTCGCGGAGTAATCTGTGGAATACTTGGGGCTCGTTGTTACTAGAGCGGAGTTAAACCGGACCCAAAGAAAATTGAGGCCGTGAAGAGCTACCCAGAACCAAGGTCTAAGGCGGATGTGCAGGCCTTTTTGGGTTTAGTAGGGTTTATCGCAGATTTATCCCGCAGTTCTCGGCCATAGCGAAGCCGTTGTCCAATCTGACGAGAAAGGATATAAATTTCACGTGGAACGGAAGACAACGGGACGCGTTCCTGCGGTTAAAGACATACCTTTGGAGTGGAAGCGTCCAAGCGTATCCCCACTTTTCGGCTTCTTTCATCCTTGCATCCGACGCCTCAGCGACGGGGCTCAGTGCGATACTTTCCCAGATCCACCATGGAGTGGAAAGACCCATCTCTTATGCTAGTAGGAAGCTATCAGAGACGGAACAGCGTTACAGCACGACAGAGCGGGAGCTGCTAGCCGTAGTTTGGGCTGTTCGGCAATTTAGGTGTTATCTCTACGGGCGTGAATTTAAATTAATCACGGACCACGCCGCTATCACATGGCCTCTCGGTCTGAAGGATCTAACCTCTAGAATAAACTGGAGGAGGTCCAGTACGAACCAGGTAAACTCCACCTTAACGCCGACGCTTTAAGCCCCATGTGGCAGCGGTCGATACCTTGGGAACACCTGAGAAGCGGGTAGGACAATCCTGGGGTCGTAGCAGAATTATCCAAGCACAACAGTTAGACAAGGTGTGCAGGGAGACTATGAATGGCTTTGGGACGAGTGTTTTAAGCGATGAGGACGGTCTTCTCTTCCTCCGATCACACGAGAACCCCGAATGCTTGTTCCGGGAGCCATGGTGGAATATATCCTTAGTCGGGCACATGATACCTCTCTGGGTGGGCACCCAGGAATTGCCAGGACAAAACGGTTAATAGCACGCCAATATTACTGGTCGTCCCTGGATAGGGACGTAAAGGAATATGTGGAAGGATGCTGGTCCTGCGCTGGTAGGAAAACGCCGGCTCGGCATAGAGCACCTCTCGCGACTTCGAAGGATCCTTCGGAACCGTTCGAGGTTGCTTCCCTCGACATCGTAGGTCCTCTACCGACTACCTCCTGTACGAGGAAGCGCTACCATCTCACGTTCATTGACCATTTTTCGAAATACGCCGAAGCCATTCCAATGTGCAATCAAACGACGGACGAAGTGTGTAAGCAGTTCTTTACGAAGATCGTATCGCGACACGGCTCCCCTTCCTACCTTCTAATCGACCAAGGGACAAATTTTACGTCCTCACTGCTGAAGGAGGCATGTAGATTGCTAAAGATAACTAAGTTGCAGACAACGGCATACCATCCCCAGTGTAACGGAATGTTGGAACGATTCCATGGGAACCTCACCGAATCATTTCGGTGCGTAAAGACGGACTGGGATCGTTGGGTCCCATACGTAGTCATGGCATATAACAATACGCCTCATTCCTTGACGTCAGTCAGCCCGAATCGTGTGGTTTACGGGCGGGATGTCCGTGCACCATTCGACTGTGACACCGGCTTTTTAGGCGCAGATCGGGGGACGATGTTGGATCACGTCTGAAGGATGCGCGGTCGGTGGTACTTAAGTTTTCCAAGAAGGCCCAACAAATCAACAAGAGTCACTACGACCGAAAAACAACAGACCTCGCCCTTCAAGTAGAAAAGGCATTTCTGCAACACTGTTGTTCCTAAGGGCTACGCTGCTAAATTGTTACCACCCGTGGCAGGGGCCATTTCACGTTTCGCGGCGGCTTGGGCCGATCACGTACAAAATTACAACCGCGCAAGGGCAGACAAAGGTCGTCCACGCCAACCGATTAAAGGCGTCGCCGGAGATATCACGCGATTGTACTAAATACCCACACCGACCAACACCGTGGAATAATAGGACTAGAGCATCCCGGTGTACTAGGGATGAAAGTATACTCCCTGACAACAACCAAGAGGTGTGGCCAGGTGAAATCGAAGAGGACGATTATGACACCCCCGGAAGTGGACGAACACGATACCGAGGATGAGCATGGTCGTCCCCGTACCCCAGAGCCTCCCCGTATTTCCTGCGGCCTCGAACATAATGGCCCCCTTTCATGGTGCTGGAGGTGAGGCTGAGGGAGGCCTGCTATTCTTCTGAGAGGGGGGGGGGAGAACTTCCTCTACAAAACGGAACAACATTCGTTAGTGGCTCGATCTCTGGATCGACCGACACAGACCCACTGACACTTGAAATGGGACATAACACGGCTGGCCCATGAAGCTCAACTAATTCGCCTACACGATGTAAATATAGATAAGATGAACCTAGTGATAAGGACTATATTGTTAGTAGTGGACTCATGCCTCCAAGTCTCTTGTCGGAGATCCTTAGCCAGGTAAGGTCACAGCTACCACCTGGACTGTCAATGGTAGCTGGAGTGATATGGAAGTTATATACGAACACTATTCCATTATTCGGGCCAAGGCAGCAGCTACGTCGACATCCATTATATTACTACTTGACGTTCCCCAACGAGAGCAACGCCAGATCTTCAGGACCTTCTCCATACACCCTCGGCCGGCTTACCATCCTGATGTCAACGGGTCAGCCTACCTAAAAACGTCTTTGGAGATTTTGATGAGGGAAGATCTCCAGTTCTTCGCCCATATAAAGAAGGCTGAGTTGGAGGAGTGCGGACAAGGACTGCTCTAGGTATGATCGGCGAATATGCCTCCCACTCCTCTGTGGAGCTAGACGAGCTGTGGCGCACTTGGTGGTCCCCGTCATTAGAAGCAGATGAGACCTACATTGCTACGACTGCAGGCAGCGGTTTTGCTTCGGTAGTAACCACTGCGGTAATATTCTACTGCAGGTTATGGAGGGGCAAGCGAATGCAGAGGCCTTCCCCGCCATCAAACTCCGACCACGGGACATCTCCAGCTCCAGCAGTCAGAGGTATCCACTGGCCAACGAGGGATGAAGTGGTTTAAATGTTGTATTGGCAACTTCTGTTTGTGGGGGAATAGTGAAGTATAGTGATTCATATTTAGATATAGAACAGTGTATGTATGTATGAGATATGTAGATATGTAATGAGACCGGTGGGGGAAATGGCAAATCAGACTGCTGACAAAAGCACTACTGAAAATGAGGGCATTGTAATGCTAGCCTTCTGGGAGAGAGTTAACAGTTTCGTGTGATATGCTAGTGCTACAGCTTTCTGCTTGCCTTGGCCCCCAGGGGTATGTCTGCTGTAATATACTTAGTGTTAAGTCTTATTTTATGTTGTAAGGTGTAGTATAGGTATATGTGTGTGTGTATATATATATATATATATATATGTATAACGTAGATATAGGATCGTAGATAAGTTAGCTTTTATGTATATATTTTATCAACATATCTGTGTGCCAGCCAGCCTTGTGTGTGTCTTACCAAGTAGCCAACATGACAAATAACCTTTTTTCCTGTCAGGAAATAAAATTTTAATTGATGAAGTCATTACACAACCTATTTGTATGTGTCTCATGAGGAAAGGACTGTAGAAAAATATATTTGGTATTTAGGCTTGGGGGCTGTACTGAAGGCAAATGAAGAAATATATAAAAAGTCCATGAGGGTGCTGCGTATACTAGGCAGATTTACTACCTGCTAGTATACCGACTATCATATCGACAGTATTTAGAATTTTTGAGTCCCCCCTCTTCTAAACCCCCACTATCAGCCAATAACAAATATGATCTTAACAATGTTTAAAAGTACCTTAATAATAATAAGAGTTAATAGGGAACTAAGGGTATATTGATTACAAGTATGTAGCTAGAAGATACCATGTTCCACACTAGTGGTTAGTGTTGAGGGTCATATAATCAAATGGTAAGCTCCTTATGCACATAGAACCTAACAGTTGCCCCTCTCCAAAACTCACTTTAGCTAATCTGCTACTCATCTAAAATCTCAGATATGTTTATATTAAATTCAATTAATTTTCGTGTTTTAATTAAATAAATTATTAAATACCTTTAAGAGGAAACGTACGTTTCTGATTAATGAATGCTTGGCACTCTTGTCCTTACTAAAGAATAATATAGCTATAATCCATTAAAGGTTGGTGCTCATTGTTTAAATTATACAAAGTGAATGTATTTGTATGTGTTATCGTTTGATAAGAGCAGCTGTTTTGAGCAGTCTATCTCTAGCTTAGAGTTAAATCTTATCTGAGTGATTAAGTCTCGACGGCATTCTATTTTATTACACACGTTACTTCTTTGTACGAAACAAAATTGAAGCCTTTAAGATTTACAAGAGAATCATCCGTTTTGACGCTCCCCTGGCCTGATTCGACTTGCATAACTCTAAACCCTCTGGCTTTACAATTTCGAAATTTCATATTTCGGATTGCTGTAACCTGATGCTGTTGCGCCTCCTCTTTGAATCAGAATCGACTAATAGGGAGGGGGTTAATGAAAAGGAAAAATCCAAATTTCAGTACGAGATACGAAACATTTATGAAGGGGCGTTTCGTTCATCACGAAAAGATGAATAAATTGTGTACTGTCGTTCTTCTACCCGATGCATGAAATCGGATTAGGGGGGGAGGGTCTAAAATTAGAATAAATGAGATTATCAGCGTGTTATATACTGGCACCAGGGACGTCTATTTAGTTTACTCAGCTTCTTCATGAAAGACTTTTATCCATGCAGACATGCACGCCTTATGTTTGCTGTTGGCGAGAGCTAGTCTTGAGAAGTTGATACCACACCCAAATATATCTCCATGAATGATAAATCAATTAGCCACAATAATAGGGAGCGTAAGCTGGCTGCTAGGAATGGCTGAGTGGGGGTGGGTATTGCTGTCCTCTACAAGGGGAGTCTTATGCTTGCAGAACGGCTAGTACCTCAGCCCTAGGGCTAAATTCCACCCCTCTAGACACACACACACACACACACACACACACACACACACACGCGCACAATGAGCCCCGACAAAATTATCGATCGGCAAGAAGAGAGAGCCAAAGTTGGAGATTGGCTAGGTAACACCCCCTCCATGACACATTACCATCTAGTCTCTAGTACAAAACCCTCTATAAACCTCCCAAGGGAATGGACCTCATTCCCTGGCTTCGTTTGATGAACCTTTCAGCTTTGAATAAGCGGTTCATTATGGAGCAGCTTACCTCTCTTATGACATGAGCAGGAGAAAGTACGAATAATATTTTACGGCGCCCCTTAATATTTTTGTTTGATTCATTAAAATTAACAAGTATTATGGAATTGCCGTCGACTGTTCCGTCTCCGATTTGAGACAGGGCCGATTATCATCTTTAGTCTAGAATGAAACATCGCCCACTCCATCATTTCCTTCATCTCCTAGCTATATAAATAGTTAGATTTATATATTTGTCTGGTAACGCTCTAACGTCATAATTTTTACCTGATCGTTACCAAACTGAGTATTTAAACGTTTTACGTAAAAATAAAGATTAAGTATGTTAACCGCGGAAATCTTGCAGTGGAGGGAGAGCTTTACAGGAGGAATTTTGAAAATTCGAAATACCTCCGTTACTATAATTTGGATCGGAAACGTGAATAGGACAAATCATATTGCAAATCGAATATTTTATAAATCTTCTGAGTTGGTATTCTGGCAGGTGGAAGTGACTTCTAATGTAGGTAGGATGAAAAAATGTTGGCTACGCTTCCACTATAATAATAACAGTCAAGCTCCAAGAGCCGACAGGTCAACATCGAAAACCTTCGGGCACTGACGATGATGCACAGCATCGAAAGCGCTTTGCCGTGTTATTAAATTATTATAGTGGAAGCGTAGCCAACATTTTTTCATCCAATCTACTTTATAAATCTTGTTATATGAGTTTTTTTTCAATATCTTGATTATTAACTGAGACATGTGCATTTTAGCAGATTTCCTTGAAGGGTAATTAGCTATTGAGGTCGTACTCATAACGCGATTTTCGAAAAATGTCCATCGATCCTACCCAGAAGATGACGAAAATGAGGTTCGTTCAAAATTATATATATATATATATATATATATATATATATATATATATATATATATATATATATATATATACTAGCTCAGATACCCGGCTTCGCCCGGGAATTCATTTGAGGCTGAATGGTGATGGAATTTTTTTGGCAAGGCTTTACTTTGCACAATATTTTAACCTTTACCCGTCCCAGTGTTTAGGGTTAATACCCGTTGTTGGCATTTGTTAATAAGAAAATTAATTTTTTATGTAAGTCTTCACTGTCCTCCAAATTGTCATATTTCCCGTCTCCTGTGCATTATGCATAGATTTCAGTTATTAAGGACAAAATATTAACATAGATTGAATTAATTTTTCTATAATATAATATTTCTACGGAAATTACTTTCTCCACACATTGTTCCAGGAGAAATCTATAAAACAAAAGTTAATCTAAATATCAAAGCAAACAACTTTTTTTATTTTCGTATTTGCCGAAAAACGAAATACTGCGATTCTTAAATTCAGGCATCCCTTACAACCCCCACTCCTGCCCGTCCCTAGAAATGATGGTGTGGCTTGTTATAATGAAGGCATTAGTCCTAATACACGTACCGAGTTTTATTTAGTTCGGATGATTCTTTTGTGCCAAATAAAATTGTTGACACCCGCTATAATTTTTAGCGTATAACTCATCTATATTTAGGTATACGACGAAAGTGTATATAACAAAAGTTACTCTAAATAACAAAATAAACAACTTTTGTAATGTTTATATTTGCCAAAAAACCAATAGGAAACGAAACACCGCTATGTTTAATTTCAACTACCACTCCTGCCCGTCCCTAGAAATGTTGGTACGGCTTGTTATAATAATGGCATTAGTGCTAATACACATACCGAGACAGAGGTTACAATTTTATATATCTATATATATATATATATATATATATATATATATATATATATATATATAAAATTGTAAACTCTGTCTATACATTGATTTTTTTCGCGAAATTTCACGATAACTTTTCGTTTCACATGTCATAGATACCATAACTGCATTTTGTTTCTTTGGTGTCTGTTTGTTTGTTTGTTACCTTTTCACGCATAAACGCCTGAACCGAATTTTTCGAAACTTGGTATGTATATTACCATTAAGCCAACTTAGACTTTAGGCTATATTAATATCCTCTGAGACGAACAGGAGTGGGGGTTGTAAGGAAAGCCAGATATTAAAAATAGCGATATTTCGTTTCCTATTGGCTTTTCGGCAAATGTGAACATAGCAAAAGATGTTTATTTTGTTATTTAGAGTAACGTTTGTTATATGCACTTTGGCCGTATACGGAAGCATAAATGAGTTATACGCTATAAACTAAAGCGGGAGTCCACAATTTTATTTGGCACTAAAGACTCAACCGAATTAACCAAACTCGGTATGTGAATTAGTACTAACGCCTTCATTATAATAAGCTATACTAACATTTCTAGGGACGGGCAGGAGTGGGGGTTATAAGGAAGGCCTGAAATTAATAATAATGATTTCCTATTGGGGTTTCGCCAAATATGCACATAACAAAAGTTGTTTATTTTGTTATTTAGAGAAATTTGCTCAACACTTCTTTTCAATATGAACTACCAGGTACCTCACCTGAAAAAATTAATTCAAATGTATTTCAATATTTTCTCCTTAATAATTCGAATCTATGCATAATGCACAGGAGACGGGAAATATGACAATATGCAGGACAGTGAAGTCTTACATAAAAAAATAATTTTATTATTAACAAATGCCAACAACGGGTTTTATCCCTAAACACTGGAATGGGTAAATGTCAAAATATTGTGCAAAGTAAAGCCTTGCCAAAAATATACCATCACCATTCAGCCTCAAATGAATTTCCGAGCGAAGCCGGGTATCTGAGCTAGTATATATATAAAATTGTAACCTCTGTCTGTACATTGATTTTTTTCGCGGAATTTCACGATAACTTTTCGTTTCACATGTCATAGACACCATAACTGCATTTTGTTTCTTTCGTGTATGTTTGTTTGTTTGTTTGTTACCTTTTCACGCATAAACGGCTGAACCGAATTTTATGAAACTTGGTATGTATATTACTACTAACCCAACTTAGACTTTAGGTTATGTTAATATACTCTGAGACGAACAGGAGTGGGGGTTGTAAGTGAGGCCTGAAATTAAAAATAGTGATATTTCGTTTCCTATTGCATTTTCGGCAATTATGCAATAACAAAAGTTGTTTATTTTGTTAATTGGAGTAACTTTTGATAAATGCACTTTTGTCTTATACCTAATTATAAATGAGTTATACGTTAAAAACTACTGCGGAAGTGAACAATTTTATTTGGGACAAAAGACCCAACCGAAATAAATAAAACTCGGCATATGTATTAGCACTAACGCTTTCATTATAACAAGCGATACCAACATTTCTAAGAACGGGCAGGAGTGGGGATTGTAAGGAAAGCCAGATATTAAAAATAGCGATATTTCGTTTCCTATTTGCTTTTCGGCAAATGTGAACATAACAAAAGATGTTTATTTTGTTATTTAGAGTAACGTTTGTTATATTCATTTTGGTCTTTTAACAAAGTATAAACGAGATATACACTATAAACTAAAGCGGGAGTCAACTATTTCATTGGGCGCTAACGATATAACCGAACTTAACAAAACTCGGTATGTCAATTAGCATTAATTCCTCCATTATTATAAGCTATATTAAAGTTTTTAGGTTAGAACGGGAGTGAGGGGTTATAAGGTAGGCCTGAAATTAAAAATAACGATATTTCGTTTCCTATTGCTTTTTCATGCAAATTTGCACATAACAAAAGTTGTTTACTTTGTTATTTAGATTAACTTTTGTTTTGTACATTTCTCCAGGAACAATGTGTGGAGCAAGTAATTTACGTAGAAATATTGATATGCTCAACAATTCATTCCAATTCGAACTATGAGGTACCTCACCTGGAAAAATTAATTCACATCTATGTTAATATTTTGTCCTGAATAACTGAAATCTATGCATAATGCACAGGAGACGGGAAATATGACAATTTGGAGGACAGTGAAGACTTACATCAAAAATTAATTTTATTATTAACAAATGCCAACAACGGGTATTAACCCTAAACACTGGGACAGGTAAATGTTAAAATATTGTGCAAAGTAAAGCTTTGCCAAAAAAATACCATCACCATTCTGCCTCAAATCAATTCCCGGGCGAAGCCGGGTATCTCAGCTAGTCAATAATATAAGTAGAAGAATGTTCAGAAGTCTCATGCGGGAGCGGAAGATGACGGGAGCCTTACCAGTTAATTGAGTTTACTTATTTCCCGTCTGGCATTAGTGGAAGTGATTTCCAGTGAGATTCACTGTTACAAATATAATCTTACGTGCAAAGCTTTGCCTAAAATATATGAGCTCGGATTGGCTTTTGAAAGGAAATATGTTCATTATAGATGATATTTAATTGTAATAAATGCTACCAATGATTATTATTATTATTACCCATGGTTTTGAATTATTGAAAAATGGTGAGCCAAATAGTGTAGAGGGATAGATTAGCAACACATATTCATTTATTCTTCAAAACTAAAATTTCTATTCTATTAATACCCAAAATGTACCTTTCAGTGTTGGCTATTTCGGAAAATCATTACGTCGTGGAGGGAAGTGTAATTGTACACATTGAAGTCTTACTATCAAAAATAATATATATAGATAAATAATATATATATATATATATATATATATATATATATATATATATATATATATATATATTGTTGCGTGAAAGATTGGCAGAGAGAGAGACCGCGTGTTAGATCTAATTAGGGCCATTCTAAGTAGGGCTGCCGGCAGAATCTAATTAAGGCCATCCAGGAAGTTCTGGACCTTTCCTTGGCTAGGCCCTTCTACAGGTATATACAAGGGACTCTATAAGAAGAACAGTGTTGTGCCGTGAGAGATTGAACGACGTGGTCTACAGGATTCAGGGATACCACAATCCGAGGTCTAAAATGAAAGTGGTACACCTAGAGCGACTAGCCAAGTATGGTAACGGCGATATTGAGCCTATTCGGGACGAAAAGGCTTAAGTGGGCGGCAGTGTTGCGTGAAAGATTGGCAGAGAGAGAGAGCCGCGTGTTTGATTTAATTAGGGCCATTCTAAGTAGGGCCGCCGGCAGAATCTAATTAAGGCCTTCCAGGAAGTTCTGGGCCTTTTCTTGGCTGGGCCCTTCTACATGTATATATAAGGGACTCTCACAGTACCCGACAGTGCAGTGGACGCTCGACGGTCTTCGAGGGATGTTCAGCGCGACTTAGTGCAGGGCCGTGAAGTGTTTTATAAGAAGAACAGTGTTGTGCCGCGAAGTAAAGGACAGTGCCGTGCCGCGAAGTAAAGGACAGTGCCGTGCCGCGAAGTAAAGGACAGTGAAGTGCCGCGAAGTCAAGGACAGTGCAGTGCCGTCTTGTGAATTTCAGTGACCGTGAGTGAATTATTGGACTGTGTAATCTGAAGAACAGGGACACTATCAGTGTAATACTGTGAGTAGTAATAATTAACCAAGAATATTGTGCATTGTGAAATAAATCGTGCAGTGAAAACTGTGAAACTTGTGTGTGTTTAATTTTGCAATCTAAAAGAACTCTTATTATCAACGTATATTACTGATTTTGTAATAAAACGTAACAACTGGTGTCAGAAGTGGGATTGCAAAATTAAAATCAACAAAAATGAAGTTTGATGAACTTAAAGTGGAACATCTGAAGAAGGAGCTCGCTAAATTGAACCTGCCAACAACAGGGAACAAGGCTGAACTACAAAGGCGGTTGATTGATGAATTCCAAAGACGAGGAATCGATGTAAGTACACACGAGTTTGACGATGAAGAAGACATTGCTGTAAGTACTCCTATGTCAAGTAGCAATTAGGACTTAAATGCAATTTTAGCCGCTATGATGGAAAATAACCAGAAGCTCTTAGAAGCTTATAAAAGTAACAGCGAGAAACTCTTAGCGGAAGTAAGACAAGAATTTCAAGAAGCTTCTAGAGCTAATTGTGAGAGGCTAGAAGAAAAAGTTCGAGAAGCTTCTATTGCTAATTGCGAGAGGCTAGAAGAAAAATTTCAAGAAGCTTCTAGAACTACAAACCTTAAACTCCACGAAATATCAGAAGTATTGGGCAAACGAGTGGAAGCCATAGAGCAGAGAGTAAGCCGATTTGGTGAAAAACTGAATAGTATTGAAGAGAAAGTGTCCAATCTAGGAAGAAAGGTGGACGATGAAATACGTGAGCTGCAATTCCAAATGAATAGTCTACAAGTTCGAGAAGGCCCAGTAAGACTCATTTCAGAACATACCAGCAAGATAAAGACCCCAACTTTTGATGGTAGCGTACCACTTAGTGTCTTTAAGTTCCAATTTGAGACAGTGACCAGCAAAACTGGAAGGAATAATGAAGAGAAAGCGGTAGAACTGATTTTAGCACTGAAGGGAACTGCTTCAGAAATCCTGGAGAGTTTACCGTCAGCTTGCAGGAACAATTATGAGGACATTATGGTGGCATTACAACGCAAGTTCGGTGGTAAACATAAACGAGAACTGTACAGGATGGAATTACGGGGCAGAGTGCAAAAACCGAATGAGACGCTACACGATTTTGCCATGGAAATCGAACGTCTGGTGCAGCTGACTTACCCAGGTGAGAATCATCCGTTCTTGGATCAGTTCAAAATTGAAGCATTTGTTAATGGTATAGGAGACCCAGCTGTTATATTTGCGGTGAGTGCTATGCAAAAATCATCCTTTGCTGAAACTGTCTCTTATGCGCTGACGCAGGAGACTGCTAAGGTCATTTCAAAGCACAAGTCTACAATGTGCGACGTCTTGTTGCTGAAACACGAAGTGGCGGCGAAGAAAGGAGTGACATAGAAGCAGTGGTCAAGCGGGTACTGGAGGGGCAAAGGAATAGATCACGCGCCGAATGCTTCAACTGCGGTATGGTCGGCCATTTTCAGCACAACTGTAAAGCATCAAAGAAAGGATTGAGATCTTTTACACCATGGTGGAACCACCATCGGGCGAGTAACGTCCAAATCTCAAGGAGTGACATAGAAGACGTAGTCAAGCAAGTCCTGGAGGAGCAAATGAATAGATCGCGCGCCAAATGCTTCAACTGTGGTGAGGTCGGCCACTTTCAGCGTAATTGTAAAACGCCAAGGAAAAGGTCGAGATCCATTTCGCCATGGAGGGACAACAAACGGGCGACTGACGTCGAAATCTCAAGAGGCCATTGTAAAACTAGAACGAGCTCGCACTGAGGGGCAAGAACTAGCTCCTAAAACCGATGGCTCCACCATCTCCATTTCCATTATACGGCAGAAGAACAGCAACCTTACTGCTCGTGGGCTCATCAACGGGAGGAAGCAGGTCCTCACCATGGACACGGGAGCGACACACTCCATCATTCGGCCCGATTTGGAGAGCCGCGTGTTTGATTTAATTAGGGCCATTCTAAGTAGGGCCGCCGGCAGAATCTAATTAAGGCCTTCCAAAAAGTTCTGGACCTTTCCTTGGCTGGGCCCTTCTACATGTATATATAAGGGACTCTCACAGTACCCGACAGTGCAGTGGACGCTCGACGGTCTTCGAGGGATGTTAAGCGCGACTTAGTGCAGGGCCGTGAAGTGTTTTATAAGAAGAACAGTGTTGTGCCGTGACTGTAAGTAACAGTTTAGTGTAAGTTTAAGACAGTGCAGTGCCGCGAAGTAAAGGACAGAGCAGTGCCGTCGTTTTATGTGAATTTCAGTGACCGTGAGTGAATTATTGGCATTTTGTTTCTTTGGTGTCTGTTTGTTTGCTTGTTAGTTACCTTTTTACGCATAAACGGCTGAACCGAATTTTATGAAACATGGTACGTATATTACTCCTAACCCAACTTAGACTTTAGGCTATGTTAATATTCTCTGAGACGAACAGGAGAGGGGGGTTATAAGGGAGGGCTGAAATTAAAAATAGCAATATTTCGTTTCCTAATGCATTTTCGGCAAATATGCATATAACAAAAGTTGTTTATTTTGTTATTTGGAGTAACTTTTGTTATATACACTTTTGTCGTATACCTATGTATAAATGATTTATACGTTAAAAACTACTGCAGAAGTCCAAATTTTTATTTGGCACAAAAAACTCAACCGAACTAAACCAAACTCGGTATGTGAATCAGCACTATCGCCTTCCTTATAATAAGCCATACTGACAATTCTAGGGACGGGCAGGAGTGGGGGTTATAAAGGAGGCCTGATATTAAATATAGGGATATTTCGTTTCCTATTGGGGTTTCGTCAAATATGCCCATAATAAAAGTTGTTTATTTTGTTATTTAGAGAAACTTTTGTTATATACACTATCGTCGTATGCCGAAGTATAAAGGCGTTATACGCTAAAAATTATAGCGGAAGTGAACTATTTTATTTGGGACAAAAGACCCAACCGAAATAAATAAAACTCGGTATGTGTATTAGCACTAACGCTTTCATTATAACAAGCCATACCAACATTTCTAGGAACAGGCAGGAAATTTAAAAATCTAGGAGGCAAATTTAAAAATAGCAGTATTTCGTTTTCTATTTTTTTTTTCGGCAAATATGACCATAACAAATGTTGTTTATTTTGTTATTTAGAGTAACTTTTGTGATATTCATTTTTGTCTTTTAACAAAGTATAAACGAGATATACACGATAAACTAAAGCGGGAGTCAACTATTTCATTGGGTGCTAACGATTAAACCGAACTTAATAAAACTCGGAATGTCAATCAGCATTAATTCTTCCATGATTATAAGCTATATTAAAATTTTGAGGTTAGAACTGAAGTGGGGGTTATAAGGGAGGCCTGAAATAAAAATTCGCGATAGGAGAGGGGAAATATGACAATTTGGAAGACAGTGAAGACACATCAAAAATTAATTTCATTATTAACAAATGCCAACAATGGGTATTAACCCTAAACACTGGGACGGGTAAATGTCAAAATATTGTGCAAAGTGAAGCATAGCCAAAAAAATTCCATCACCATTCAGCCTCAAATCAATTCACGCACGAAGCCGGGTATCTGAGCTAGTATATATATATATATATATATATATATATATATATACAATATTTTTACATTTGCCCGTTCCAGTGATTAGGGTTAATACCCGTTGTTGGCATTTGTTAATAATAAAATTAATTATTTATGTTCAGTGTCCTCCAAATTCTCATATTTTCCGTCTCCTGTGTTTTATGCATAGATTTTAGTTATTAAGGACAAAATATTAACATAGATTTGAATTAATTTTTCCAGGTGAGGTATCTCATAGTTCAAATTGGAATGAATTGTTGAGCATATCTATATTTCTACGCACATTACTTGCTCCACACATTATTCCTAGAGAAATATATACAACAAAAGTTAATCTAAATAACAAAGTAAACAACTTTTGTTATGTGCATGTTTGTCGAAAAACAAATAGACAATGAAATATTTCGGATTTTTATTTCAGGCCTCCTTTACAACCCCCACTCCTGCCCGTCACTAGAAATGCTGGTATGGCTTGTTATAATGAAAGCGTTTGTGCTCATACATATACCAAGTTTTATTTAACTCGGTTGGGTCTTTTCTAACAAATAAAATGTTTCACTTCCGCTATAGGTTTTAGCGTATATCTCGTTTATATTTCGGTATACAAAAAAAGTGTATATAACAAAAGATACTCTAAATAACAAAATAAACAACTTTTGTTATGTTTATATTTGCTGAAAAACCAATAGGAAACGAAATATCGCTATTTTTAATTTCTGACTTCCCTTATTACCCCCACTCCTTTTTGTCTCAGAGGATATTAATAGAGCCTAAAGTCTAAGTTGGGTTAGTACTAATATACATACTAAGTTTCATAAAATTCAGTTCAGCTGTTTATGCGTGAAAAGGTAACAAACAAACAAACAAACAAATAAACAAACACACACGAAAGAAACAAAATGCAGTTATGGTGTCTGTGACATGTGAAACGAAAAGTTATCGTGAAAATTAGCTAATAAAAAGTTATTAGTGAAAAAAAATCAATGTACAGACAGAGGTTACAATTTTATATATATATATATATATATATATATATATATATATATATATATATATATATAGATTCTAAACATTATTTTAATAATTTATCTACCGGATGGAATTAAATAATAGTGGTACCCTAAAAATATCATATTATATCGAGTTTAAACGACTATTGTTTTTTGTCATAATGACATTACCATTAACGTTTAATTGTTTTGATAGTACATATTTGTTTCAATAACATCAAGGGACATTATAGAAATTAAATAATTTAAATGCTCTTATAGTTTATATTTCTATTGGAAATAAATAAGAAAGTTATTTTCTAGGAAAAATAAATAAATGAGGGGGGGGGGCGACGAAGATTTATAACCTCACTAATCCGAATCATACTTTGAACTATCATATACGACGAAAACATAACATCATTTGTCATAATATTCATTTATTAAAAGCCTTAAATAAGTACTAATAAAATTAATGACTCCCGTTTAGCGTATATCGCGTGTTTACTTATTTTTACGAAAAAAATGAATGCACACAAAAGTTACTCTTAATAACAAAATAAACAACTTTTGTTATGTGTATATTTGCCGAAAAACCAATAGGAAACGAAATATCGCTATTTTTAATTTCTGGCCTCCTTTATAACCCCCACTCCTCTTCGTCTCAGAGAATATTAATATAGCCTAAAGTCTAAGTTAGGCTAGTAGTAATATACATACCGAGTTTCATAAAATTCGGTTCAGCCGTTTATGCGTGAAAAGGTAACAAACAAAGAAACAAATTTACACGAAAGAAACAAAATGCAGTTATGGTGCCTATAGTTAAATTTAAAGTACGCTTGTAAGCCTTTTTAAAAAGCACTTTTATTAATTACAACAGTTACAACTTTAAAAATGAACAGAGTGACAGTCTAGAGCTACTGGGGAAATGACAAGGAGAGGAAAAATGGTAGGGGTTATAAGGAGAATAAATGCTGATGCTTGAGATGTCAGCAGAGCGGATGTTCCCAAGACGTAACTCCCCCCTTCTTAAGCTGAAGCCGTCCTCGGCGAAGTAAGTCGCAAGTGAGGAAGCGATGATGAGGAAGCCGTCCGAGTTTCCATTTCTTTTGTTTCTGTTGGCTGTAGTCTGGTGGTGAAGCCTGGTTGCTTATATAATATATATAGTAGACCTAATAATAAGGATAATATAAGAACTAAAATAAAATAAAGATTACTAAAGTCAAAATCATCAGCGTCCAATTCTTCTAGGGGCTCTATATTTAAATTAGTCTTGTGTATATGATCAAAGGAAAATGAAGTTTCTTCCGCTATTGGCGGCATGTGAAAGCTTAAAATAGGATATGATTCCCAGTAAGAATATGGTATGGGAGAATTATAAAGTATTTCGAATGAATTGACATATAAAAGTTCTGTTAATTTGGTATGGACAGTTACATTGTGTCCGTTATTATTTATACTAATATGGGACTCGTTATATAATAAAAATTGATTATTTATTGGTATGAATTTTATAAATGGACTGGTCTCCTTAATAATTAAACTCTTACAATTATTTAATTTCTTATATTCTAATATATCTAGAATGCAATTATTATAAACTTTACTAACATTTCTACAATAATAATAATCATTAAGAAGTTCACAGTGTTCTGTGAATAGCTCTGTATATCTCATATTAAAAGAGGGATATATTACTGTTGTTATAACCTGCCCTTTGTGATATACAGGATAGGATAAAAGGAAAAAGGTTTCGAATGTAGGAGATGGAAGTGGGATTTGGATAAAATAGGAAATAATATTATTGTGAATAGAACAATGTACTTTGGAAATTTGAGACAAGACATTAGGGTCAGTTGATATGAAAGTTATATGAGTATTATTAATAAGTGTTTCCAGTTCCCTTTAAGATATGATACTGGAATGAAGAATATTAAGTTTACAAAAATCTAAACTAGTTTCTATATCGTCATAGTATTATATAGTAACATTAAATTATTAAACAAGATAGAGTACTGCTGCGTAAGCATTATAGCATTAGTTTCATTACTAAAATACTGAAAATATTTTTCTAATCTAGCATTATTAGTCTCAATTATTGATATATCTTTATTAAATTCACTATTTAATTGCTGATTAATAGATAGTTGACTTTCTACATTATGTTCTAAATGATAATTATTAGACTGTATTTTACTAATTACAGCATCATATTTTAGTAGATTTCCCTTAAGGAAAATCAGCTATTGAGGTCGTACTCAAGACGCGATTTTCAAAAAAATTTCTTCAAATGTCCATCGAACCTACCCAGGAGATGACGAAAATGAGGACCGTTCAAATTTATATATATATATATATATATATATATATATATATATATATATATATATTTGTTAACGCTCTAGCGGTCGATTTTTTTTTTTGATCATTACGAAACTCGATATTTAACCGTTTTATGTAAAAAGACAGATCAAGTTCGTTAATGGCTGAAATCGGACTAGAGGGAGGGGGGGATTTTCGAAAATTCAAAATATCTCCGTTATTATGCATCGGATCGAAAAATTGTATAGAACCAATCTTATTGCAAATTAAATTTACTATAACTATTGTTATATACATTTATTCTCTATCGCTTATTGAATATTAACCGGGATATTTTTATTTTTATGAAGTCTGTGGTCGGGTATATTTCGGATTAGGTCGGCCATTTCCGTTATTGCTCGGCGGAGGTGGAAGCTTCTTTCAACCTTATCTGTCGTTTCTAACCTTACCTTACCCTCGTTACTTTGTGAGATTTATGCAAATGCGTTCTGTTCATCCACCCCCCCCCCTTATTTAGTTCTTGGACTACTAAAATTTGAGTTATTAAAATATAAATTATTCTTACAATTCAGAAGCCGTTTCAATTGGGAAATTATTTTAATTAACTGAAAGATTTCTCATTACCGTTTGTATTTAATCACGGTGGTATTGTGTTACCAGTATGCAGATTTCTCTATTGTAAAACTTCACATGGGAAATCTTCTTAGTTTACGCAGCCCCTGCGTGACGGACTTTTTGTTTATCCTGAGCATCCATATTGCCAGTCAGCCATGAGATAGCCGTGCCTAAACCATTGATTAAACCGCGTTTTGGTCTACTTTTGTTTATTTTCAAGTGGTCTAGTTTGTCCTGAGTATATTTAAGATGTACACGGATAGAATCCAAAAAAGTTTGATAATGTTTCTTCGTATAAATGTTGATAATTCGGTCAATACTTGTCAATTCTTTTTATAGTACATCAGTATCAATGTGATGAAAATAAGTATAAGTTGAATTAATGAAAAATGAGTCCTGTATTTTTATGGGAGTTACTCCAGGTGTGTCAGTAAGTTCAGTTACCCTTTACGCTACTGCTTGGTTGAGGATCAGTAGGAACACTAGCATTTTCACCTGAAACGGATGAAATTTTCAATGTTTTCCAAGGACGTTTCATCCTATTTGGGTGAAATTTAATGGACCGTTTAAGATTTCCTCTGTTATATGTTAATTTTTTGGTCTCTTTATCATATGTCGTTTTGAAATATTTAGGTTTGTGTTTTTTGTTGAATGTAGTTTTTAAGTAAGGTTCGTCAGGAATGTGAGGTTCTTGTTCTCTACCTTCATTTAGATTATTTGTTCGGTCTTATTTTTCCTTATTAGTTTTCCTCTTTACTAGTTTACGTATTGTTTGTAATTGGTTAAAATAATTGTTTATATTCTCTTCAGTTATTAGAGTTTCTTTTATGTCTTCTATGTAAGAGTTTTGTGTTACTCCGAAAGTAATTTCCATCGGTGTCAGTTTCAAATTCGAATTTATTGAATTATTAAATGCTATTAACGCCAGTGTCATGCATTTCTCCACATTATAATCCTTATGTTCTAATTGTATTGAATTTAGTAATTCAATAAGTGTAGAGTGTGACCGTTCCAATAGTCCTTGAGAGTCGGAATGTCCTGGTGTTGTGTAGTACGGTTCTATGCCACATAGCTTGAGAAAGTTTCGTAAACCAATATTGACGAATTCTTGTCCTTTATCAATTTGAATAATTTTTGGTATAGGAAATAAAGCAAGATATTTATTTAGTTGGTCTTGAATTTCAACTCGGTTCAAACTACTAAGAGGGTATGCTAACAGTTTTTTCGAAAATGAATCAATAATTGTTAAAAATTTATGTTTATCATAATAAAATACATCAATTTGTATTTTTTCAAAAGGTCGATCAGGAGTTGGTGTTTGTTTATATACCACGTGAATAGGTTTCCTCTCATACTTAACTTTTTGGCAAATAGAACTGTTTGGTAATTGTGCGCCCGGCTTTGAAGTTACGGGAGCTCCTAGATCGAGAAGACAACAGGTGGCGCCCCTGCCGGACAAGATTAGCAGACACTCAGTCGAGCTCTAGTGCTTATACAGTGAGTACTTGTTATTCCCTACACCAGGCATGTCCAGTCGGTTTACATCGGAACCAGCCAGTGTTAAGTATACAGTCCACTAAATTTCGCATACATCTATTTTTGGTCCTACGGGCCGGATACATGTTGTTTGGTCTTAACCGACCGGAATTATTTGTAGATTTAAGTCAATTCGTGACTTATTTGTATGTCTGGAAATTTTCTTCCTTTATTGTTTGTAGCTTGGTTTGTAGGGGGAATATTTATTTTCGCTTTTTATAGGTATACTATCGTTTTATTATCGTTATTGTTCGTTATTTTGATATTATACACTGCAATGTCGTTTTCGATGGTTTATGAAGTGCTTAATTCCTAATGATACCCTTTGCCGGCTGGCGAGATTAGACTTGTTCGGCTCAGCTGTTATCAGACAGAGCCCCTTTCCCTCCCAGCTGCTAGGCAGAGCTTATAGCTCAGGTTATAGCTTCATAAACAAACAGTTTAATTACTCACTTAGTGTTTAATCGTTGCTAATATGTCCTTTGAAAGAGAAAAAAGGAAACTAAAATTAAATATTGCCAGAAGGCAAGAAGTTATAAATAGTTTAAATGTATTGTTTGACCTGAGTAATGAGATAAAGCCTAATGTTGTGTCAACAGACAAGTTAGATGATTTTACCAGCAAGTTTCAAGATCTATCTGGGCTATCAAAGAAATTTGATGATCTTCATGATGACGTTAAGGTTTTATATATCGAAATGGATAGTGATATACCAGAAAATGAGCCAGAAATATTGAGTGAGTTTAAAAGGAAATATTATCAAAAATGCAATTTAAAGATTTGGACTTAGCGACGTATTAGTTGAATCTTCTACTAAGATTGATATTTTAATTGGTGCAGACCTCTATTATGAGATCATAAAGGATGGTCCTATTATTAGAGTCGGTTCAGCTGCGGACTACCCAACAGTTTTTGGTTATGTAGTCACTGGTAAAGTCCCTGGTGACACAAATAGTTCTTTATTCTGCAACTTTCTGATGAAGAAAACCAATGATTCTGAGCTCAATGAATTGGTTTCTAAATTTTGGCAGTGTGAAAGTGTAGTTTCTCAAAGTGAAGTTAACCTCTTGAGTGACGAAGAGCAATTGGCTGAAGACCAATACAAAGAATTGTATTTTCGTACCCCCGAAGGTAGATATAACTCTCCCATTTTGTGTAAACCTAATATAGACAACCTAGGTGATTCGTTCATTAATGCAAAGAAAAGGTGGCTCGTTTTAGAAAAGGATTTATCTAGATCTTGTTGCGATCTGGCTGCGGTGATAAGCAGTGGAAGCTGAAATATATAAAAAATCCCACAACCAAACCACTAACAATAATTTAGGAAGGGCCACCAACAATCGACTCAAGTTAAAATTCAAATATATAAATTTATTTATAATAAAAATATTCACCAATTATAAATATTAATGATTAAAATGAAAAGGCACCTTTATAATTATAATGGGGGACACTTAATAATACTTAGTCTATATTACAATAGAAAGACTTAGCTGTGTAATAGAAGTGCTGACTTAGCCGTGAGAGATAGAGTAGGAGAGGCAGGCAGGAACAAGCTGAAGGATTAACTCTCCGAGAAGCAAGGTCTCCCTTCCAGAGGATGCCGAATATGACTGACCTTAATCCTCCGCAAGAGGGTCCTTTTATAGGGCTAATCCGGGAGTGAACTTTGAACTGCCGATCGAAATACGCTCAAAAAGTGCATTTAACGTGAATTAATTATCGGAATTCATCCGTATTATTACTTAGTGTACCGACGTTAAGAGCTGTGAATGTTATTATCAAAATCCATCGGCGTTATCTATGAAAATGCTAGAGCACATGGTGACTTCACTCTAAATTGGATATAATTCTTATTTAAAGGTAATAACAATACATTTAAGCATTCATACATAATAATCTTAATGTGCTCTGTGCTGGGAATACTCAGAATATAAAATATGTAGCCATTTATAATGGGCTTATGTAATGCAATGTCAATTTCATTACATCACCCCCTCCCCCGGGACCAAAAGTCTATTGATCAAACATCAAGTCAAACTCAATAATAAATAATCATAATAAATCATAAATATAACACAGGAAGCAATGGAATGTATACCCAATGGTGAACATATAGAATATCAAGTTATTATTAATATGCATATTTCCTATACTAATAAGTTTAAGTCCTTGTCTGGTGTGAAATAAATAAATAGTGTAAGCCAATATATACTAGTTGGAGGTAGGGCATCCCAAACGGCTTACAGTGATGCTCAACGCAATCACAATAATGGTCCAAAACCACAAAAAAACAAGGGATCCCAAAAAATAACGCCTCCAACGACTGAGGACCCAACAGGAACTGCCCACTACAAAAGGGCACATATATGTCCATAAATAATAAATCAGAAAAATGACTAATCATAGTCAGGGTCCCCAGTTACACCAAGACATGATGAATTATCTAGAACACATATCTGGAGACTTAGCTCATGTTCAATAAAATTTTGCCCATATTGGCATGTGTAGGAAATATCAGTGTAAATTGTGATGTGCAAATATAAAATAGTGTTGACAAGGCACACCCTAATCTAATTTATAAAGTTTATGACTACATATTTTCATATGCGTCAGTTCACCAATATGCATATATATGTATTAAATAATAAAAAAAAATATGCTTCCATGTGTATCCATTCCAAAGAAGGGATAGGAAAAGTTTAAATATGATGATGATCAATTCAGATAAAATATATCTGTAAGACTTTTCTAACTCAGGACCAATAAATTATCAAAAAAAAAATTTGATCCAAAAAAAATCTAAAATGAGTCCCAAAAAATTCAAAAATTTGGCCCGGGAGGGATTGATTACATCAGAGACTTAACCTAAAAAGGCCTATTTACAAAATTGTATGGGATCCATTATAAGAATATGAATATTTACATATTACAACATATTTACATGCAATTTGCTTTACAGTAATAAAAACAGGACAGGTGCCTTGTGACAAAGAAGAACTAATACAGGGGGGAAAAAATTAAAGCCTTCACAACTGATCTTAAATCAAAAAACTACAATTGGGAACTAAGCCCTAATAAAAAAATTAATTAGTGAAAATCCCTTGTGAATGCACAAACCAAAAAAAAAATAACCCCTATACTTCTTGTCACTAAAATGGATCCTCATACTTTAAAAAAAAGGCAGGACAAATTTTTCCCTAACAAAATACAATATAAGGGGGAAAATTAAAAATAAACTAGTATACTACATAAATACTGTTTTGATGTCTTCTCCCTCTTCTTCGTCGTCTGGGACGTTGATGATGAAGTAGAAAGGATGATGTCTTCATCTCCTTGAGAAGTTGCATCTCTGGACGGGGAGTTGAGGACATCTATTCCAGCTGTATACTGTCCTATCAGCTAATATGCAGAGTGCTCTCTGCATTCAAAGTCTCTGAAATCTTTCAAATGGATCAGTGTCAGTTCCATAATTACAAGTCAGCCCTCCATAGATTTGGAACAACTATCCTCTCACGGTCTGATCAAGCCTCAAAAATTTACTTTTACAAAATTTGAAACTAAGTTATAAAAAAATTAAAATAATGCTTAAGGCATTATTTTGGCTTACAGACAGTAGAGATTATGCCAATTCTATAGTTGACACAACAACATGATAGATTACAATAAATTTATACAATAAAAAAAAATTTCTATCAATGAGGACAAATTTGTAAGCTTTACAATATATAATACAACATTAATTTCAACCAATTTACAAAAATTGCTTACAATAATTAATTGAAAATAATCCTCAATCAAAAATTTAAGGTTTTATGCCTCTTTTTCTAGGAAAAAAAATTACAATTAGATGATTATAAGTAATGAAAAATTCTATTAATCATTAGAGGACTTATAAAACCCTGAGGTGCCTTCTCAGAATATTGGACTCATATATAAGAGTCTCTGAGAACCTATCAATAAGTGATTGGTGGTTGACCCTGTGTTAAGGAACATACATGGTATTAAACATAAATATCTCATCATGCATGCAACAAAAACTTAACACTTGAGAGAAACATAAAGGGAATAATATTATTATATCCATAATTCCTAAAAAACAAATTATTAATTTCTGAAAAAAAAAAAAATTCATTAATGTTCTCGGGTCCTGGGCACCTTCTCTTCCTGCTGAGGAAGAATTTCTGCAGTTTACCCTCATGCTTAGGAGCAACTGCCACTTGTAGCAATCCTTTGAGACTATATGTAGGATCTTGATAGTTCCAGACGTCCTTCTACTTTCTTCCTGCATAGATGGTGGCCTGTCCAGCTGAAGGTCCCACTGAAGTGCAGAGATGTATTTTGTTCTCTCCCTAAGATTAGAGTTGCTGAAGAAAATTTAGTGGAGGCATGCTTGGAGGAACTAGTGGCTAGACTTATATAATGAGAAATTATAGCCCATAATATGTTTCAAAATATATTAATTAATGCCCTATATTATTCAATAATAATTTCACTGACTCCACTTGGTGAGTCTCAAATTTGTATAAACATAAACATATCCATTTACATACATATACTTAGCCCTTTAATATAAATTAATTATTTATAAGGACTCGCATAGAGTCTAATATAATTGCTAGCCCCCAATAAAACATTTTTCAATAAATGTTTTCACAGACTCATCTTGTATGAGTTCCTATATATTCAGCCCTCAAAAATTATCATATAATGATTAATTAAATTATCAATAAATGGGCATTATTTGTGCAGTTTATATCCTCTTGCTCAGGAGGCAATAATGGGCTAATTGACATAATAAAATCAATAATTGGGCTATTTGGGGCTAGGCTTAGGACTATCAGTCAGATAGCCTGAAGATCGGAAGTTTAACCTCATTCCTAGGAGGGTCTATATTTTATTATAAGGCCATTCTGTAATATTGAAATTTTAAAATATGGGGCTATGTTAGTTAGGATATTTATTTTTTTTATTGGCCTGATGATAGGAAGTTTAACCTCGTTCCCAGGAGGGCATCTAATTTGGTCAGGGGAATTGTAGAAGTTTCTCTATATGGAATCTGATATGCTGAAAAATTTCCCCTGCCATCTAAACTATCTAAATTTTAGTTTTTAGATGCCCCTTCGGGCTTGACAGCCCGTTTGGGCTCCTCCTTGGATTTAAATTTTTTCTTCTTAAATCCTCTATAACTCTGCTGGACAGAAGGAGCCGGTAAATAAATCACCTGTGGTGGAGACATGTAATTTAATTTTTCTGGAGGCTTAGTATTCCACCTAACGTGCCCCTTTTTAGGTGGATATATAGGAGACTTTGGCTGCTCCCTATGATAATTTGGTCTTTCTCTGCCCCGATCCTGGTTTCTGTCAGGAAAATTATGTCTATAATAATTATTGTTCTTATTATTATTATTATTATTATTCTGACTATATCTATTATAGTTCCTCTTCCGGGCAGCATTTGAGTTGCTATATGGTCTGTGCGACTCTTCCCTCCCCCTTGAATTTAGAAAATCCATTAGTGATTTTATGTCCTCAATTGATTTATTAAGGGCGGGTGGGAGGGTTAACGCAGACCTATTTTCCACAAAGTTATTACTTGATGCATACTGTTTAGCATTTAATTCTAATTTCTCTACTCTATCAATTAATAAATTTAATTCCCTGAATGTTGAAGGAATAGTATTAAATGTAAAAAATGATCGTGTTCGGTCATTAGCATTTTCTAATATTATTTCAATTATTTCACTTTCATTTTCAAATTTCAAAATTTCTGAATATTTAACTACATTTTCCGTTCTCCAGCCTTTTGTTGCCTATAGATATAATCAATTTTGTACTGTAATCTAGTACGAGGCGTAGTGTTTGACAAAAGTGTGTCCCTCACTTTTTCAAACGTTAAATTGGGCGAAGTTAATAAATGCTTCAAAACTGCCTGAGGCTGGGAAAATGTCAGTCTTTCAAAAATTTTATCAAACCAGGTGGGCTTTAATTTGTTAATCTCGTAAAGTGCCTCTAAAAATTCTAAGATAGAATGAGGGTCGCTAGTCCTCAAAGTGGGTACATTATTTAATAGGGAGTCAAAATATGGGGGTAATTTTTTTACAGGCTCTGAAATTCTAAATGTATCCTGGAGAAAAGTGTAACCTCTAGCTGGAGACGATGCCTTCTCTTCAAATTGGGTTGGCTGTCTGGAAATACTAGGAAGGGCATTATCATGGGGAATATTTGTTGGTGCCTCAAATATTTTGGAAAAGGTCCCCGCACACTCCAGCATGCCCCCTAAACACTCCGTGAGCTTGGTAAAATAAGAATGAAATTCTGATTTAAATTCTAATAACTTTTTTTCAAGTTGCAATTCGACTAATTTTTCTATACCTTCAGCACTTAAACTAGAGTCGTTGATTTGGTGGTGTTGATCCTGTGCAGTCATATTTTGTTGATCGGCATCCATGGTGAAAAAAAAAAAAGGAGACGGTGGACACAACAACAGGACAACAAAAAATAAAATTATTTAACCTTCCTAAACCCCAATTACTCTAAACTGGGCAAAAAATTAATTTATAAAAAATTTAATATAAAATCTAAATCTAGCGATGTATACGCTAATCGGCAGACGCTCGATAAATTACGTAGCGTATAATAAAAATAAATATGCCGATAGAAAAGGTTCAGCTACAGATAGTAGTGAGACCAAAAATTATTGTGGTTTCTCAAAAAAGGTTGAGAACCACGCTCTGCTACCACTTGTTGCGATCTGGCTGCGGTGATAAGCAGTGGAAGCTGAAATATATAAAAAATCCCACAACCAAACCACTAACAAGAATTTAGGAAGGGCCACCAACAATCGACTCAAGTTAAAATTCAAATATATAAATTTATTTATAATAAAAATATTCACCAATTATAAATATTAATGATTAAAATGAAAAGGCACCTTTATAATTATAATGGGGGACACTTAATAATACTTAGCCTATATTACAATAGAAAGACTTAGCCGTGTAATAGAAGTGCTGACTTAGCCGTGAGAGATAGAGTAGGAGAGGCAGGCAGGAACAAGCTGAAGGATTAACTCTCCGAGAAGCAAGGTCTCCCTTCCAGAGGATGCCGAATATGACTGACCTTAATCCTCCGCAAGAGGGTCCTTTTATAGGGCTAATCCGGGAGTGAACTTTGAACTGCCGATCGAAATACGCTCAAAAAGTGCATTTAACGTGAATTAATTATCGAAATTCATCCGTATTATTACTTAGTGTACCGACGTTAAGAGCTGTGAATGTTATTATCAAAATCCATCGGCGTTATCTATGAAAATGCTAGAGCACATGGTGACTTCACTCTAAATTGGATATAATTCTTATTTAAAGGTAATAACAATACATTTAAGCATTCATACATAATAATCTTAATGTGCTCTGTGCTGGGAATACTCAGAATATAAAATATATAGCCATTTATAATGGGCTTATGTAATGCAATGTCAATTTCATTACAATCTCCAGATATGAGAAAGGATTAAAATGCATTTATGAATGAGTACATAAGGATGGGTCATATGCAGAAAGTGACATTAGGAAGCGGGAAGTGTTATACTCCTCATTTAGCTGTTTACAAAGACTCTACAACCACTCAATGTCGAGTTGTGTTTGACGGTAGTGCACCAACTACTTCTGGGTTGAGTCTTAATTGTTGTTTGCTGAAAGGTCCTGCTTTGCAACAGAACATATTTGATATTCTGCTACGTTTCAGATTTCACCGCGTGGCTTTAGTCGGAGACATTGCCAAGATGTATCGTATGGTGAATATCATCTCTGAATATCGATCGTATCAACATATTTTGTTCAGGTTTCACCCAGGGGACCCGATAGATGATTATGAGTTAGTCACCAATACTTATGGTTTAACCTCAGCTGCATTCATCGCTCTGCGGTCTTTAGTCCAGAATGCTTTGGATGAGGGACATAAGTATCCCCTTGCTGCAAAAGTTGTTCCAAGGGATTTTTTCGTTGATGACCTCCTCAGCGCTGCCAGCTCAATAGAAGAGGCGAGAGAACTTGTGGATGAAATCATCAGTATGCTCAAGGCTGGCGGATTTTTGGTGAGAAAATGGGTCTCCAGTGTTCCTGTAGTCTTAGATTCGATTCCTGAGGAGCTTAAAGAAACTAACATAATTCTTGATCCAAAACAAGACAATTCAGTGAAAATTCTCGGAATTCATTGGGATTCTAATCTTGATTTTTTGTCGTTCCACATTTCCTCAGTTGCACCTCGAAGAGTGGTGACTAAGAGAATTGTCTTATCCGTAACCGCTAAGGTATTTGATCCCATGGGTTTTGTTGCTCCTGTTGTTTTTTTCATGAAGTCCTTCTTCCAATCCTTGTGGATAATGGACTACGACTGGGATAATCCTATAGAGGAACATATTCTTAGCAAATGGTTGCATTGTGTCAATAATCTATATTTGTTGTCGAACGTCACATTCCCAAGATTTGTGGGAGTTGATGCCAATCGTGTGGGGTCAATAAATCTGCTTGGATTTTGTGATGCCAGCGAACTCGGCTACTCAGCAGTTGTCTATGCTCGAATTGGGAGCTTAGATCTGCATGGCGAAGTACGCCTGCTTGCCTCTAAGACTAGATTGGCTCCTGTGAAAACAATTACAATGTCTAAATTGGAGTTACTTGGCGCTATGCTTAAAGGACTTAATTGTGAGTGTACACTCAGCCCTAAGTTCCTTAAACAAAGCTATTGCAGTTTACGCCTGGTGTGACTCTACTATTGTTTTGTCATAGCTTAAGGAGCGACCTTGTAATTTAAAGATTTTTGTCGCTCACAGAGTTGCTAGTTTCTTAGACTCGCCAGTGCCAATTAGTCTTCGTCATATCAGTAGTGCTGACAACCCAGCCGATGTGGCCTGTAGAGGCTTGACCCCAGACATGATCATTGATAACAAGCTATGGTGGGAAGGCCCTCCGTGGTGTAAGGAACCCATCCATGAATAGTGTATTTCGGAGTTCGACAAAGTTACCTTGAGTAAACTTCCTGAAGCTAAGTCCAAAAGTTTATTTGTCAACCTGATTATGGTCTCTAGTGAAGAGAACTCGGTTCTTAAACTGATAGACAGGATTTCTTGTTTTGGCAAACTCAAAAGAGTTCTTGCTTATGTGATCAGATTCTCTGTTAATTGTCGTCGCAAACTTCCTGAAACCAGACTAAAAGGTGGTTTAACCCGAGAAGAACTTGCTCTATCTTTGAATATACTTGTCAGGGAAGTACAAGGTCATCATTTTGCTGATGAAGTAAGGCTGATGACATCGAAAACAACTGGGAGTTGTCCCAAATCTCTTTGTCTATTATGTCCCTATATAGATGAGAACAACATTCTTAGAGTAGGTGGACGACTTAAGAATGCTAGATTGCCTGATAGTAGCAAGAATCAATACTTGTTGCCGAAGCATAGTCGTTTGACTCACTTGATAATTGATTATTACCACGTGAACTACCTTCATGTTGGTCCTGGTACTTTGTTGTCGTTACTGAGAAGAAAATTTTTGATCCTTTCAGCTAGGACAGTGATACGACAGAGAATTCACAGATGCCTCACGTGCACTAGGTACAGGGCTGCTTTTCTGCAACCACAAATGGGGCAGTTGCCAAAGCCTAGAGTGGTTCAGTCCAGAGTATTCTCTCACGTCGGAATTGATTGTGCTGGTCCATTCTCTATTAAGGAGCACAAGCGTAAAGGTGCCAAAATTATCAAAGGTTATTTGGTTGTTTTTATTTGTTTTTGTGTCAAGGCAACACATTTTGAGATAGTAACGGAATTATCTACTCCGGCCTTTATCGATGCTTTTGATAGGTTTTGTGCCCGGAGAGGATTCCCAATTGATGTCTACTCAGATTGCGGAACAAACTTTAAGGGTGCTTCACGATATTTCCGTGAGCTTACAGGATGCCTCAACTGTTCTGAGCTTGAAACAGCGCTTGCCAAGAAGGACATTAGGTGACATTTCAACAGCCCTGGAGCGCCTTCAATGGGTGGCCTCTGGGAAGCGGTTGTTAAATCGGCCAAAAGTCACCTGACCAAGATAATCGGCAATAGATGCCTAACCTATGAAGAGCTCAACACACTAATGCATCGAATTGAAGCTGTCTTGAATTCCAGACCGCTAACACCATTGTCTTCATCTCCTATGGAGTCCCAAGTTCTGACACCAGGCCATTTTTTAGTTGGTGGTCCGTTAATTTCACCGCCAGAACATAGCCTCCTGGATGTCAAGGAAGGAGTCTTGAATAGATGGCAATTGGTACGCAGTTTAGCACAGCAAGTTTGGGCAAAATGGAAGAATGACTATTTGAATTCGATCCAACAAAGGACGAAATGGTACAACGAAGTACCAAATTTGTCACCAGAAGCCCTAGTGCTAATAAAGAACGAGAACACTCCGATGAATTGGCCACTAGGTAAAGTCATGAGAGTGTTTCCCGGTACAGATTCAGTTGTTAGAGTGGTAGAGCTGAAATTGGGCAACACATTGCTGCGCCGGCCTGTTAACAGGTTAGTGCCGCTCCCCGTCTCAGATTGAGCTAAAGTTTGTTCTGTTCCTTATTAATTAGAAGTTTGTTGTTTATTTGCTTTGTTTTTGTTTCTTATTATTTAGAAGTTTGTCGTTTATTTGCTCATTAGTTGGACAGTAGCCCAACCAGATGTTTGATTGTTTAATTCTTTGTTCTTTGTTTAGTTTATTTCATTGTTCGTTATTTAGATAATAATTAGTTAATAGTTTCCTTATTTCAATGGTTTGATCCCTTTCCGTGGGCCTCTTTCCTACGTCCTAAGTCCTTGCTGACAGCCCCCTGCAAGGTGAAGTTGGTGCGGTTTCATTACCTTATCCTTCCTTATTCCAAGCCATTGAAGTTTTGTATTTTAGTGATTATGTTTAGTTATTTAGTTCCTATCGCAACCAGCTACAAACAATAAAGTGAACCCCTTCATTTATTTTATTTATTGCATTTTGTTGGGATTATAATAAGATAATCCCAAGGCTGGCGGTATGTTTGGTAATTGTACGTCCGGTTTTGAAGTTACGGGAGCTCCTAGATCGAGAAGACAACAGGTGGCGCCCCTGCCGGACAAGATTAGCAGACAGTCAGTCGAGCTCTAGTGCTTATACAGTGAGTATTCGTTATTTTCCCTACACCAGGCATGTCCAGTCGGTTTACATCGGAACCAGCCTGTGTTAAGTATACAGTCCACTAAATTTCGCATACAGAACATTTATTGATAAAGTCTATAATATCTTTGAACATTCCTGGACAATAATATCTCCTAAGAATATGTTCATAAGACTCACTAATACCTCTATGATAGGTTTGCCTACATGATAATTAGAACCTACTTCAGCTTGTTCTGATTTAGGTATTATGTCTAAATTTAAGTTAGAGTAACGTTTAATTTTAATTGTACTAAAACTACTACTTATAATATTTTTAAAATTCTCAAATATATTATTATACTTATAAGATATTACTATATCTTGTAAAATACCATCTTTTTTACAATATACACCGTAAGTTGTATTCGGTTTTAAATATTGTATACAATATGTTTTCTCTGTCTAATGAGTTTTTAAAAGAAAATGTGAGACGGGTTTTATTAAATATTTTTTGAATTTGAGGATTTGAATTACCTCGTTGTAGAACAATTTGATTCTGTTCAACATTCAAAATTTTACTTTCGTCACAAATAACAACCTGTTCATCTGAACTTTCCTGCGAATGTATTGTGACTAGACTTTCAGTATCCTGAATTTCCTCATTATTTGGGGGGGAGGGGGTAATTTTGTAGGAATTCATCGAGTACTTCTTGTGGATCTATCTCGTCTTCTATAGCAGTACAATACTGAACGCGAGATAAGGCCTCTGCTACAACATTCGTTTTTCCAGCGACATATTTAATATCAAATTCGAAATCGGATAAAATACATTTCCACCTTAATAATTTTGAATTGGGTTCCTTAAGACTGTGGAGCCATTGTAAAGGTTTGTGATCCGTTTGAATTAAAAATTTTCTGCCTTATAGATATGGACGGAAATGTTTGCAAGCACATACAATTGATAATAACTCTTTTTCTATAGTAGAAAACTTTTCTTCATGTTTATTTAATGTTCGCGACGCGTAGCCTATTGGCAAATCTTTACCATCAAAATTTTGTGACAAAACTGCTCCAAGTGCAAAATTTGAAGCATCTATAGTTAAAATAAATTGTTTTGAGAAATCGGGCTTTTGTAAAAAAAATTTTAATTGTTCGAAAGCTTGTTTATATTCTACATTATGCATATTAATTTTTGAATTTTTCTTTAGTGCTAATGTTAGGGGTTTTGCTATTTTAGCATAGTCTCGAATCATCTTACGATAATAACCAGTAAGACCTAAAAATTGTTTAACTTCTTTTTGGGTTTTTGGAATTGGGAAGTTCTTTATTGCGTCTACTTTTAAAGGATTTGGCTTAATGCCTTGATCTGAAATTATATGGCCTAAATATAATAATTCTCGTTTAAAAAATTCAGTCTTATCAATTTGTATTTTGAGATTATGAAATTTTAATTTTTCGAAAACCGCTTTTAGATGTTTTAAGTGTTCTTCTAAGTTATCTGAAAAAAATATTATATCGTCAATATAAACTAATACATTTGGCATGTTTGAAAAAATTATACTCATAGCCCTTTGAAATGTGGGAGGTCCGTTTTTCAAACCCATAGGGACCCTTGAATATTTCCAATGACCATTTTTTCTGCTAAATGCAGTTTTTGGAATTGATTCTGGATCCAATTCTATTTGATGAAATCCAGAAGCTAAATCTATTGTTGAAAAATAAGTTGTACGTCCAATTTTGCCGAAAAGATCCTCTATATTAGGCAGAGGGAATTTATCTCCTATAGTTTTTTCATTCAATTTTCTATAGTCGACTACTAGCCAAATTTTTCGTTTGCCTGAGGCGTCCATTTTTTTGGGTTCAACCCACATAGGCGAGTTGTATGGCGAATTGCTTGGTCTAATAATATTACTTTCAAGAAGTTTATCTATTTCTATTTCAACATCCTTCCGAAAAAAATCCAGATATCTATAGTTTTTAGTATAAACTGGTAACTCATTAGTTGTTACTATTTTATGTTTTAATATATTAGTGCTACTTAATTTATCATGTTCACGTTTAATTATTTCGGGGAATTGTTTAATTAAACTTATAATTTTTACTTTTTCCTCCTCATTCATATGGTCAGTCCGTATGAGATGGGGGAGTTCCTTAACGACATCCTTTGAATCCATGGGACAATTGGTAACAGGATTTGCTGGATAAATCGATTCTACTTCATCTACTTCCTTAGGCTAGCGACTAATGGTCATCAGCTCTGTGGAAAAAGCTAACCATTTTGCTTTGCCATCTACTATATCTACTAAACTTTCTTCTATAAAGGCTTTATTATTTATATTTAGTGGCTTAAAAATTCCTAAACCGCTGTTGGGAATTGACCTAACAGGGAAAGAAATCATATTTAAACCAGGTTTTAAAAAAATGTCATTTTTATTTTCCATCGAAAATAACAATTTTTTAAACCCATTATTAACCCTCCGTCGGGCTCGTGATCTCTCAGATACACAGTTTCTATAGAAATATTTGGTACTCCTCCTAGCTGAAGGTCAGTTGTGTCACTTTGTTCGATGGAGTCGTGTGTTTCACCTGTCATTCAGTTGACTTGGCTTCCGGCACGGGGCCGGCTCTCCCCAGTGGCAGCAGTAAGCCCCCGCTGTGTAGCTGCTGGGTAGGGGAACCGTAGGAACAGTAGGTCCTTAGTCGGCTTTGCTGTTCCGGGCAGGGGATCACTCCTGCCTTAATGGGGTAAGTTCTAGCGGCTTACTCAATGTGAACTACGGGCTGGGTGGTGTCCGGAGTGGAGGCTTGCCTTCACTGCCGGTCATAGACGTAGTGGTCGTGTGTTCAAAGCACGGGGACATACAGGCCAGGTAAACTGGTACATGTGTTCGTGTGGGAGCTGGGTAGTAGGAGACTGTCCCTTCCATAGAATTCGCTTCTGACCATCGTAGCGAATCCTCAGTCACCATGAAGCGTTGGATTGGTGTAGGTTGGATTAAGGTCTCACGGCTAGGTGCCTCCTACATTGCTGCCACACTTCGAATGGGTACACAATGTCATTCAGTTGTATCTCCTAGATACCACGCGCCCGATCTCGTTAGTTTTTTTGAAATCTCTATTTCATAAATATATAGATCAATTAAGTTTCTCTTTATTAAACGGAATCATATAAACCTATTTTTCTATTATTTTGCTCATAAATGAGCTTTCAAAAGAACTTGTACAAGAAAATATTGTACGATGCAGTGACTACTGTAGACGTTTACCACCCGAACAAAGGACGAAACTTGAAGAGTACAGAGACTCATTGGACTATACATTGAACTCAAGTACAAAACAGCATAAGAAAAGTCATTCCGCTACAATGAACAAAAGAAAATGATGTGAACCATGCGAAACTAAAAAGAAATGTAGGTTTACTAATTACTCTTGTGAGATTTGCAAAACCAAAATTTGTTTACAACATAGTTCCATGCTTTGTCCTAATTGTAATGAAGCTCTGCAAAAGAAATAATAATTAAACTGCTATTTTTAAAAGGATTGGTACATTAAAATTTAGATAATTTTTAATAAGTATTATCTAAAAGTGATTTCGTGCTACTTATTTTTGAATGAAGTTATATTTAGATAATTTGTTTATATTGTTCACAAACTGAAATGAATTATGTATGATTAAGACATATGCATTTAAGCAATTTCGTTTGATATTTGTATTTTTTAATTATATTTTAAAAATCATCTTTCACGGTTTCAATAATAATGAATCTATAACCAACTTGATTATTTTATCAACCAAGATTGTTTTTATTATAATACTTATCAATTTTGAAAATTATTTACTTCTTTCAAACAAATACTTCCTCTGTTATGGTTTCTAATCACACAGTGCACATTTTAGTGCAAAATATATATTAAAAAATTGTATTTCCGTAAAAACGGTTGAGGTTGTATCTCTGAGATACACGCGTCCGAAGACGGAAGATTCTTGACGCGCCCCACCGAGGGTTAAATTCTAAAATGTTTTTATTAAAATTAACACTTGCTTTTATTTTACTCATGGACTCGTGTCCTAAAAGTATGTGGTACCTAGGGGAAAATTAAAATAAATACATTTTCATAAAAAAACTATTAGGAAATATTTTATTGGTAGGGCATAAAATATATTCCGACCCTTGTGTTTCGCCCCAGGTGTTTTTCAAAAAAAATTTTTTGAATCTACGCCAATGAGGGGACACCATTTCTGGATTGATATAATTTTTTAAAGATCCTGTGTCTATTAGCCATTTCCTGTTTTCCTGGTCCAAAAAGTAAGGGAGTGATTTATGCATAGCTTTTAGTTCAAATCTGGATCCGGTGGCTTTTGTGGGTGGTGACTTCTCTCTAAAAAATGGTCCGTAAGTTTGTTTATTGTGTCTGTTAGTGTATTTAGTTGTTCTTGCACGTACTGTAATTTTTTGCCAGTTTCTGAATTACCTTGTTTATTTGACTCAACATTTGTAATCTCATATGGGGAAATGAAATTTTTATTTGGCTTGGGTTGTATTGATTTCATAGAAACCGTATTTTGACTATTCCATTTGGGAACAGAGGGTTGTTGGGCAAATGGTTGAGTTTGTTGAGGAAAAGGTTTAGTTTGTTGGGAAAATGGTTGAGTTTGTTGGAAAAAGGGTTCAGTTTGTTGGAAAAAGGGTTGTGTATCAAAAGGTCTTGGTTGAGAAGGTTGAGCAAAGTTTTGATTCTGTTGAAAACTTGGTCTAAATCTAGGGGGAAATATTTGATTTGAAAAATTGGGAATTCTGAAATTGTGTTTGTGTGTGTCTGTTTTGTTCATGACTTCCATTGTGTGGTTTAATTTTAACTGTGTTAATATAATGCTGCAGTCGTTAATCAGTTTTGACCTAGCGTCGTTTAGGTCTTGAATTTGTAGTACCTGTAGATGTGCTCCTAGGGTAGGGTGTACACCGTGTATAAATGTCCTTACTAGTGTCGCGTCAAGTTGTAGTATCAGCTGGTCTAGTAGAGTGCCAGTGACCTTGTCTAGTTTGTATCTGGTTACTAGGGTAGTTCGTTTTTCATCTAGTGTGTTAAAGAATTCTATCGGGTGTTCTCGTGGGTAAGATCTCATGACAGATAGCTCTGCTATGAGGTCTGGGATTGTCTTGTTGTCAGCGAAATTTTTTCTAAGAGATTCTAATAAGTCCGTCAGTGTTGCACAATTATCATTGTAGGCAACAGCTTCGGCAGGACCATCTAAATGGCCCATAGCTGCTTTAAAAAGTAACCAGTGGTTACTTTCTTTTTCTTTATTATTTATTGTACAATAAGAATTAAATAATTCTTCACATGTGGCTATGAACTGTGGCAATTTATTACTAGTTCCATCATATGTAGGGATGTATTTTAAAATATCCATGGGGAGGGGGTTGGATATCATTTGGATTTCGCTTAAGGCTTGGTTCAAAATTTCTTTTTGGATTTGGGGCATTTCTTGGTTGTTTGACATAATGGGGCTTAATTTAGAGGGCTGAATTACAATGTTATTTTTATGAGCTATACAGAGGCTACTCACACTGTAGTGATGTTCCTCCGGGTCTTCCTCCAGGTGACAAGACGAATCGGATGATGATGTAGAAGTGCTGCGTTTTCTGCTCCTCCAGATTCCTTCTTGCTGCTGCTCCAGGCTGTCATCTGCTTGACTGTAATTGGGGGGAACTCGGGAAATAGATCATGAGCAAAAAGTGCAAGGCTTCGCTATACTTAGAGTAATAAACAGCTAAGGATTGAGATCCAAAGTTTGTAAGAAATAGATCACACTTAAAATGAAAACTTCTGCTAAGTCCCTATATTCGAGCACCAGTTAAGTTTAAAGTACGCGTGTAAGACTTTTTAAAAAGCACTTTTATTAATTACAACAGTTACAACTTTAAAAATGAACAGAGTGACAGTCTAGAGCTACTGGGGAAATGACAAGGAGAGGGAAAATGGTAGGGATTATAAGGAGAATAAATGCTGATGCTTGTGATGTCAGCAGAGCGGATGTTCCCAAGACGTAACTATAGACATGTGAAACGAAAAGTTGTCGTGAAATTTCGCGAAAACAATCAATGTACAGACAGAGGTTACAATTATATATATATATATAATACTTATCAATTCACATGTCATAGACACCATAACTGCATTCTGTTTTTTTGGTGTCTGTTTGTTACCTTTTCACGCATAAACGCCTGAACAGAATTTTATGAAACTAGGTATGTATATTACAACTAACCCAACTTAGACTTTAGGTTATGTTAATATTATCTGAGAGGAACAGGAATGGGGGTTATAAGGGAGGCCTGAAATTAAAAATAGGGATATTTCGTTTCCTATTGTTTTTTCGTCAAATGTAAACACAACAAAAGTTGTTTATTTTGTTATTTAGAGTAACTTTTGTTATATATTTTTTTTTCGTATACCGAATTATAAACGAGATATACGTTAAACCCTATAGCGGAAGTGAACAATTTTATTTGTCACAAAAGACTCAACCGAACTTAACATAACTCGGTACGTGTATTAGCACTAACACCTTAATTATCATAAGCCATATCAACATTTCTAGGGACGGGCAGGAGTGGGGGGGGGGTTATAAGGAAGGGCTGAAATTAAAAATGGCGGTATTTCGTGTTCTACTGGTTTTTCAGCAAATATGCACATGACAAACTTTGTTATCTTGTTATTTAAAGTAACTTTTGTTATATTTATTTTTGTCATATAACAAAGTATAAACGAGATATACTTTAAAAACTAAAGTGGAAGCCAACTATTTTGTTGGGCACTAACGATTGATCGGAACTTAACAAAACTCGGTTTGTGAATTAGCAATTAATTCTTCCCTGATTATAAGCTATATTAAATATTTTAGGTTCAAAGGGGAGTGGGGATTATAAGAGAGGCTGAAATGAAAAAACCTTTTTTATTTTCTATTTGTTTTTCGGCAAATGTGCACAGAACAGAAGTTGTTTACTTTGTTATTTAGAGTAACTTTTGTGTGCATTCATTTTTGTCGTAAAATGAAGTAACCACGGGATATACGCTAAACGGAAGTCAATAATTATATTAGTACTTATTTAAGGGGTTTTAATAAATGAATATTATGACAAATGATGTTATGTTTTCGTCTTATATGATAGTTCAAAGTATGATTCGGATTAGTGACGTTATAAATTTTCGTCACCCCCTCCTCATTTATTTATTTTTCCTAGAAAATAACTTTGTTATTTTTTTCCAATAGAAATATAAAGTATAAGAGCATTTCCATTATTTAATTTGTATAATGTACCCGGATGTTACTGAAACAAATATGTAATATCATAACAATTAAACGTTAATGGTAATGTAATTATGACAAAACGTCCGTCACGCAGGGGCTGCGTAAACTAAGCAGATTTCCTATGTGAGAATAGAATAGAGGATAGAGAAATCTGCATACTGGTAACACAACACCACCATAAGTAAATACAAACGGTAATGAGAACTCTTTCAGTTAATTTAATTAAAATCCCAACTGAAACGGCTTCTGAATTGTAAGAATAATTTATATTTTAATAACTCAAATTTTAGTAGTCCAAGAACTAAAGAAGGGGGGGGGCGGATGAACAAACCGTATTTGCATAAATCTCACAAAGTAAGGAAGGTAAGGTAAGGTACTGCCGAACTAACCCCAACAACACCCGACCACAGACTTCATAAAAATGCAACTATCTCGGTTAATATTCAAGATAGAGAATAAGTGTGTATATCAATATTTATAGTAAATTTAATTTGCAATAAGATTGGTCCTATACAATGTTTCGATCCGATGCATAATAACGGAGATATTTCGAATTTTCGAAAATCCCCCCCTCCCTCTAGTCCGATTTCAGCCATTAACGAACTTGATCTGTCTTTTTACATAAAACGGTTAAATATCGAGTTTCGTAACGATCAAACAAAAATTGCGACCGCTAGAGCGTTAACAGACAAATATATATATATATATATATATATATATATATATATGTATAATTTTGAACGGACCTCATTTTCGTCATCTCCTGGGTAGGATCGATGGACATTTGAAGAAATGTTTCGAAACTCGCGTCATGAGTACGACCTCAATAGCTGATTTCCCTTACGGGAAATCTGCTAAAAACAATATGCGTTTAAACTCGATATGATATGTTTAGCGTACCACTATTATTTAATTCCATCCGGTAGATAAATTATTAAAATAATGTTTTGAATCAATAATTTAAGTAGAAGAATGTTGAGAAGTCTTATGCAGGAGCGAAAGATGACGGGAGCCTTACCAGTTAATTGAGTTTACTTATTTCCCGTCTGACATTACTGGAAGTGATCTCCAGTGAGATTCACTATTACAAATATAATCTTACGTGCAAAACTCTGCCTAAACTATATGAGCTCGGATTGGATTTTGGAAGGAAATATGTTCATTATAGATGATATTTAATTGTAATAAATGCTACCCATGATTATGGTTTGAATTATTGAAAAACGGTGAGTCAAAAAGTGTAGAGGGAGAGATTAGGAACACATTTTCATTTATCCTTCAAAACTAAAATCTATTCTATTAATACCCAAAAGTTACCCTTTAGGATTGGCTATTTCGGAAAATCATTACGTCGTGAAGGGAAGTGTAATTGTGCACATTGAAGTCTTACTATCAATATACCATCATTAGTCAGTCAAGAATAATTTTTCCCGGGCATCGCCGGGTAACTTAGCTAGTTTTATATATATATATATATATATATATATATATATATATATATATATATACAGTTTTGAAAGGGCCTCATTTTCGTCATCTCCTGGGTAGGACTTGGTATGTATATTACTACTAGCCCAACTTAGACATTAGGCTATCTTAATATTCTCTAAGACAAACAGGAGTGGGAGTTATAAGGGAGACCTGAAATTAAAACTAGCGATATTTCGTTTCCTATTGGTTTTTCGGCAAATATGTACATAACAAAAGTTATTTATTTTGTTATTTAGAGTAACTTTTTTAATTTACACTTTCCTCGTATACCGAAGTATAAATGAGTTATACGCCAAAAATTATAGCGGGAGTCAACAATTTTATTTGGCACAAAAGAATCAACCGAACTAATTAAAACTCGGTATGTGTATTAGCACTAACGCCTTCATTATAATATGCCATTCCAACATTTCTAGGGAAGGGCAGGAGTGGGGGTTGTAAGGAGGCCTGAAATTAAAAATAGCGATATTTCGTTTCCTATTGGTTTTTCCGAAAATATGCATATTACAAAAGCTTTTTACTTTGTTATTTAGAGTAACTTTTGTTATATTCACTTTTGTTTTATAACAAAGTATAAACGAGATATTCACCAGAAAACTAAAGCAGGAGCCAACTATGCTATTGGGCACTAACAGTTGAACCGAATTTCACAAAACTCGGTTTGTGAATTAGCATTAATTCATCCATGAATATAAGCTATATTAAAATTTATAGGTCCAAACGGGAGTGGGCGTTATAGGGGAGGCCTGATATGAAAAATTGCGATATTCCGCTTCCTATTGGTTTTTCGGACGGATACCGTAAAACTGCCGAACATTGTGAAAGGCTCCCGACTTTGTGACACTCAAGATTAATCCCCAGAGCCGCTAGAGTGCTCTGTATGCCCAAAATCTTGAGTGTCACAAAGTTGGGGAGTTTTACGGTACGTTGTTATTGTGTTATTTAAAATAGCTTTTGTTATATTTACTTTTTTCGTATACTGAAGTGTAAACGAGATATACGCTAAAACCGGAAGCGGAAGTCAGCAATTTTATTGGGCGCAAAAAACAACCGAATTAAACAAAACTCGGTATGTGAATTAGCATCCTCTCCTCCATGAAAATAAGCTATGTTAACATTTCTGTGGATGACACGAGGGGAGGGGAGGGGGTTATCCTGAAGCCGGTTATCTCATGCACATTACAGAAGGTTTTTATTTGTTATTTAGAATAACTTTTGATGTATCCACTTTTGTCGTTTATCAAAGTATAAACGAGGTATTCGCTAAAACTATAGCGGGGGTAAACAATTGTATTAGTATTAATTAATGTTTATTTGTTATAAGCGTAATACTGTTGTTTTTCTATTTATATGGTAGTTCTATGTATAATTCGTATTAGTTAGGTTATAAATCTCAAGTGGAAGGGAAAGTCGCACGGAGGCCCGCCCACACAGTTAATTGTATTAACTTATTTCCTGTTAAATGCTGGCACTATTGAATTTCTTTCTACTTATAACCGACTATTTCTAAATTATGTGTGCTCGGAGTGGGTTTGAAAGAAAATATGTGCATTATAGATACTATTTCATTATAATAAATGCTACCCATGACCATGTTTTGAATTATTCACGGTGTGTTAATAGTAGAAAGGGATTGATTGGGAACTCATTTTCATTTACTCTTTTTAATTAAATTTTCTATTCTATAAGTCCCCACAGTTACCCTTATGGAAAAATAATACGCCCAGACTGGAAGTATAATTGTATACATTGAAGCCTTGCTATAAAAATACCCTCAATATTCAGCCTCGAATGATTTCCAGAGCGAGGCAGGGTACCTTAGCTAGTATACATATATATATATATATATATATATATATATATATATATATATATATATATATATATATACTAGCCAAGGTACCTGGCTTCGCTCGGGAAATCATTTGAGACGGAAAGATTCTATTTTGTTTTTGGCAATGCTTCTACGTGTACAACTGCTCTTCCCGTCTGGGCTCATTTCTTCCCGTAAGGTTCCGTTGGGCGCCTTATGGAAAAAAAAAAAATAGATTTGAAGAATAAACGAAAATAAGTCTCTAATCATTGCCTCTGACAAATGATGGTATTTTTATATTTTTCTAGAAAATCGTTGAAAACCCGATGGGAATCGAAATATCGCAATTTTTCATTTCAGGCCTCCCTCATAACCCCCACTCCCGTATATAACAATGTTTATAGTAAATTTAATTTGCAATAAGATTGGATCTATAATTTTTCGATCCCATAATAACAAAGATATTTCGAATTTTCGAAAATCCCCCCCTCCCTCTGGTCCGTTTTCAGCCATTAACGAAGTTGATCTGTCTTTTTACATAAAACGGTTAAATATCGAGTTTCGTAACGATCAAACAAAAATTGCAACCGCTAGAGTGTTAACAGACAAATTTTAATTTTGAACGGACCTCATTTTCGTCATCTCCTGGGTAGGATTGATGGACATTTGAAGAAATGTTTCGAAAATCGCGTCATGAGTACGACCTCAATAGCTGATGTCCCTTAGGGGAAATCTGCTAAAATAATCAACCTGTGTCATGTGCATATTTGCAGAAAAAACAATAGAAAACGAAATACCGCTATTTTTAATTTCAGGCCTCCCTTACAACCACCACTCCTCCCCGTCCCTAGAAATGTTAGTATGGCTTATTATAATAAAGGCGTTAGTGCTAATACACATCCGAGATTTATTTAGTTCGTTTGAGTATTTTGTGCCAAATAAAATTGTTTACTCCCGCATATAGGCGTTATACGCTAAAAATTATATTAGCGTATAACGCCTATACGACGATAGTGTATATAACAAAAGTTTCTCTAAATAACAAAATAAACTACTTTTGTTATGTGCATATTTGCCGAAACCCCAACAGGAAACAAAATATCACTATATTTAATTTCAGGCCTCCCTTATAACCCCCATTCCTGCCCTTCCCTAGAACTGTTGGTATGGCTTATTATAATGAAGGCATTAGTGCTAATACACATATCGAGGTTTATTTAGTTCGGTTTAGTCTTTTCTGCCAAATAAAATTGTTCACTTCCGCTATATGTTTTAGCGTATACCTCGTTTATAATTAGGTATACGAAAAAGGTGTATATAACAAAAGTTACTCTACATATCAAAATAAAAAACTTTTGTTATGTACATATTAAAATATTGCTATTTTTCATTTCAGGCCTACCTTATAACCCCCGCTCCTGTTCGTCTCAGAGAATATTAATATAGCCTAAAGTAATATACATACCCAGTGTCATAAAATTCGGTTCAGCCGTTTATGAGTGAAAAGGCAACAAACAAACAAACATACACGAAAAAAACAAAATGCAGTTATGGTGTCTATGACATGTGAAACGAAAAAGTATCATGAAATTTTGAGAAAAAATCAATGTTCTTACAGAGGTTACAATTTTATATATATACTAGCTAAGGTACCCGGCTACGCCCGAGAATTCATTTGAGGCAGAATGAAGATAATATTTTTTGGCGAGGCTTTACTTTCCACTATATTTTGACTTTTCTCCGTCCCAGTGTTTAGAATTTATACCCGTCGTTGCTGTGGATTTATTAATAATAAAGTTATTTGTTATTTAAGACATTTATGGCATCTCCTGTGCATGTAGTTTTTTTTTATATAACTTAAAAGACCATATAATTCATAATCGTAGAAAGTATTCTTTCTTCTAAGCCATGTATGAATAAAAGTTCCTTTCCCTTGATGCGGTACAAAACCCAATGGTGACAGCTGTTTTAGGTACGTCATAACCGCAATAACCCCCACTCCCGTTCGAACCTAAAAATTTTAATATACCTTGTAATCATGGAGCAATTAATGCTAATTTACATATAGAGCTATGTTAAGTTCGGTTCAATCGTTAGTGCCCAATAAAATTGTTGGCTGACTCTTTAGGTTTTAGTGTATATCTTGTTTATACTTTGTTAAACGACAAAAGTGAATAAAACAAAAGTTACTCTCAATAACAAAATAAAAAACTTTTGTCATGTGCATATTTGCAGAAAAACCAATAGAAAACGAAATATCGCTATTTTTAATTTCAGGCCTTCCTTATAACCCCCACTCTTGCCCGTCCTTAGAAATGTTAGTATGGCTTATTATAATGATGGCGTTAATGCAAATACACATACCGAGTTTCGTTTAGTTCGGATTAGTTTTTTGTGCCCAATAAAATTATTGACTCCCACTATAGTTTTAAGCATATAACTCATTTATACTTCGGTATACGACAAAAGAGTATTTTATTTAATTTTGTTAAGTTCGGTTCAATCGTTAGTGCCTAATAATATTGTTGGCTTCCGCTTAGTTGTTTTATACTTTGTTATACGACAAAAATGAATATAATAAAAGTTACTTTAAATAACAATATAAACAACTTTTGCCATGTGTTTGTTTGCCGAAAAACCAATTGGAAACGAAATATTGCTATTTTTAATTTCAGGCGTCCCTTAGAACCCCCACTCCTGCCCGTCCCTAGAAATGTTAGTATGGCTTATTAAATTGAAGGCGTTAGTGGTAATACACATACCGAGTTTTATTTAGATTGGTTGTGTCAGTTGTGCCAAATAAAATTGTTGAATCCCGCTTTAATTATTATCGTATAACGCATTTATACTTCGGTATACGACGAAAGTGTATATAACAAACGTTACTCTAAATAACAATATAAACAACTTTTGCTAGGTGTATATTTGCCGAAAACCCAATAGGAAACGAAATATCGCTATTTTTAATTTCAGCCCTCCCTTATAACCCCCACTCCTGTTCGTCTCCGAGAATATTAATATAGCCTAAAGTAAAAGTTAGGTTAGTTGTAAAATACATACCAAGTTTCATAAAATTCAGTTCAGCCGTTTGTGTGAGAAGGTAACAAACAAACAGACACGAAAGAAACAAAATGCAGTTATGGTGTCTATGATATGTGAAATGGAAAGTTATCGTGAAAGTTCGCGAAAAAAAATCAATGTACAGACAGAGGTTACAAATTTATATATATACTAGCTCAGATACCCGGCTTCGCTCGGGAATTCATTTGAGGCTGAATGGTGATGGTATATTTTTGGCAAGGCTTTACTTTGCACAATATTTTGACATTTTCCCGTTCCAGTGTTTAGGGTTAATACCCGTTGTTGGCAATTTTTAATAATAAAATTATTTTTTTATGTAAGACTTCACTGTCCTCCAAATCGTCATATTTTCAGTCTCCTGCGCATTATGCATAGATTTCAGTTATTAAGGACAAAATACTATAGATTTGAATTAATTTTTCCAGTTGAGGTACCTCATAGTTCAAATTGGAATGAATTGTTGAGCATATCAATATTTCTTCGCAAATTACTTGCTCCACACATTGTCCCTGGAGAATTGTATAAAACAAAAGTTACTCTAAATAACAAAGTAAACAACTTTTGTTATGTGCATGTTCGTCGAAAAATAAATAGACAAAGAAATATCGCGAATTTATATTTCAGGCCTTATAATCATGGAAGAATTAATGATGATTGACATACCGAGTTTTTTTAAGTTCGGTTTAATCGTTAGCGCCCAATGAAATAGTCGACTCCCGCTTTAGTTTATAGTGTATATCTCGTTTATACTTTGTTAAAAGACAAAAATGAATATAACAAAAGTTACTCTAAATAACAAAATGAACAACTTTTGTTATGTACACATTTGCCATACAACCAATAGGAAACGAAATATCGCTATTTTTAATTTCTGGCTTTCCTTATAACCCCCACTCCTGCCCGTCCCTAGAAATGTTGGTATGGCTTGTTATAATGAAAGCGGTAGTGCTAATGCATATACCGAGTTTTATTTATTTCGGTTGGTTTTTTTGTCCTAAATAAAATTGTTCACTTCCGCTATAGGTTTTAGCGCATATCTCGTTTATAATTCGGTATACGAAAAAAGAGTATATAACAAAAGTTACTCTAAATAACAAAATAAACAACTTTTGTTATGTTTATATTTGCCGAAAAATCAATAGGAAACGAAATATCGCCATTTTTAATTTCTGGCTTCCCTTATAACCCCCACTCTTGCCCGTCCTTAGAAATGTTAGTATGGGCTTATTATAAGGAAGGCGTTAGTGCTAATACACATACCGAGTTTTTTATTTAGTTCGGTTGAGTTTTTTTTGCCAAATATAATTGTTGACTCCCGCACTAATTTTTAGCGTATGACGCCTTTATTCTTCGGTATACGACGATAGTGTATATAACAAAAGTTTCTTTAAATAACAAAATAAACAACTTTTGTTATGTGCATATTTGCCGAAACCCCCATAGGAATCTAAATATCACATATTTAATTTCAGGCCTCCTTATAACCTCCACTCCTGCCCGTCCCTAGAAATGTTAATATGCCTTATTATAAGGAAGGTGTTAGTGCTAATTCACATACCGAGTTTGGTTGAGTTCGGTTGAGGTTTTTGTGCCGAATAAAATTGTTGACTTCCGCAGTAGTTTTAAACGTATAAATCATTTATATTTAGGTATACGACAAAAGTGTATATAACAAAAGTAACTCCAAATAACAAAATAAACAATTTTTGTTATGTGCATAATTGCCGAAAATAGGAAAACGAAATATCGCTATTTTTAATTTCAGCCCTCCCTTATAATCCCCACTCCTGTTCGTCTCAGAGGATATTAATATAGCCTAATGTCTAAGTTCGGTTAGTAGTAATATACATACCAAGTAGTTTCATAAAATTCGGTTCAGCCGTTTATGCGTGAAAAGGTAACAAACAAACAAATAAACAAACAAACAGACACCAAAGAAACAAAATGCAGTTATGGTGTCTATGGCATGTGAAACGAAAAGTTATCGTGAAATTTCGCGAAAAAAATCAATGTACAGACAGAGGTTACAATATATAGATATATAGACTAGCTCAGATACCCGGCTTCGCTCGGGAATTCATTTGAGACTGAATGGTGATGGTATTTTTTTGGCAAGGCTTTACTTTGCACAATATTTTGACATTTACCCGTCCCAGTGTTTAGGGTTAATACCCGTCGTTTCCGTGGATTTGTTAATAATAAAATTAATTTCTCATGTAAGACTTCAATGTTCTCCATATTGTCATATTTCCCGTTTCCTCTGCATTATGCATAGATTTGAATTATTAAGGACAAAATATTAACATGCATTTGAATTAATTTTTCCAGGTGAAGTACCTGGTAGTTCATACTGAAAAGAATTGTTGAGCAAATTTCTCAAAATAACAAAATAAACAACTTTTGTAATGCGCATATTTCCGAAACCCTAATAGGAAACGAAATATCACTATTTTTAATTTCAGGCCTCCCTTAAAACCCCCACTCCTGCTCGTCCGTAGAAATGTTAGTATGGGCTTATTATAAGGAAGGCGTTAGTGCTAATACACATACCGAGTTTTTTATTTAGTTCGGTTGAGTTTTTTTTGCCAAATATAATTGTTGACTCCCGCAATAATTTTTAGCGTATGACGCCTTTATTCTTCGGTATACGACACTTAGATCCTAGGACTCCAGGACTAGTAGCAGAGTCAGCACCTCACAAGAACCATTGTATATAAACCCCCTCCTTTCCTCCTCCCAGACACTTGTTACCCAACATCCGTACGATACACATCTATGTAACCTTTATATTACGAATAAAGTATTTTTTTTAAGTTCAAAGCGCGTTGTGAGATTTGATTGGCGCCCGAAGCTGAGGGACTGGTGCTGCGATTTAAGCTCTTCTAAGCCTCGACCAAGGACACAGGAAGACATCTGTATCTTCAAGATCCAGCCAGGAGAAGCCGGAACTGACATCGCAGGAGTATCTCAATACTCAAAATCACCATCCAGAACCAAGAAATTCATCGAATCTTCACTTCGCTCTGAGAGCTTAAAAAAGGTACTTAATAGAAACAACTTAAAATACATTGCTTTACATAAATTTAAATTGTTAATGGAATATATATTTCACATTTTTAATGATAATTAATTGTCTTCATATTTGAATTTTTTAAATTCTTAATTATAATAACTTTTCATAAGTATTTTCTATAAAGTATATTTTCATTTTTTATGTTATTTATTTTTATGAGTAAATTAAGCGATAGGCTAAATATTAAGAGACCCATAACTGACAGTGACATTGACTTAGGAGAACTTGCAACACAATTATTAGATATTAAACTAACCGAAACTAACGATACAATGGCATACATCATTTCAGATTTTGATTTAAAAATGATTCCCGAATATGATGGGAATCCTGAAGAACTAATTTATTTTTGTCAAGTCGTAAGAGATTTAATTGCTAGGACTTGTAAAGAAGAAAATCCCCACCATAAATCCAACCATGGAAGAATATTTTCCATGGTTCAGTATAGAATAAAGGGATTAGCCAAAAGATGCTTTTTGAGACACACATTCGACACAGTTGAACAAATTTTGAAACATTTAGAGAGCCAATACAAAGATTCACGGACATGTGACCAATTAATGGAGGAGATATATTCCACACGCCCATACAAACACGAACATCCACTTCTATTTATAGAGCGAATTGAGGGTATGTTTGCTCTTATATGTGCTAGGGCAAAATTAGACGAAGAGTCTCCTGACATTTATTTAAAATTTGTCGAGAGAAATATAATTTCATACACAAACAAACATTTTCACCCAGACATTGTAGACTATATCAGATTTCAAAAACTTGACACTTTAGAAGAAGTCAGGAAAGCATTACAGAACGATGCAGCCTATATAGTTGAACGGACACACAATACATACCACCAAAATCGGGACTGGACACCGCACAGAAAACAATATCACATCCCAAATTTCAAATTTGAACCAAGACTCCACCCAAGTCGTTATACACAAAAACAACATAGACATGACCACCACAATTTCAAACCCCCAATATGGCACAGAGACCAACAATATAAACCCCCTCATGCGTATCAACCCTCTCAAACGTACCAACCCCCTCATACGTATCAATCGTACCAAAATAATGACCCACAATACCGACAACCCTACAGACCGAGGACACCCCCTATTTATAATCAACAGTGGGACCCAGAAAAACAGCATGAATTTTTTAATAAACCCCCCGTTCAAAAATTAGACAGTAGTAATACCGTATCTATGAGGACGGTTAGATCAAATCAAGTTAATCATTTGGACACAGACGTTACAGGACTAAAAGAAAAATATGATAATCTATCAAAATCTGTCAACTATCTTACCGAAAAACTGGACCATTTTTTAGACTTAGGACAAAACAAAGACCCCCCGAACATACGCTAAGTCTAACTGAATCTTTACCGTCATTTGAAGACATTAAGGGAAAAACTTGGCTTATTGATACCGGGTCTTCACAAAATTATATTACACCCAGTGCTTTACCTGATGGCACTCAAATCCAATCAGAAGAATTTGTGGTTAAAACTCCAGTGGGTAGCGAAAAGGGTAGCCAAAGTGCGCTAATAAACCTTGCACCTTTCCTGGGTTTAACTACAGATTTATATATAAAATTTCTAGTATTTCCTTTTAGTAGTAAGTAGGATTTTTTATTAGGTTACCATACAATGCGCGAAACAAACAGCATATTAGATTGTGAAAAAAATAAAATAAGTCTATTTAATAATGATGTTGTAAAATATATGGATTTAAGAGAAATAGGACTATCATCACCTCCCTCTCACAGAAATCCTCATTACAAATGGTGTCAGGCGCGGGGTAGTTTACGCGATTTGGGGCTAAACTACTTAAAGAACTACGCGTGAATAGAATAGAGTGAGAGGGAGATAGGGCGTGGCTAGCTATAGCGACACAGGAGGCGATAAGGATAGTTGATGAGAGCTTTAAATTCGCGGACCTCATTCCGAGGCCTTATCAGTTACTCATACCCTACAGTTGATAGAGCCTTAGGTTCGCGGGCGTCAAGCCCGAGGTAGTAAATAAATAATCTTTTCCCTTATTGCGTATATTCTCACCTTTTGTAAGCATGGAAGGGGAACTTCGACAAAAGTTGGAGCAGCTCGTCGAGGCTAATCGGGCTTTCGAGGAGAGGGAAGCATTATTGAAAAGGGAGCTTGAACGCATGTCCACACAGCTGAGTACGCTAACGGGTAAAGAAGTCAAAGTGACCGAATCTGATAACGAGACTATGTTGGGCGGTCCCCGGGCTCAAGTAAGAAAGGACATGAGCCTCCAGACTATGGTATTACCGTGGTCCGGTGAACCAGGGTCAATCTCAGTGACTGATTTTTTTGAAGGGGTGGAACTTGTAGCCCAATGCGGTAACTGGGGAGACTTAGATAAAATCCTGGTTGTGAGGATGAAGTTGAAGGGTCCAGCCGCGTCGTTTTTAGCCAGTCGTCGTGACCTGACGAGCCCTCAGTCGACCTACGGAGCGATTAGAAACGCGTTAGAGGCTAGGTTTAAAGATACCTGGAAACCGGAACAGTACTTGATGAAACTTAGTAGCGTTCGTCAGGAAAAGGGCGAAGATTCCAGGGCTTTCGCGGACCGCTGTAGAGCCATAGGTGAAAAAGCTCTGAAGGAAAAGGGGTCTCCCATAGAGCAAATGGTCGCGAGAGAGCAGATCGATCGCGTGGTATTAACGGCGTACCTGAGTGGCCTTAGGGGCGATGTAGGCCGGTTTGTACGGATGTTCCCTCCGTCTTCCTTGGAAGAAGCAGTAGAAAGGGCGTGCACCATTGAGCTGGAGGAGGGGGGTAGTCGGCAGGTGTTTGCAATTGATGAGACCGGGGGAGAAGGGCCGGTGGTGAGTAGGGTACACCAAGACCGAGGGAAGTCCCGGTCTCAGTTGGAAGTGATTTGTTATCGCTGTGGAGGTAGCGGTCACTTTTCAAGTAAATGTGCAACGCCAGTCACTCCAGGCGATCGAGGGGCACTGATAAGTAACAAAAAGGGGGCCCTGACGCTCGTGTGCTATAGATGCCGAACTCCAGGGCACGTCGCTAAGGAATGCCGCCAGAGGGTTAAATCAGAGCGCACTATTAGGGAAAACCCAAAAGGCCAAGGCCTGGTCGAGCCCCGCGAACCAGGTCGAAACTAAGAAAAGGCGGGGACAGAGACGTTAGGCTCCACGGGATTGGAGGAGGGGAAAAGCCTAGGTTTACAGTCCAAGTGAGCATAGACGGCCTCCCACACCTAATGCTATTAGATACGGGGGCTGATGTCACACTCCTCAAGAAGCCTATCAGAGGAAAGGAACTACTCCCTCCGAGTAGTAAATTAAAGGGCGTGTCCGGGGAGGCGTTGGAGGTTCGTGGAGAGCAATCGGTGAGAGTGCGACTGGACCAGACCGACCTTATCCACCCTGTGGTGATAGCAGAAGTAGATATTGACTGCGATGGGCTCCTGGGCATGGATTTGCTTAGGAGATTTGGTGCGGTGGTTGATATTTCCTCTGGGTCAATTAAGGCTACCCGTTCCCCTTCGCGATTAAATAAATTGATGAGAGTCAATGAGGACAGGTTAGAGAAGGACAGAGAGTGGATAAGGGAGGTTAAGCGCCGGACCGCTGAGCTGGTTTCTAAGTGGGACAAAAAGAGGGGAGGTGAAACGCCCGCCGTCGGCAGTCGTGCATTATCTAAATCCCCTGAGGCGCCAATCTCTAAGGGAAGACCGAAGAAGGGAGACTTGAAAGGAATCTCTTTGGGCTACGATGAGGTGAATCGTTTCGTGAAGGTACAGAGGGCGGAAGTAATCCCCCCTTACTGTGAAGCCTTGGTGCCTGGGAAGATAAGAGGTCGTAAGCCGGACGGACCGGTGCTGGTCGAACCTGAACTTGTGGCAGCTAGCGGTCTGAGGATAGCGCGGGTGGTGGTAGACGGAAGCTCAAGCGTTTTGTGGCTGAAGGTACTAAATGAAACCTCCACCGAATTAACGTTGAATAAGGGTGAGATCGCGGGCAAGGCTTACGCGATATGCCCCGAAGACGTGTTGCGTACGGAAGACAGATCCGCCCCTAAGCGTGTCGAGGATGGTAACCTGTCTCGGGGAGAAATAAGGGGTAAGCTGGCGCATCTGCCAGAGAAGGAAAAGCACCTGATTGAACAAGTGCTGATGGATTTCTCGGACGTATTTGAGGAACCTGGGGAGGAAGGGTGTAGCTTGCCTGTGTTCCATCACATAAAAACAGGAGACGCTCCTCCGATTGCGAAACGGCCGTACAGGGTCCCTTTCCATGAGAGGGCTGTGGTGGAAGAACAATTGGAAGGCATGCTCGCCAAGGGCGTCATCACCCCTTCGGATAGTCCCTGGTCGGCACCAGTTGTGCTGGTTAGAAAAACGAACCAGGACGGGAGTATAAAGTACCGTTTTTGTACGGATTTTAGGGGGTTAAACGCGGTAACACGACCAGACCCGTACCCCTTGCCACTGATTCAAGAAACCCTTGAACAATTAGGGACGAGCAAGTATTTTAGTACCATCGATCTGGCCAGCGGGTTCCACCAAATACCCATAGACCCGAGGACCGAGAGAAGACGGCTTTTACCACTCTAGGAGGCCACTGGGAATACAGGAAAATGGCGTTCGGTTTGTGTGGAGCGCCGGCTACGTTTCAACGAACTATGGATCAGGTGCTAGGCAAACTTAAGGGCGACGGCTGTTTCGTCTACATCGACGACATAGTGATCCATAGCGAGGATGCGGAGGGTCACGCGAAAAGGTTAGAAGGAGTCCTTGGTCGACTGCGATCAGCTAACTTGAAGGCAAACTGGGCGAAGTGTAATTTCGCGGTAGCTGAGGTAACGTATCTTGGGCATGTTGTTACCCGAGATGGAGTCAAGCCGGACCCACTCAAAGTCGATGCTGTGAAAAGCTTCCCGGCGCCAACTAACGCCAGTGAAGTCAGGTCGTTCCTGGGGTTGGCCAGTTACTACCGACGCTTTGTTAAGGGGTTTGCTGAGATTGCAAAACCCCTGACGTCCTTGACGGGACCAAAGGTTCCCTTTGTGTGGGGGCCAGAGCAGAAACGTGCGTTCGAAGGACTGAAGCAGTTCCTTTGCTCAGAAAATGTCCTGGTATACCCTGATTTTAGAGATCCGTTTATCCTTTCAACAGACGCCTCGGGATCGGCAATTGGTGCGGTCTTGTCTCAGATGAGAGACGGCCAAGAGCGACCAATTAGCTACGCAAGCCGACAGTTAAAGAAAGCCGAGTCTAACTACTCGGCAACGGAACGGGAGCTCTTGGCGGTAGTGTGGGCTACAAAAATATACCGCTGCTACTTATTAGGAAGGCGGTTTAAGCTCATAACCGATCATGCTGCCTTAAGGTGGATGCTTAAAGTGCATGATCCATCGGCTCGCCTGACGAGGTGGGCCCTGCGGTTAACCGAGTTCGACTATGAAGTAGAACATAGGCCGGGAAAGAAACATGGCAATGCAGATGCATTGAGTAGAAGGGTCGCCCAGCTGAAGAGCTGTGTGTGGAGTAGGGACAGGATATTGGCTGCTCAACAAAAGGACTCGTGGTGCCAGTCCATGGTAACGACGAGTCGTTCGGGTCAGGTCGTGAAGGACGCGGACGGTGTTTGGTATTGGGACCAAGGGACTTCTACCGGTTCTGATTGGCGACTGCTCGTCCCGGTGGTAATGAGGAAGGACGTTTTGACGGACTGTCATGCATCCCCCTGGGCGGGTCATCCTGGCATTGAACGCACCTCTGCCATAGTCCACCGCTCGTATTATTGGCCGAGCTGGAAGAAGGACGTGGCAGAGTTTGTAAAAAGCTGTGAGGCCTGTTCGAAAAGGAAGACGCCGGCAGGCTTACGCGTCCCTGTCCAACGCCCTTATATGGCCAGAGCACCTTTCGAGCAAGTCTCGATTTCCCAAAACGGGCCAGGGTAACAAGTACTTACTCACGTTTATAGATCATTTCACGAGATATGCCGAGGGAATCCCCATTAAGGACCTAACAGCTGAAGAATCAGCCCGCGGTTTTGTAGAAATAGTCACGAGGCATGGGGTGCCGCTCAGGCTTCTGACCGACCAAGGGCGCAATTTTGTGTCCAAGTTCTTCAGGCAAGTGTGTCAGTTACTGGGAACAAAGAAGGTTCAAACAACTCCTTACCACCCGGAGTGTAATGGTATGATCGAGAGGCTCCATCGTACGATTACAGAATCAGTTTCACACTATGCCAGGAAGGACGGTAGGGATTGGGATAGATGGGTCCCGTATGCGCTGATGGCATATCGATCAATACCGCATTCCTCCACAGGCTACTCACCGAATTTCCTGATATTCGGTAGAGAGCTGACTCCCCCGTCGTTCTGTGACTCGTCACCCCTGAGAGAAGGGGAAGCCTGGGAAGACCAGGTTGGCAACCTCAGACACCGCCTTTCAAAGGCGTATGAAGAGGCAAGAGCCAGGGCTGAAAAGACGTGGGCGGAACGAACACGCTATTGTAACAGAAGGTTAAAGGAGCGTGTATTCAAATGCGGGGATCGAGTTTATTTGCATGTGCCTGCAGTAAAACCAGGTCACTTTCCAAAATTCCATTGCCCTTGGACGGGACCTCATGAAATTGTGAAGGTACTGTCTCGAGTAACCTACGAGGTATTACTTAGTACCGGGGGTCGGATGGTGGTCCATGCAAATCGCTTAAAGAAAGCGTACTCAAGTGATGAGGGGTCGACTCCAGAGGTCAACCAGGCGGTTGATGGACCTACACCAGTGTCGGAAATACTACCGGAAGAGCCGTCTATACTTGAGATGTGGCCCGGTGCACCTTACGACCTGGAGGACGAATACTTTGGAGGGTGTGGCGAGGAGGAAGAGGCGCAGGGCGCACAGGCGCCAGCCTCAGGCCGCGTGACCCCTGTGGAAGGGATGTCGGAGACTGCAACCGTGGAGCCGGGGGAGAATTCGTTAGACCCAACGGGGCAAACGATCGTGTTAGGGAATACTCAGCCGGAAGGGGTAGTCACTCCTGAACTGTTAGAAGAAGCACCGGGCCCTCAGGAGACACAGCCTTTGGGTTTGCCAATGACGCCAATACCAGTCGCGCCTGGCCCGAGTTCAGGCCACCGCCATTCCCGATGCCCCGTGCGTACAAAATCAGCAGTCCGTTGTCCGCTACCTGATTGCCCAACCCCTGAGACCCAACGTAGTGTTCTGGGAGAATACTTCAGACGGTTGCGAGATCGGTACTCGAAGGGCAGTGTAGAGTCCCCTGAGGTAGAGACGGAGGGAAGTGAGGAAAGTACCCTCGTTCCAGGGGAAAGTAGCGATTCAGGAGAGGATTCCACTCTTCGGGCCCCTAGGGGGGGAACGGTTTCCGAAGGGAGTGAGGAAGAGTCGGAAAGGTCGGGAGAACTTACACAGGACCCCGAATGGAGTCCTCCGCACTTGGCCAGGGACGTTGCGCCACGGTCTCCTTACCAACTTCGCCATCGTAGAGCACCCGATGGTCAGGGAGGCGTATGAGCCTGAGATGAATTACAATTAGCGAAGTCGAAACTCTTAGAGTAGGTATTTCTAGTACCTGGGTTACAGGAAAAATTTTAATTCTGTTCGTTTGGTTGGGTGTTGCGCGAGTGATAGGGACCTATCACAGGAATCACAGGGAGTGACATCCAGGAATGAGGGGATAGGGTAAGCAGCGTCCCCCTCAATGATGCTTTTAAATGAAACAGTAACCATTACTGCCTCTCTTCGTAACCCCGAACTTGCCACTTTCGAGTTGTTACTTAGGCTTGAGGAAACGGTAAGGGTTGTGGAGTTGTGCCAAAGGGGGAATCTTTTCAAGGGTCCTATTGCGCAGTTGGGAATGAGAGAGAACCCTGCGGGATGTGGCTCTCCCGATGGGTGTGACTTTGGTTTCAGGTGCAGACGAGCCAAATGTCTACTACAGTCTGGCGAGGGTACATCGTGTGGCTACAACGCACGAGATATGTGCGGTCTTAGACTTGCCACTGAAGACATCAGGACCGCCCATGACGGCATGCATAGTGCACGCAAGGTCCCAACGGCACAACTCGACAGGTGTTCCTGCAGGCGCTGGCAGAAGCAGAAGTGTGAACAGCTGTTTCTTCACTTTTGACATCGGAGGGCAGTTCCAGCTTGGATGACGTTGGCGGAGATCACGTCTAGGAACTGCGGAACTGCGCTGGAGGAGGAGTATGGACATTGTTCCTGTTGATGTCCATCGTATTAGGGACTACCCTTCTTGTGGGAGGCGTCGCCTTCGTGGCGGTTATTGGATGGCCAAGATGCGGCGGAGCATGGCTGAGGAGACCGAAGACGGGGTGCACTTTGGAGGAAGCGTTGCGGCACGTAGAGGTGAAGACCCCTAAGGGGCCGGTGGAGAATTTGGACTCATAGTACCGGGACCCTCGAATAGTGTTGTTCTAAAGTGCCGTTCAGGAGTGAAGCGACACTTTTTCAGTGAGGGGGGTATTGTAAAGGGTAGTGTGTTTAGTTTAATTGTAAAGGGTAGTGTGTTTAGTTGTAAGATATTAATTATTTAATATGAGTTTACTTGGGTGGGGCTGGCTGGTGCTAGAGAGGGGTTTTCTGCTGACCGGTGCTAGATGTGGGGCCGGGGGACAGTGTCCTGCAGGCAGGGACTGGGTGTGCGTGTCAGTGCTGTAGCAGAGCAGACCCTCAGCATGTATTGGCCATGGATAATCCTAGGTGAGAGACCTTTGTCATACCCATTTATCTGATAGCCAGTCCCATTCCCGTTTATTTAGTTTTTATGGTGTTTATATTTTTTTTGTGTTAACTACTTTTTAATCTATTTGTAAAATATATGGATTTAAGAGAAATAGGACTATCATCACCTCCCTCTCACAGAAATCCTCATTACAATGTAATTATCGAAAATAATAAAATTCTTAATAAAAATAACATTAATTTAAATTATATAAATAATGAAGAAATAAAAAATTTAATCAGATGCTCCCATTTAAATGAAACGCGACAAGAAAAATTGATAAATTTAATATCGAAGCATCAAAAAATAATAAAAAGAGAAGATGACCCATTACCCCCAACTACTTTATTAAAACATAAAATCGAGACAACAACAGACAAACCTATTTATGCACGGAACTATAGATACCCTGCTCAATTTCGCGAAGAGATACATAAAGAAATAGATAAATTATTGAAAAATGGTATTATTCGAGAAAGTAATTCGCCATATAATGCTCCCCTATGGGTAGTACCCAAAAAAATGGACGCCAGCGGGAAAAAGAAAATCCGTATGGTAATTGACTACCGGAAACTTAATGCGGTGACTATACCAGACAAATTCCCACTACCTAATATTGAGGACATACTAAACCAACTTAAGGGATCAAAATTTTTTTTCGACAATAGATTTAGCTAGTGGCTTTCATCAGATACCATTAGATGAGGAGTCTATTCCTAAAACTGCATTCAGCACTGAAAAAAAATCATTATGAATGGCTGCGTTTGCCCTTTGGCATCTGTAATGGACCCCCCACTTTTCAAAAACTAGCAAATGCTGCAATTCAGAATCTCGGGAACTGTGCAGTATACATTGATGACATTATTATATTTTCGGAAACAGAACAAGACCACTTTCACCATATAGGACAGGTACTTCAACGACTTGCAGACTACAATCTTACTATTCAATTGGACAAAACAGAATTCTTTCAATCTGAAATACCTTTCCTAGGACACATTGTATCCCCAGACGGCATAAAACCAAATCCTGACAAAATACAGGCAATTTTAAATTTCCCTACCCCTAGAACGGAAAAAGAAATTAGACAATTTTTAGGACTTTCTGGATATTACAGGAAATTTATTAAAGGTTACGCAGACATTGTTAAACCACTTACAAACGCACTAAAACAGACTGAACCCGTAGACTCGAAATTATTAAACAACAGTGTACAGACATTAAAAGATATGATAACGAACGCACCAATCCTACAATACCCAGATTTCCAATTACCATTCACACTGACTACTGACGCGAGCAATTATGCAATAGGAGCAGTATTGTCCCAACTTTCAGGAGGGAGGGACCACCCAATTGCTTTTGCATCGAGAACATTATCCCCTACTGAACAAAAATATTCGACTATTGAAAAAGAACTCTTAGCAGTTGTATGGTCTTGTACTCACTTCAAGCCATATTTATTTGGAAAAAAATTCACATTACAAACTGACCATAAACCACTAACATGGATATTTTCAATGAAAGATGCGAACAATAGATTAATGAAATGGATTTTTCAACTCTCTGGCTTTGAGTTTGATATCAAACATATTGAAGGTAGAAGCAATGTAGTTGCTGATGCCCTTTCTCGGAAAAAAGAGACCACGTGCATGGCAATAGACTCTGACATAGAAGACATACTCAATGAACCGTCTACATCACACATTCCATTAGAAACAGACTATGACAGCATACTAGAGCAGCTAGAGCACAGACCTGACGTAAGGGAAACCCGAGATGACTCCGACCTCCAGACAGTTCATTCACAGGAGTCATCTAATCAGCAAGTCTGGATTGTAGATGATCCACTCAAGCCTATTAACATCGAAAAAAATCAAATTTTTATACAACGGGGAAGTAAAACTGTTGAATATACAAAACCTTTTAACAAGAACAGATACTCCATTGAGACTGCCTACCCTTTTCGCTCAGACTTAGAAGACACTCTCCAGGAAATCCTCAAACTTACGGACTTTATTGCGAACCAACTGTTGAGACGGTACGCCCCGAATTCGAAGGCATATTTCAGAAAATCTCAGACATTGTTCAAGACAAATACCCCTCTGTAAAAATTAAGCGATACAGGAAAAAATGTATAGACATACTCACTGACACGGAACAGACGCAATTAATTGTAGATTATCATATAGGTAAATCATACCATCGCGGTGGATTAGAGACTTACAATAAATTAAAAAGAAATTATTACTTTCCCCGTATGAAGGACAAAATAATGGACTATGTAAACAAGTGTTCCACCTGCAGGAAAACGAAATATGACAGGAAGCCGGTGAAAACTAAATTCTGTATTACATACACTCCGGACAGACCTTTTGACGAGTTAATGATGGACACTTTACATTATCAGTCTAAATATATCATTACAATACATGACACATTTTCAAAACGACTATTTACCAGACTTGTAAACCAGTGTAACGCCATAAATGTACTACACACTCTGGAAGAATATTTAGAACACTACCCACGACCTACAGTAATTCGAATGGACAACGGGAAGGAATATGACAACAATTTAATTCTTAACTTCTTACAGAGTCAAAATATCGAAGCCCACTTGACTACTCCCATGCATCCCAATTCACTGGCTTTAGCGAACCGTACTCACTCTACCTTGATTGAAATCCTTCGAGCTATAAAAGAAGAAGACCCACAAATCACACTAACACGACAGGCACGATTAGCAACACTAAAATTCAACAACACTTTAAATCAAACGGTAAAACTGACACCCAATGAAATAACTTTTGGAATTACTGCAACCTCGAGACGGACAATAAAATCACGGAAAAACTTGTTGAACAATATCACGACAGGCTCAAAATTATGCAGAAAATAGCACACGAAAATATTACTCGAGAAAAAGAAAAACGAACAGAAAAACTAAACGAAAATAGAGAAGACATTCCAGATACCGAAGACAGTCCACTGTACACTAAGGCTAACACACGGACTAAAAATCAAAATCCCTATAAAGTGTCAGTCTTATGCAAAGACAAAAACAGAACATACAAAGTACATAAAGATAACATACAAAGAAAACGAAAGACTTACATAAAACCAACAAAAAATGTATTATCTGTTTCAGATGAGAACTCAGATATTACTGACTCTAATTCTCATTTATCAGACATGTGACGCTCTTAAAGTGACTGACGTAAGTACTACAGCAGGTATCACACATGTAAAACTGCCTCCAGCATACATACTTGACAAGTACTATACGATAACATTTTACGTTGACTATCAACAATATTACAACGAAATATTAAGACTGGAAAGCCAACTATATAAATTCTCGACACTAGACATGTACAAAATTACACTTAATCTATTGAAATTAACAAAGTCAGAATTTTCACTAATAGATTCGTACAAATTTCACCATAATATACATAAAAGAGGGATTGTAAATGGATTAGGGAAAGCTATTAACTGGTTAACAGGGAATCTAGACGCTGATGACAAAGAACACTATGACCAAATCATACAACAACTCGAACACAATAATTACCAGATAGAACATAATATTGAATACCAGGCAAAATCAGATAAAGAATTGATTAAAACTTTTCAAAAAGATATTAGTATATTCAACAATAACATTAATAAAATAAAATCTATTAACGCTGTACTCTCACAGGACGAACTACAATTACACTTACTTGAATTACATAACATGCTATCATACCTTTATACCAAAATTACAAACTTAATATCAAGTATAGACGAGTGTAAAAACGGTAAATTACACCACACACTCTTTCCACAAATCAATTTTACAAAATTTCAGGACATTACTTTTATTTCTTCAAATACTGAAATCCTTTGGCTAACATCCCATGCTCATTGTGCTCTATATAATGACTTATTACATGTATTTCTTCAGGTCCCATTATATTCAAACCCTGTGGACTATTATGCACTTGTATCATACCCAGTACAACATACGAGACTCATAACAACACTTGCACCACACTCACATGTACTAACTGTAAATGACACATATTATTATGGTAATTGTAATTATATTGATAGTAATTTTTATTGTAGTAATGTAAAACCTATTTTAGACAAATGTACATATAATTTATTTTTAGGTCAAACACATAATTGTACAAGTATAACTGTAAACTCACATAGTTTTATTAAATATTATGACATAGCCAATATATATGTTACTTACAACTATAGTGTTATTCATGTAAATAAGAAAATTACGTTTCTGCCATTAAGCTCAATAATTTATCTAAATTCAAATGAGTCCATTGAGGAATGTTTACCTCCTAACATTGTTCACCTAGATATAAACGTTCTAACTGTTAATTCTGAACCCATAGGCATTAAGGATCTAAATGTAAGTTTTCAAAATCTAGAGACAATGAATCTTACTGAAATAGAATATCAAGTATTATCATTTAGTCACATAAATTTCAACTTTATTGATTATGTAATCTACATTAGTTTAGCATACTTAATATTCTTTAATATATATTCCATTATCAATAACTGTCAATGTAAAGCAAATGTAACTCAACGGCTGTCAGTACCTTCTCCAGGATCTTCTCCAGTATCATCTTCAGTTCAAGAAATAAGTTTGGATCCGTACCACATCTTCGCCCGACCTCATCATCCTCAGGGGACTTCGGATTTTCAGAAGGGAGGACTTAGATCCTAGGACTCCAGGACTAGTAGCAGAGTCAGCACCTCACAAGAACCATTGTATATAAACCCCCTCCTTTCCTCCTCCCAGACACTTGTTACCCAACATCCGTACGATACACATCTATGTAACCATTATATTACGAATAAAGTATTTTTTTTAAGTTCAAAGCGCGTTGTGAGATTTGATTGACGATAGTGTATATAACAAAAGTTTCTCTAAATAACAAAATAAACAACTTTTGTTATGTGCATATTTGCCGAAACCCCCATAGGAATCTAAATATCACATATTTAATTTCAGGCCTCCTTATAACCCCCACTCCTGCCCGTGCCTAGAAATGTTAGTATGGCTTATTATAAGGAAGGCGTTAGTGCTAATTCACATACCGAGTTTGGTTGAGTTCGGTTGAGGTTTTTGTGCCGAATAAAATTGTTGACTTCCGCAGTAGTTTTAAACGTATAAATCATTTATATTTAGGTATACGACAAAAGTGTATATAACAAAAGTAACTCCAAATAACAAAATAAACAATTTTTGTTATGTGCATAATTGCCGAAAATAGGAAAACGAAATATTGCTATTTTTAATTTCAGCCCTCCCTTATAACCCCCACTCCTGTTCGTCTCAGAGAATATTAATATAGCCTAAAGTCTAAGTTAGGTTAGTAGTACTAGGTTGTTACAAAAATCCTTGTGCATATCAAGTTGTTTACATTTAGGTCTCTAATTTAATCCTTATTTCATCTCTGACGAATACAATTCTTATGTCAATGCTTACATTAACTAATCCTCTAATTATTTATGTACGCCAACTGTCCCTGCCTTTCATTCAGTTTATTAAATTTCACTAGAAATGTCAGAAGAAATATTTGTCATCCCCGGCCTTCTTAGGCATTATTGGAAAAAAGGTTTTAGTGCAAAGGCCTCAGCCGAGGAAATTTGTGCAGTGGAAGGGGATTGTGTGGTGCATCGAAACACGGCCGCATTTTGGTTCAGGCGGTTTAATTCTGACAATACAAGCCTTGAAGATGAACCTAGATCAGGTCGTCCTTCAGTCGTCGATGATCCAGTGCTACTTGAGTCTGTTGGTCGGAATCCACATGTCACAACTCGAGGATTAGCCGAAGAGATGGGAGTTTCAAATGTTACAATAAGCCGGCATTTCAAAAAGCTTGGTGTCCAAAACGTCCGTTCAAGGTCAGCACCTCATGACTTATCTGCATCCCAAGCCCAGACACGTGTTGACATTTGTAAAAAATTGCTTGAAAACTCAAACGATCATCGATTTTATAAACGAATCATCACAAGCGATAAAAAATGGATATTTTTAAAAAACCCTACCAACCGCAAACAGTGGGTCCAGCAAGGCCAAGCGGCTCAAGCAGAGGTACGCCAAGATCGATTCGGAAAAAAAGATTATGCTTTGTGTTTGGTGGAATTATGAAGGCATTTTGCACTGCGAGCTGGTTCCAGAGGGCAGGGCTATCAACGCTGAGCTATACTGTCAACAGCTCGATAGGGTATATGAAGTTTTAAAAGTGAAATACCCCGCTTTGATTAATAGGAATCAAGCGTTATTTCAGCAAGGCAAGGCCCCTGCTCATCGCTCACGATTAGTTAAAGAAAAATTTTAAGAAATGAACGGGATTAGCGTCTTAGCCCCCCCCCCCCCTTACGTCGCTCCGTCTGACTATGGACTTTTCAGGTCAATGGCGCATTTTTTGAAAGGTCGGCGCTTCGAAAACTTCGATGATGTCAAATCTGGATGCGATGCGTTCTTTGCCTCGAAAACTGCAGAGTGGTATCAACATCAAATACAACTTTTGGCTGAAAGATGGGTTAAAGTAGTTGAAAATGATGGCCTGTATTTTGAAGAATATATTTAATTTGTAAATTTTGTACTCACATTTGAATAAAATTAATTTTGTCAACAAGGACTTTTGTAACGACCTAGTAATATCCATACAAAGTTTCATAAAATCGATTCTGCCGTTTATGCGTGACAAAGGTAACAAACAATCAAACTAACAGACACGAGAAAAACAAAATGCAGTTATGGTGTCTATAGCATGTGAAACGGAAAGTTATCGTGAAATTTCGCGAAAAAAATCAATGAACAGACAGAGGTTACAATTATATATATATATATATATATATATATATATATATATATATATATATATAGATATATACAGTTTTGGACGGACCTGATCTACGTCATCTCCTGGGTAGGATCGATGGACATTTGAAGAAATATTTTGAAAATCGCGTCATGAGTACGACCTCAATAGCTGATTTACCGTAAGGGAAATCTGCTAATACTTAAATAAGTACTAATAAAATCATTGACTCCCACTATAGTTTTAGCGTATCCCGTGTTTACATCATTTTATGACAAAAGTGAAACCTACAAATGTTAGTCTAAATAAAAAAGTAAACAGCTTTTGTTATTTGCACTATTACCGAAAAACAAATAGAAAATGTAATATCCCGAATATTTATATACGGAATCCCTTATAACCCCCACACCCGTTTGAATCTAAGAATGTTAATATAGCTTATAATCATGGAAGAATTTATGACGTTATAAACCTCCGTCGCCTCCTCCTTATTTATTTATTTTCCCTATATAACTTCATTATTTATTTCATATAGAAATGCCAACTTTTAGTTCCATCAGGTAGATAAATTATAAAAATAATTAATTAATCTAAGAAAAACCATGAACGGAAATCATGCGAGAGCGGAAATTGACGGGAGGCAAAACAGTTAATGTGTGAATTGAATTCCACTGAGATTTACTATTACGAATATAATCTTATGTATAAAACTATGATTAAACTATATGTGCTTGGACTGGTTTTTGACAGGAAATATGTTCTTTGTAGATGGTATTTAATTGTATTTGTAATTATTTGTTTATCGGGGGCACTAACGATTGAACCGAACTTAACAAAACTCGGAATGTCAATTAGCATTAATTCTTCCATGATTATAAGCTATATTAAACTTTTTAGGTTGGAACGGGAGTGGGGGTTATAAGGGAGGCCTGAAATTAAAAATAGCGATATTTCTTTTCCTAGTGGTTTTGACAAGATAAAAGTTGTTTATATAGTTATGTAGACTAACTATTGTTGTATTAACTTTGGTCGTTTAACAAAGTATAAACGAGATATACACTAAAACCTAAAGAGGCAGCCAACAATTTTATTGGGCACTAACGATTGAACCGATTTTAACATAGCTCTATATTCTATTTTTGAGGCTGCATCTCTGGGGAGTATTATCATTGTGAGTACCTCGGCTGTCTGCTCCAGCGGTTGGAATTTTCGTTGTTTTCCAAATTTTCGATGGAAATGCGTCCATCTTCGTCAGTAGCTATTCAAATTAATTTAAATTATTTGCCTGACTAAGATGGACGCATTTCCATCGAAAATTTGCAAAACAACGAAAATTCCAACCGCTGGAGCAGACAGATAAGGTACTCACAATGATAGCTCTATATGTCAATTGGCATTAATTGTTCCAGGATTATAAGCTATATTAAAATTTTTAAATTCGAACGGGAGTGGGGGTTATTGCCGTATTGACGCATCTAAAACAACTGTCACCATTGGGTTTTGTACCGCATCAAGGGAAAGGAACTTTTATTCACATGGTTTAAAAGACAGAATAATTTCTACGATTATGAATTATATGGTCCATTAAGTTATAAAAAAAAAAACTACATGCACAGGAGACGGGAAATATAAAAATAATGAGGATAGTGACCTCTTAAATAACAAATAATTTTAACAAAACACAGCAACGACGAGAGTAAATTCTAAACCAGGATATTCTGATCACCCTCTTCTAGCCACTCCCGCTGATCATCCGCTTCTAGCCACCCCCCGGATCACCCTCTTCTAGCAACACTCCTGATCACCCTCTTCTAGCCACCTCCCTGATCACCCTCTTCTAGCCACCACCCTGATCACCCTCTTCTAGCAACCACACTGATCACCCTCTTCTAGCCACCACCCTGATCACCCTCTTCTAGCAACCCTCCTGATCACCCTCTTATAGCAACTCACACTGATCACCCTCTTCTAGCCACCCCACTGATAACCACTTTTGGAAACCCTCCTGATCACCCTCTTCTAGCAACCCTCCTGATCACCCTCTTCTAGCCACCTCCCTGATCACCCTCTTCTAGCCACCCCCCTGATCACCCTCTTCTAGCCACCACCCTGATCACCCTCTTCTAGCAACACTCCTGATCACCCTCTTCTAGCAACACTCCTGATCACCCTCTTCTAGCCACCCCCCTGATCACCCTCTTCTAGCCACCCCCCTGATCACCCTCTTCTAGCCACCTCCCTGATCACCCTCTTCTAGCCACCACCCTGATCACCCTCTTCTAGCAACCCTCCTGATCACCCTCTTCTAGCCACCCCCCTGATCACCCTCTTCTAGCCACCCCCCTGATCACCCTGTTCTAGCGACTCCCGCTGATCACCCTCTTCTAGCCACCCCCCTGATCATCCTCTTCTAGCCACCACCCTGATCACCCTCCTCTAGCTACACCCCCTGATCACCCTCTTCTGGCCACCCCACTGATCACCTTCTTCTAGCCACCCCTACTAATCACCCTCTTCTAGCCACCCCACTGATCACCCTCTTCTAGCCACCACCCTGATCACCCTCTTCTAGCCACCCCCCTGATCACCCTCTTCTAGCCACCACACTGATCACCCTCTTCTAGCCACCCCCCTGATCACCCTCTTCTAGCCACCACCCTGATCACCCTCTTCTAGCCACCCCCACTGATCACCCTCTTCCAGCCACCCCTCTGATCACCCTCTTCTAGCCACACCCGCTGATCACTCTGTTCTAGCCACTCCCTGATCACCCTCTTCTAGCCACCCCCACTGATCACCCTCTTCTAGCCACCCTCGCTGATCACCCTTTTCTAGCCACCCCCGCTGATCACCCTCTTCTAGCCACCCTCGCTGATCACCCTCTTCTAGCCACCCACGCTGATTACCCTGTTCTAGCAAACCCCGCTGATCACCCTCTTCTAGCCACTATTGGTGATCACCCTCTTCCAGCCACTCCTCTGATCACCCTCTTCTAGCCACCCCCACTGATCACCCTCTTCTAGCCACCCCACTGATCACCTTCTTCTAGCCACCCCCACTGATCACCCTCTTCTAGCCACCCCACTGATAACCACTTCTAGCAACCCTCCTGATCACCCTCTTATAGCAACTCACACTGATCACCCTGTTCTAGCCACCCCACTGATAACCCTCTTTTAGCCACCCCACTGATCACCTTCTCCTAGCCACCCCCACTGATCACCCTCTTCTAGCCACCACTCTGATCACCCTCTTCTAGCCACCCCACTGATCACCCTCTTCTAGCCACCCCCACTGATCACCCTCTTCTAGCCACCCCACTGATAACCACTTCTAGCAACCCTCCTGATCACCCTCTTATAGCAACTCACACTGATCGCCTTCTTCTAGCCACTCCCGCTGATCACCCTCTTCTAGCCACCCCCCTGATAACCATTTTCTAACTACCCCCGCTTATCACCGTCTTCCAACCTCCCCCGCTAATCACCCTCTTCCAGCCACCCCCGCTGATTACCCTGTTCTAGCACCCTCGCTTATCACCCTCTTCCATCTACACCTGCTGATCACCCTATTCTAGCCACCCCCGCTGATCACCCTCTTCCAGCCACCCCTCTGATCACCCTCTTCTAGCCACCCCCGCTGATCACCCTTTTCTAGCCACCCCCGCTGATCACCAATTCTAGCCACCCCCGCTGATCACCCTCTTCTAGCCAACCCCGCAGATCACCCTCATCTAGCCACCCCCCCTGATCTCACTCGTCTAGCCACCCCCGCTCATCACCCTCTACTAGACACACCCGATGTTCACCCTCTTCTAGCCACCCCCACTGATCACCCTCTTCTAGCCAACCCCGCTTATCACCATCTTCTAGCACCCCCGCATATCACCCTCTTCTAGCTACCTCCGCTGATTACCCTCTTTTAGCCACCGTTGCTGAACATCCTCTTCTAGCATCTGGGGCTCGTATCTGCCCTGCTCAATCTCCATAGAGCTTCCCTAATCTTCACTGCCATCAAAAAACTGCCATGAGCAATGGTCCATGAGAGATGGGGTTTTTGAGCAGGTGAATGTCGAAAATTTCGTATTATTATTAATTTGATTGATGAGTTGAGCAAGTCCTGTAGAGAGTAGCTTTTTATCTATTAAACGAAATTAGGCAAGGGCACAATTCATATATCAAGGCTGGGGTGTCGGCTAGGCAAGTGGAGAATCCACACATCGAGGATGGGATGCCGGATTGGCTAGGGCACAATCCGCACATGGAGGATGGGAAGCCGGATAGGCAAGGGCACAATCCGAATATGGCGGATGGGAAGCCGGATATGCAAGGGCACAATCTACACATGGAGGATGGGAAGCCGGATATGCAAGGGCACAATCTACACATGGAGGATGGGAGGGCGGATAGGCAAAGGCACAATCCGAATATGGCGGATGGGAGGCCGGATAGGCAAGGGCACAATCCGCACATGGAGGATGGGAGGCCGGATCGGCAAGGGCACAATCCGTACATGGAGGATGGGAGGCCGGATAGGCAAGGGCAAAATCCAAACATGGAGGATGGGAGGCCGGATATGCAAGTGGACAATCCGCACATGGAGGATGGGAGGTCGGATAGGCAAGGGCACAATCCGTACATGAAGGATGGGAGGCCGGATATGCAAGGGCACAATCCGCACATGGAGGATGGGAGGCCGGATAGGCAAGTGGACAATCCGCACATGGAGGATGGGAGGTCGGATAGGCAAGGGCACAATCCGTACATGAAGGATGGGAGGCCGGATATGCAAGGGCACAATCCGCACATGAAGGATGGGAGGCCGGATATGCAAGTGGACAATCCGCACATGGAGGATGGGAGGTCGGATAGGCAAGGGCACAATCCGTACATGAAGGATGGGAGGCCGGATATGCAAGTGGACAATCCGCACATGGAGGATGGGAGGCCGGATAGGCAAGGGCACAATCCGCACATGGAGGATGGGAGGCCGGATAGGCAAGGGCACAATCCGCACATGGAGGATGGGAGGCCGGATATGCAAGTGGACAATCCGCACATGGAGGATGGGAGGTCGGATAGGCAAGGGCACAATCCGCACATGGAGGATGGGAGGCCGGATATGCAAGGGCACAATCCGCACATGGAGGATGGGAGGCCGGATAGGCAAGGGCACAATCCGCACATGGAGGATGGGAGGCCGGATAGGCAAGGGCACAATCCGCACATGAAGGATGGGAGGCCGGATATGCAAGTGGACAATCCGCACATGGAGGATGGGAGGCCGGATAGGCAAGGGCACAATCCGCACATGGAGGATGGGAGGCCGGATAGGCAAGGGCACAATCCGCACATGGAGGATGGGAGGCCGGATAGGCAAGGGCACAATCCGCACATGGAGGATGGGAGGCCGGATAGGCAAGGGCAAAATTGAGATATCTCTCTTAGCAAACGACCGATATGTTTATTGAAACATATTGTCTCCATGTTGACCAATAACCGAGATTTGTGGATGTATTATTTTCCAACCATAAGTAACCGCCGATTACTATTGATAGCTTTTTGACGAGAACCCAATAAATGATGAGATCTCTCCATCCAAGCTCAAATGCCAAATATTGTGTTCACCAGATGCAGGCTAGATGAGATACAAGCAATGTTCTCACTGATCATGTCATCTTTTGAGATTTTCGTTTAGACTCGAAAAGATTTAACTTATCTATTCCATATTTGATATTCAACTGTTTGATACAATATCAAGGATCATATTCGTAAATGGCTAAAATGTGATAGGGCAACGTAAGGCAATGGTAGAGGGGAGCAATTCCAAAGTCATGTCTCTCTATGAATCTTAGATCAGAAAATATTATAGAACCAATTATGTAAACTATTGGTGTGCTACAAGTGCCGCTGTATAGATATTGTTATAATTGATTGGATTTTGACTTAGGAATAAAGGATACATGAGATGAGTATAAGGGGATGAGGTTGACTATCTGCTTAGTGTAATTGGAGTGAGAGGGCGGCCCTGTGAGTCAGCTCTCTCTATCGATCTATATAATAGTCAGTGGGAAAATGGGTTTGAATAGTGTTGCTTTGCTCCCAGACATAACTAACGAAGATTCATCATCTCATCTCACCTTATATACTATCTTTTCTGTTTCCTAAGTAAAACTCTAATGAATGGAAGACGGGCTTTATTCAATGACGAATACCTTTTTTTTTATGACTCATCAAAAAATTTGATAGATTTTATTGGCTAATATATAGATATTTTAGCCTGGCCTATTTACTGTTAGCAATTTTACTAATAATATACCAATAAAATACATAAGAACTAGTGACATAACATTGACCAACCATATACAATAAAATAATACAATTTTTCATTTTTAAATAAGTAAATAAAATTTTTCAAGTAGTACTTAAACTTCTAAAATTCTTTATAGCTTAATCTGATTAGTACTATTTAAACATCATATGTATTTACTTTTATTTATTTCTTCTCTGTAACGTGTTAATTGAATTGGTTGGAGGTTTACTTCTATATTATAGTGTTTAATTATGAAGATAATTGTATATACTGTGTCGTTGCCTGGTTGCATACTGCTGAAAGGAATAAATAAATTATGTTGAGTTTATGAATGTCCTCAGTGTGAAGAATATTTTGCAGGGACATTAAGTCATCACTTGTGGCTATGAACTTCTTCAAGTGTTGCTCTCTATGTTAACTGTATTCCGAGCATTGCAATAATATATGTTTTAATCCGTCCGATATAAATCCCTGGCAGCATTCACAAATCTCTCCGGATTATTTTATTTTTATTTTTATTGTGATACAGCGTCAAGTCATCGTGTTTGAAATTCTCAGTTTGCTAAATAATCTTACTTTCTTCATATTCACTTTGAATTTGAGATAATCTTCGGGTTGGGGCTGGTATAATGACAGACACTTCTATAAAAAAGATTGTATGATGTACTATATACTCTATTGATGTCGGCGGATGATATGTGACTTGTTGCTTGTTCCAAAATTTTGTTATTATTTGCATGGAAATTTTTTTCACATGAGAAATCGCTAAAGTACTATTCCACATCATTTAAAATTGCTATAGCTTTTATTTGTGAGACCCAATTATAGTTTATATCATGACAACTGGCATCCAGCGCTATTAGTCTCTTGAAACATTTTCTTGGTATTCTATTTTCAGAGAGTGAAAATATTTTTATCTTGAAATTAAGGATTTTTTTCAACACCTGAACTGTTATGTGGCTCCGCCCAATTTCCAGTCTAACCATATAGTTTGATGTGCATTTCGGCCAAAAATATATAGATTTGAAAAATGCAATTTTGGCCGATTCCAGTTGGTCCAAGTAATTTTACTTATTTATTTGGGGTTTAAATACATTTAAAAAATAAAATAATAAAATACTAATAACAATAATACAGTTTCCCTAACCTATAATACTTTATAAAAGCACAATTAGTAAGGGGGTCCCTAACCCCTTGGACGTCTATAAAGAACATTATAAGAAAGGTGCTAAAACCCAAAAAGGAATTCTTAGCCTTAACCTAATACGTAGCTCTCACAAAAAAAAAAAAAATAAATTTATGTATTTTTTTTTTTTGTGAGAGTATTAGGTTAAGGCTAAGAATTCCTTTTTGGGTTTTAGCACCTTTTTTATAATGTTCTTATAAATAAAACAGAAGAGAACAACAAAAACAACCCTCATAGATAGTTGTCTAAAAATAATGCATCCTGACTCCCAGTGAATCTCACTGGAAAACACTTCCAGCAATGCCAGACGGGAAATAAGTAAACTCAATTAACTGGTAAGGCTCACGCCACATTATTTTGACATTTACCCGTCCCAGTGTTCAGGGGTAATACCGGTCGTTTCTGTGGATTTGTTAATAATAAAATTAGTTTTTAATGTAAATCTTCACTGTCCTCCATATTGTCATATTTCCCGTTTCCTGTGCTTTATGCATAGATTTAAATTATTAAGGACAAAATATTATAATTTGAATTAATTTTTCCAGGTGAGGTACCTGGTAGTTCATATTGAAAAGAATTGTTGAGTAAATTTCTCTAAATAACAAAATAAACAACTTTTGTTATGTGCATATTTGCCGAAACCCCAATAGGAAACGAAATATCACTATTTTTAATTTCAGGCCTCCCTTATAACCCCCAATCCTGCCCGTCCCTAGAAATGTTAGTATGGCTTATTAAAAGGAAGGCGTTAGTGCTAATACACATACCGCGTGTTTCATTTAGTTCAGTTGAGTCTTTTGTGTCAAATAAAATCTTTGACTACCGCTATAATTTTTAGAGTATAACGCCTTTATACTTCGGTATACGACGATAGCGTAAATAACAAACGTTTCTCTAAAGAACAAAATAAACAACTTTTGTTATGTTTATATATGCCGAAAAACGAATAGAAAACGAAATACCGCTATTTTAAATTCAGGCCTTCCTTACAACCCCCACTCCTACCCGTCCCTAGAAATGTTGGTATTGCTTGTTATAATGAAGGCATTAGTCCTAATACATGTACCGAGTTTTATTTAGTTCGGCTGATTCTTTTGTGCCAAATAAAATTGTTGACTCCCACTATAATTTTTAGCGTATAACTCATTTATATTTAGGCATACGACGAAAGGGTATATAACAAAAGTTACTCTAAATAACAAAATAAACAACTTTTGTTCAGTTCATATTTGGCGAAAAACCTATAGGAAACGAAATATCGCTATTTTTATTTTCAGGCTTCCCTTATAACCCCCACTCCTGTTCATCTCAGAGAATATTAGTATAGCCTAAAGTCTAAGTTGGCCTAGTAGTAATATATATACCAAGTTTCATAAAATTCGGTTCAGCCGTTTTTGCGTGAAAAGGTAACAAACAAACAAACATACACGAAAGAAACAAAATGCAGTTATGGTGTCTACGACATGTGAAACGAAAAGTTATCGTGAAATTTCGCGAAAAAAATCAATGTACAGACAGAGGTTACAATTTTATATATATATATATATATATATATATTTTTGTTTGTTTGTTTATTTGTTTGTTTGTTTGTTTATTTGTTTGTTTTTTTGTTACCTTTTCACGCTTAAACGGCTGAACCGAATTTTATGAAACTTGGTATGTATATTACTACTAGCCCAACTTAGACTTTAGGCTATATTAATATTCTCTAAGACGAACAGGAGTGGGGGTTATAAGGGAGGCCTGAAATTAAAAATAGCGATATTTCGTTTCCTATTGCTTTTTCAGCAAATATGCACATAACAAAAGTTGTTTATTTTGTAATTTAGAGTAACTTTTGTTATATGCACTTTTGCCGTATACGGAAGTATAAATGAGTTATACGCTAAAAACTATAGCGGGAGTCCAAAATTTTATTTGGCACAAAAGACTCAACCGAACTAAACCAAACTCGCTATGTGAATTAATACTAACGGTTTCCTTATAATAAGCCATACTAACATTTCTAGGGACGGGCAGGAGTGGGGGTTATAAGGGAGGCCTGAAATTAAAAATAGTGATTTCCTATTGGGGTTTCGGATAATATGCACATAACAAAAGTTGTTTATTTTGTTATTTAGAGAAATTTGCTCAACACTTCTTTTCAATATGAACTACCAGGTACCTCACCTGAAAAAATTAATTCAAATGTATGTCAATATTTTCTCCTTAATAATTCAAATCTATGCATAATGCACAGGAGACGGGAAATATGACAGTATGCAGGACAGTGAAGTCTTACATAAAAAGACTAGTATATATATATACTAGCTCAGATACCCGGCTTCGCTCGGGAATTGATTTGAGGCTGAATGGTGATGGTATATTTTTGCCAAGGCTTTACTTTGCACAATATTTTGACATTTACCCGTTCCAGTGTTTAGGGTTAATACCCGATGTTGGCATTTTTTAATAATAAAATTAATTTTTTATCTAAGTCTCCACTGTCCTCCAAATTGTCATATTTCCCGCCTCCTGGGCATTATGCATAGATTTCAGTTATTAAGGACAAAATATTAACATAGACTTGAATTCATTTTTCCAGGTGAGGTACCTCATAGTTCAAATTGGAAAGGATTTTTTGAGTATATCAATATTTCTACGCAAATTACTTACTCCAAACATTGTTCCTGGAGAAATGTAGAAAACAAAAGCTAATATAAACAACAAAGTAAACAACTTTTGTTATGTGCATGTTTGTCCAAAAACAAATAGACAATGAAATATCGCGAATTTTTATTTCAGGCATACCTTATAACCCCCACTCCCCTTCTAAACTAAAAATTTTAATATAGCTTATAATCATGGAAGTATTAATGCTAATTGACATATCTAGTTTTTTTTAAGTTCGGTTTAATCGTTAGCGCCCATTAAATAGTTGACTCCCTCTTTAGTTTATATCTCGTTTATACTTAGTTAAAAGACAAAAATGATTAACACAAAAGTTACTCTAAATAACAAAATAAACAACTTTTGTTATATTCATATTTGCCGAAAAACGAATAGAAAACGAAATGGCGCTATTTTAAATTCAGGCCTCCCCTACAACCCCCACTCCTGCCCGTCCCTAGAAATGTTGGTATGACTTATTATAATGAAATCGTTAGTACTAATACACATACCGAGTTTTATTTATTTCGGTTGGGTCTTTTGTCCCCAATAAATTTGTTCACTTCCGCTATAGGTTTTAGCGTATATCTCGTTTATAATTCGGTATACGAAAAAAGTGTATATAACAAAAGTTACTCTAAATAACAAAATAAACAACTTTTGTAATGTTCATATTTGCCGAAAAACCAATAGGAAACGAAATATCGCTATTTTTATTTTCTGGCTTCCCTTATAACCCCCTTATTGTTTATGCGTGAAAAGGGAACAAACAAACAGACACCAAAGAAACAAAATGCAGTTATGGTGTCTATGACATGTGAAACGAAAAGTTATCGTGAAAGTTCGCGAAAAAAATCAATGTACAGACAGAGGTTACAATTTTATATATATATATATATATATATATATATATATATATATATAGAAGATATATTTATAATTAATAAAATTGCGACCGCTAGACCGTTAAAAGACAAATATATATATATATATTGTTACGTTTTTATATTACCAAAACGTAACCAGTAATAAACGTTTTTAATAAGAGTTCTTTTGGATTGCAAAATTAAATACTCGCAAGTTTCACAGTTTTTATCACTGCAAAATTTATTTCACAATGGACAATAAACTTGGTGATTATTCTTAATTACTACTCACAGTATACACTGATAGCGTTACTGTTCTTCAATGAGTCACAGTCCAATAATTCACTGAAATTCACAGAAAGACGGCACTGCACTGTCCTTTGCTTCGCGGCACTGCACTGTCTTCTACTTCGCGGCACTGCACTGTCCTTTACTTCGCGGCACTGCACTGTCTTAAACACGGCACTAAACTGTTACTTACAGTCACGGCACAACACTGTTCTTCTTATAAAAACACTTTACCGCACTGTACTAAGTCGCACTGTAGCACTGATGTGAACATCAAGATCGCTGAGCATAAACTGACTCACGGCTGGCCCGAGCTCCTTTTTATAGGGAGGCGGCATACATCAAAGGGGAATTGTCTAGTTCATTCGACGTCTGGCTGGAAGGTACTGGTCAGACCTAGAACATTCTTTTCGGTCTCTTTGATCTACGTCACACTTTCCAAATACGCGACTCTCTCTCTCTCTCTCTCTCTGAAGAATTATTCATCTATTTAATTTTCGCAACACTGCCGCCCACTTAAGCCTTTTCGTCCCGAATAGGCTCAATATCGCCGTTGCCATACTTGGCTAGTCGCTCTAGGTGTACCACTTTCCTTCCAGACCCCGGACTGTGGTATCCTTGCATCCTGCAGACAACGTCGCCCAATCTCTCGATCACTCTTCAAGGTCCACAATTTAGGCGATAGTTCCCTCTTGCGTTGTGGGTTGAATAGCAGACCCATTCGTCCTTCCGTAAATTCCTCCGTATTCACTGCTCGACCACGCACGCCACCCATCTGGTTACTGGTCACTTTTATGCTGTCCAATATTTCATGACGGGTCGACCTTCCATTGCCCTCCTTAGCCAGAATAGTGTCACCCTTCTGCGCCGTCGACCTGGCTCCTCCTGAGTTAACACGGCTAAGTCGTACATCAATGATGCACTCCTCTTCCTCGGCTTTTGCACAATCCCTGCACTCCACATCGCATGGCCGCCTTGAGAGGACTGGAGCGTCATCGTGTTTCCCGCCTTTGCTATGAACAATAGAAGAGGCTTCTGCTCGACGTGGCAATTTCTGGCGTCCGTCGGTACGTAGCTCCTTTGTGGTCTTGCTCTCATGTCCGACATCCAAAGGTATTTCGGTGTTTCGCCAGATCATAACTTGCTTACCCATGTGCAGGTCAATACCGTGGGCTATCATGAAGTCTACACCGATGATCACTTCATCCATTATGTCAGCGACAACAAAGACATGTTCAGTGCTGATGTTGGAGATAGTCACTCTCATCTTGGCTCTTCCGTAGACTGTGGCTGACTCCCCTGTAGCAGTTCGCAGTCGTACGTTCTCCAACGGTTCCACTGCCCCTTTTACCAAATCGGGCCGAATGATGGAGTGTGTGGCTCCCGTGTCCATGGTGAGGACCTGCTTCCTCCCGTTGATCAGTCCACGAGCAGTAAGGTTGCTGTTCTTCTGTCGTATAATGGAAATAGAGATGGTGGAGCCATCGGTTTTAGGAGCTAGTTCTTGCCCCTCAGTGCGAGCTCGTTCTACTTTAACATTGGCTCTTGAGATTTCGACGTCAGTCGCCTGTTTGTTGTCCCTCCATGGCGAAATAGATCTCGACCTTTTCCTTGGCGTTTTACAATTACGCTGAAAGTGGCCGACCTCGCCGCAGTTGAAGCATTTAGTGCGCGATCTATTCATTTGCTCCTCCAGTACTTGCTTGACCACTTCTTCTATTTCACTCCTTGAGATATGGACGTTGTTCGCCCGATAGTGGTCCCTCCATGGTGTAAGAGATCTCAACCCTTTCTTTGGTGCTTTACAGTTACGCTGAAAATGGCCAACCATACCGCAGTTGAAGCATTCGGCGCGTGATCTATTCCTTTGCTCCTCCAGTATCCGCTTGACCACTGCTTCTATGTCACTCTTTTCGTCACCGCCACTTCGTGTTTCAGCAACAAGACGTCGCACATTGTAGACTTGTGGCTTTGAAATGACTTTAGCAGTCTCCTGGGCTAGCGCATAAGAGATGGTTTCAGCAAAGGATGATTTTTGCATAGCACACACCGCGAATTTAACGTCTGGATCTCGTATACCATTCACAAATGCTTCAATCTTGAACTGATCCAAGAATGGATGATTTTCACCTGGGTAAGTCAGCTGGACCAGACGTTCGATTTCCATGGCAAAATCTTGGAGCGTCTCATTCGGTTTTTGCACTCTGCCCCGTAACTCCATCCTGTACAGTTCTCGCTTATGCTCACCGCCAAACTTGCGCTGTAAGGTCACCATGATGTCCTCATAATTATTTCTGCAAGCGGCCGGTAAACTCTCCAGGACTTCTGCAGCGGTTCCTTTCAGTGCCAAAATCAATTCTACCGCTTTCTCTTCATTATTCCATCCATTTCTACTGGCCACCGTCTCAAATTGGAATTTAAAAACGTTAAATGGTACATTACCGTCAAAAGTCGGAGTCTTTATCTTGCTGGAATGCTCTGAAATGAGCCTCACCGGGCCCTCTCGAACTTGTAGATTATCCATTTGGAATTGCAGCTCACGTATTTCATCGTCCACCTTCTTTCCTAGATTGGACACTTTCTCTTCAACATTATTCAGTTTTTCATCAAATCCGCTTACTCTCTGCTCAATGGCTTCCACTCGTTTGCCCTATACTTCTGATATTTCGTGGAGTTTTTGGTTTGTTGTTCTAGAAGCTTCCTGAAGTTCCTCGAGTCTCTCACAATTAGCTCTAGAAGCTTCCTCTAATCTTTTGTAATTAGCTCTAGAAGCTTCCTGGAATTCTTGTCTGACTTCCGCTAATATTTTCTCACTGTTACTCTTAGAAGCTTCCTGGAATTCTTGTCTTACTTCCGCTAAGATTTTCTCGCTGTTACTTCGAGAAGCTTCTTCTAATCTCTCGTAATTAGCTCTAGAAGCTTCTAAGAGTTTCTGGTTGTTATCTGTGATTTTTTCCATCATGGCGGCCAAAATTGAATTTAAATCTAAATTGCTGCTTGACATAGGAGTACTTACAGCAATGTCTTCTTTATCGTCAAACTCGTGTGTACTTATATCGATTCCTCGTCTTTGGAATTCATCTGTCAACCGCCTTTGTAATTCAGCCTTATTTCCTGTTGTTGGCAGATCCAGTTTAGCCAGCTCCTTCTTCAGCTGTTCCACTTTTAGTTCTTCAAACTTCATTTTTTTGTTGATTTTAATTTTGCAATCCCACTTCTGACACCAGTTGTTACGTTTTTATATTACCAAAACCAGTAATAAACGTTTTTAATAAGAGTTCTTTTGGATTGCAAAATTAAATACTCGCAAGTTTCACAGTTTTTATCACTGCAAAATTTATTTCACAATGCACAATAAACTTGGTGATTATTCTTAATTACTACTCACAGTATACACTGATAGCGTTACTGTTCTTCAATGAGTCACAGTCCAATAATTCACTGAAATTCACAGAAAGGCGGCACTGCACTGTCCTTTGCTTCGCGGCACTGCACTGTCTTCTACTTCGCGGCACTGCACTGTCCTTTACTTCGCGGCACTGCACTGTCTTAAACACGGCACTAAACTGTTACTTACAGTCACGGCACAACACTGTTCTTCTTATAAAAACACTTTACCGCACTGTACTAAGTCGCACTGTAGCACTGATGTGAACATCAAGATCGCTGAGCATAAACTGACTCACGGCTGGCCCGAGCTCCTTTTTATAGGGAGGCGGCATACATCAAAGGGGAATTGTCTAGTTCATTCGACGTCTGGCTGGAAGGTACTGGTCAGACCTAGAACATTCTTTCGGTCTCTTTGATCTACGTCACACTTTCCAAATACGCGACTCTCTCTCTCTCTCTCTGAAGAATTATTCATCTATTTAATTTTCGCAACAATATATATATATATATATATATATATATATATATTTGTCTTTTAACGGTCTAGCGGTCGCAATTTTTGTTTGATCGTTACGAAATTCGATATTTAACAGTTTTATGTAAAAAGACAGATCAAGTTCATTAATGGCTGAAATCGGACCAGTGGGAGATTTTAGAGGGGGGATTTTCGAAAATTCAAAATATCTCCGTTATTATGCATCGGATCGAAAAAATGTATAGAACCAATCTTATTGCAAATTAAATTTACTATAAATATTGTTTATACATTTTATTAACCGAGATATTTGCATTTTTATGAAGTCTGTGAGACATGTGGTCGGGTATAGTTCGGATTAGGTCGGCCATTTTCGTAACCGCTCGGCTTAGGTGGAAGCTTCTTCTAACCTGACGTTTGTAACCTTACCTTCGTTACTTTGGGAGATTTATGCAAATACGTTCTGTTCATCCCCCCCCCTTCTTTAGTTCTTGGACTTAGGAGGTAACGGTTTCTTGAATTGGTTGGTAGTGGTCCTTTAAAATCTATGTTAAGTCGCTCCAATGGTCGTGTCGCCTGTATAAGATGTCCTTCTTGCTTATTGAACCTCGGTTTCAGCTTAGCACAGATCTTGCTCGTTACTTTCCTAATGTCTTCCAGCGAGTACGGCAAATTCTTTATTTTTACCCAATGATTCAATCGAGTGACTCTGGGAATGACATAGTTCTTGGTGAAGTTCTTTGAGCTTGTTAAAATTACATCCGTACGCAGAACATATTCTTGACAACGCGTCTGCTGCTTCATCCTGACGTCCCGGTCTGTATACAATTTCATAATCGAAGCAGGGTAGTTCAAGACGCCAACGCAAGATTTTCTCGTTCTTGACTTTGCCAGGCTGTTTTCCATCGAACATAAAAGACACGGACTTTTGATCTGTAATAAGCCTAAAGTGCCTCCCTTGTAGATAGTGAGGCCACTTTCTTGCTGCCTCTACTATCGCGTAGGCTTCTTTCTCCACCGATGAATGTCGTTGTTCGGAATGGTTGAGAGTTCGAGAGAAAATGCTACAGGTCGGCGGTTCTGCGATAGAGTAGCTCCTATTGCATGTTCAGAAGCATCTGTTTCTACTGTAAAGACGGCTTCTTCATCAATAGCACTGACTAAAGCGTTTTCTATGTCTGATTTTAGTATTTCAAAAGTTTGAGCTGCTCGATTATTCATGGGAAACGGACTTGGTGTCAAAATGTTAATTTTCTGAGAAAACTGAGGAATGAAATTAGAAAAGTGTGAAAACATTCCCATTGCTCTCTTCCAGGTGGCTGTATTCGTAGGTAGGGGTAGCTCACGTAAGGGTTGGAGACTCTCCGGATCAGGGCGTGTTGTTCTATTGCTTACGACAAACCCGAGTAATTTTATCGAACGGACCGAGAAAATACTTTTTTGTTCATTGATTTTCAGACCATATTTTTCCACAGCTTTTAAAAATTTCCTCAGGTTTGCGTCATGTTCAGCTTGATCCTTCCCACATACCGTTATGTCGTCCAAATATGCATAGACTCCCGTAAGTCCTTCTCGAGTAATGATGTTATGGATCGTCCGTTGAAAGCAAGCAACTGCATTTCGTGTGCCAAATGTAATGCTCCGGAACTGCCACAATTTGCCAGCGGCTTCAAACGCTGTAAATGGCTTATCTTCGTCCGTTATCTGTATTTGGTGATACGCACTTTTGAGGTCGATAGAGCTGAAGACTTCTTAGCCCGCTACGGTGCTCACGATATCGTCAATTCCCGGTAAGGGATATGCATCAAGTTGTGTATATCTGTTAATTGTCTGAGAATAATCGATCACCATGCGCCGTTTGTGATTCTCTGTCTGTGTAACGAGGACCTGAGCTCTCCAAGGGGTAAAACATTCCTCAATTATGCCGTCTTTCAATAGTTTTTGCACTTCTAGTTCGATAAACTTGGCATCGGAGGTAGAGTGACGTCGAGACTTCACCGCAATAGGCTTCACATCGCGCGGGACGTTTCTAAATAGTCTTACTGGCTCAACACTCGCCATGGTAAGCCCACAGATATTGAGAGGGTCCCGCGATCCTCCAAATTTAATTTCGATAGACGAATGACTACTTAGAACATCGTGTCCTAGGATGGCGTCCGCACAAAGATCAGAGAGAAAATTGAGTGTTACTCCGGGATAGGAATGATCTTCTTTCTTCAAATCTACTCTGCAAGTCTTGTTAATTGTGGAATTCAGAGTAGTAGACGCCATGGATACCGTTAAATGAGTTCGTACGATTGTGGCTTTCAACTCCCTAGCTTTCTGTTCTGAAATGAAGCTAAGTGAACTCCCTGTATCTATAAGAGCCCGGGCTTTTATTCCGCTTATTTTAACTGGAATGATAGCTTTCCTGAGACAAGAATGGGTCGATGCGGATACGGCAGCACTTGTGGGCAGCACTTGGCACCGACTGCCCATGACAAAATTCCTTACGAGAGTTACGACAAACATTAGCAAAGTGGCCAATCTTGTTACAGGCCTTAAAGATCTGTTCACGGGCAGGGCAAGAGGTCCTCCGGTGGTAGTCGTACCCGCAGAAGTGGCACTTCCTTTTAGCAGCAGCTGCCCCATGAGGACTGAGACGAAGACATATGTTGGACTCACGGAGGCCAGCAATGAAAGCGTCTCTTATGCAATCATTACGGTTAGTCTCGGCCGTAACGGCATTGAAATTGCAGTCTTTGCTAAGTAGCTTTAACGCTTCTAATAATTTTGTAACTGATTCGCCAGATTGTTGTCGCTAACTTGTGACGCTAACTGTTATAAAGACATCATCTAGTAACACTGATACGCCTTCTCATCCTTCCAGCACTGAGTTGCAGATGCTCTTCGTCTGCCCTAACTGTTATAAAGACATCATCTAGTAACACTGATACGCCTTCTCATCCTTCCAGCATTATGCTACAGATGCTCTTTGTCTGTCTTAACTTTTATAAGACATCGTCTAGTAATAATACTACGCCCTCTAATTCTTCCAGCATTACGATACAGATGCTCGTCAGCTTTCCTACCTGTTTTAATGACATCGTCTAGTAAGAATGCTACGCCCTCTAATCGTTCCTAATCTAGTTGAAGAAGATCTTCGTCTGCCCTACCTGTTATAATGACATCGTCTAGTAATAATGCTCCGCCCTCTAATCGTTCCAGCAATGAGTTGGAGATGCTCTTCGTCAGTCCTCCCTGTTATAATGACATCGTCTAGTAATAATGCTCCGCCCTCTAATCGTTCCAGCAATGAGTTGGAGATGCTCTTCGTCAGTCCTCCCTGTTATAATGACATCGTCTAGTAATAATGCTCCGCCCTCTAATCGTTCCAGCATTGAGTTGGAGATGCTCTTCGTCAGTCCTCCCTGTTATAATGACATCGTCTAGTAATAATGCTCCGCCCTCTAATCGTTCCAGCATTGAGTTGGAGATGCTCTTCGTCAGTCCTCCCTGTTATAATGACATCGTCTAGTAATAATGCTCCGCCCTCTAATCGTTCCAGCAATGAGTTGGAGATGCTCTTCGTCAGTCCTCCCTGTTATAATGACATCGTCTAGTAATAATGCTCCGCCCTCTAATCGTTCCAGCATTGAGTTGGAGATGCTCTTCGTCAGTCCTCCCTGTTATAATGACATCGTCTAGTAATAATGCTCCGCCCTCTAATCGTTCCAGCATTGAGTTGGAGATGCTCTTCGTCAGTCCTCCCTGTTATAATGACATCGTCTAGTAATAATGCTCCGCCCTCTAATCGTTCCAGCATTGAGTTGGAGATGCTCTTCGTCAGTCCTCCCTGTTATAATGACATCGTCTAGTAATAATGCTCCGCCCTCTAATCGTTCCAGCAATGAGTTGGAGATGCTCTTCGTCAGTCCTCCCTGTTATAATGACATCGTCTAGTAAGATTGCTCCGCCCTCTAATCGTTCCAGGATTGAGTTGGAGATGCTCTTCGTCAGTCCTCCCTGTTATAATGACATCGTCTAGTAAGATTGCTCCGACCTCTAATCGTTCCAGCATTGAGTTGGAGATGCTCTTCGTCAGTCCTCCCTGTTATAATGACATCGTCTAGTAAGAATGCTCCGACCTCTAATCGTTCCAGCATTGAGTTGGAGATGCTCTTCGTCAGTCCTCCCTGTTTTAATGATATCGTCTAGTAAGATTGCTCCGCCCTCTAATCGTTCCAGCAATGAGTTGGAGATGCTCTTCGTCTGTCCTACCTGTTATAATGACATCGTCTAGTAATAATGCTCCGCCCTCTAATCGTTCCAGCAATGAGTTGGAGATGCTCTTCGTCAGTCCTCCCTGTTATAATGACATCGTCTAGTAATAATGCTCCGCCCTCTAATCGTTCCAGCATTGAGTTGGAGATGCTCTTCGTCAGTCCTCCCTGTTATAATGACATCGTCTAGTAATAATGCTCCGCCCTCTAATCGTTCCAGCATTGAGTTGGAGATGCTCTTCGTCAGTCCTCCCTGTTATAATGACATCGTCTAGTAATAATGCTCCGCCCTCTAATCGTTCCAGCATTGAGTTGGAGATGCTCTTCGTCAGTCCTCCCTGTTATAATGACATCGTCTAGTAATAATGCTCCGCCCTCTAATCGTTCCAGCATTGAGTTGGAGATGCTCTTCGTCAGTCCTCCCTGTTATAATGACATCGTCTAGTAATAATGCTCCGCCCTCTAATCGTTCCAGCATTGAGTTGGAGATGCTCTTCGTCAGTCCTCCCTGTTTTAATGACATCGTCTAGTAATAATGCTCCGCCCTCTAATCGTTCCAGCATTGAGTTGGAGATGCTCTTCGTCAGTCCTCCCTGTTATAATGATATCGTCTAGTAATAATAATGCTCCGCCCTCTAATCGTTCCAGCATTGAGTTGGAGATGCTCTTCGTCAGTCCTCCCTGTTATAATGATATCGTCTAGTAATAATGCTCCGCCCTCTAATCGTTCCAGCATTGAGTTGGAGATGCTCTTCGTCAGTCCTCCCTGTTATAATGACATCGTCTAGTAATAATGCTCCGCCCTCTAATCGTTCCAGCATTGAGTTGGAGATGCTCTTCGTCAGTCCTCCCTGTTATAATGACATCGTCTAGTAATAATGCTCCGCCCTCTAATCGTTCCAGCATTGAGTTGGAGATGCTCTTCGTCAGTCCTCCCTGTTATAATGATATCGTCTAGTAAGATTGCTCCGCCCTCTAATCGTTCCAGCATTGAGTTGGAGATGCTCTTCGTCAGTCCTCCCTGTTATAATGACATCGTCTAGTAAGAATGCTCCGACCTCTATTCGTCCCAGCTTCCAGTTGGAGATCCTCTTCGTCTGTCCAACCTGGCAAAATATGATATGGTATATGTAGATGCAATAAAAAGTCGTTCAGTTTGTCGACCAAGTGGAGGCCTATTGATCTTCACTAGGAAAAGAAAAACTCACTGTTGTTGAAACCCTCATTAGAGAGAATTGGTTATTGTGTATCCGTTTAAAACATGAATATGAATATTTTATCGTAGCTTTTATGTATTGGAGACCTGGAAAAGAATATGACAAATATATTGAATTCATCTCCGATACACTCTATGATATTTATCAAAAGTTTAACAACCTAATAATAGCTTTATGAGGGGACTGGAATGCGAGATTCGGATCCCTAAACATATCAGATAATGATATTTTTGATTACACCAATCTGACCAACTATAGAGATACCCTAGATTCTGAAATTAATAAAAGAGGGGAATTGCTAGTTTAAGTAATGGAGCGCTTTGGTATGATTACTAGTATTGGAAGAACTGTTAGAGATTTCCCAGCAAAATTTACTTTTTGTGGGGAAAACGGGTTTAGTATTTGCGATTCTGTGTGGCTATCTACTACTACCATTGATAGCGTTTATGATTACGAGGTAAAACCAACTCCAGCATATTCCGACCACAATGTATGTTTTATATCTCTCTTGGGAAAACACTCTAATAAACTATACTTAGGAAGGAAATTAATCATAAATCGCAATGCTGAGAACCTTGAAATGTTCAAAATAATCTTACGTACTTTAGACATCAATTTCAATTACAACGTAAGCCTCATGACGCTAACTGAAGATTTTTGTGAAAGGGTCACTGATCTAATGAAGGAAGCTCCCATATTTAGAGTTAGCTCATCTAAACAGATTCCAAAAAAACCTTGGTTTGACCAAAAATGTATTCTACCAAAAAAACAACTTACCTCTTCATACAAGGCTTCATTTAAAGATGAATCAACTACTAATTTCCTCCATTCCAAGAAATGTTATAAATCATTAATTAAAAAAACTAAGGAGCAGTACTTTACAAAATTAAGAGTTAGATTAACCAAGACAAAGAATTCTGGGGAATTTTGGCCAGTTTTAAAAAAAAAAAAATTTAAACCATTCCCAGAAAATGAAATAAACATTACTCGGTTGGAGAATTTCTATAAAAGTTCTTTACCTCAAAAAATTATTGTTGACACAATTTATTTTCATTATTATGACTCAGAACTAGATGGAGAAATTACTCTCGAAGAAACAATAGACAGTCTAAAACGCGCAAAAAACTGTAAATCTCCGGGATTAGATTTGATTCCCAACGATTGTTATAAATTAATGAATGAAAGTTGGACTAATCACTTTGTACACATCTTTAATTAAGTTTGGAGTGAAGAAACGATACCATCATTTTGGACAAAAATAAGAATGAGGCTCATCCATAAGAAAGGAGATAAAAAGGAGCCAAACCATTACAGAGGCATCGCCATTCTCTACTCAATTCTATTCTATCCTATTTCACTTCCATCCTTAGTCGAAGATTGCTTACATGGGTTGAAGAGAGGAAAGTTATCCCGGACGAACAAATGGGTTTCCGAAAAGGTAAAGGATGTAGGGATAGCATATTTTGTTTGTCAGCAGCTGTAAATATAGCACTCAGATTAAAGAAGAGTAAATTATTTGCTACCTTTGTAGACTTCAAAAGAGCGTTTGACTCTATACCATTCGAAATTATGGGAAAAACTATATAGGCTAGGAATTGGAGCAAATATTCTAAGAGTGATAAAATTTCTGTATGACTAGGCATCGTTTATTATTGAAGAAGGAAATCAGTACTCACAGGACATTGAAATATCTGAAGGTGTTCTACAAGGGGAAAACTTAAGCCCTCTTCTATTCTTGCTATATTTATCAGATATAGCCCATTTTTTCGAAGAGAATAGGGCAGAGGGTATACAAATAAGTAATTTTATTGATGTATGCTGATGACCTAGTTTTACTCTCTATATCATGGCCTGATACGCAACGTAAATTAAATATATTAAAGAAATACTGTGACGCAATGTTACTCTCAGTGAACACTCAGAAAACAATGATATTACCATTTCACAAAGGAGGCCGACTGGGAAAAGTAAAACCATCTTTTATAATAATAACCCATTCCAGCTTACAAGTTCATTTACATATCTGGGGGTACCTTTACATATCTTCCTCAGGAAAATTCTGTCAAGTATCGAGCTAGTCTTTGAACAGTGCAGACGTATTGTGCCACTCTCGGGGATTAACTCGGATTAGTCTGATAGCAGGGAAGTATTAGCTTTCTCTCTATATAATCTTGCAAGTCAATACTTGCAAACTCATTTACCTTCAATTATACCTTTTAGTTTTATAATTTCACTGATTCATATTTTTTGCTATTCAATAATATAAACTAAATATAATCAAATCTTAATCATGGAAGTAGATGTTAACTCAAGCAATAAAAAAAAATCCCAGACATCAAATCTCTATTTAACCTAAAGCTAAAAGGGTGCAAAAAATTTATTCTCATGTCCATCAATGACAATGAAAAAAATTTTAATAACTACAATCCATTTATGGTTTGTAGATTTATTAAAGGCTTTGCTCCTAAAGCAATAGTAAAATTAATAATAAATGGGTCAATACTATTAGAAATCGAAGATGCAAAAGATTTTTTAAATCTTAACAACATAAAAACTTTTGATGGCAGAGACATTAGTTTTACAGCACATAAATCATTAAATTACTCACGTGGAGTCATCTCGTGCTTTGAGCTCTCCAATTGTAACGATGAAGAAATTAAAACTGAATTAGAAGAGCAGAGGGTCATTAAGGTACAAAGAATGTTCAAAAATGTTAGGGGCAACAAAACTCCCACAAATTCATGGATTCTCACATTTGAAAAATGGGAAATCCCTAAATACGTCACATTTGATTTTCTTAAAGTAAAAGTTCGGGCATTTGAGCCATCACCGATTCAATGTTTTAATTGTTATAAGTACCGGCATTTTTCTAGTTCATGTACAGTTATGAATTGTGAAAAATGTGGCCATTCAAAACACGAAGGTCCTTGCACGGAGGAACAGAAATGTTTGGACTGTGGAAAAAATGACCACCCTGCGTGGTCCAGAACCTGTACGAAATATTTAAAAGAAAAGGAAATAGAAAAAATAAGGAATCAGAACCGACTAACATATTACCAAGCCGAAAATGTATATAAACAAAGATTTCCTGTAAGCAATAATACCTGTAATGTTGAGTTCATACTCAAAAGTAGCAGCTGCACCATCATCATCTGATACTTTAAATAATAATTTTGAGAAATTAATTAATGTAATTGCTTCCTTGATGGAAAGAATTTCAGTTCTCGAAAATCATATAATTAAAAGTAAACACCAAATAACTCCTGATACTTCCCCATCTACCTCTTCTAATAAACCAGTTATAAACAAAAACCCAACTCAACTCCCAATAAATCAAAAAAGGAGTCAAAAGATAATGATAACTCAAATTTCAACGACAAATTAAATAAAAGGCCGTATTCCAGCTCTTCGTCCGGGTCCTTTAATAATACTCATAAAGAAAAATTGAAAAAACCTCATCGATAACGCAACATGCACCTTATCAGCATCGTTAGAATTATAGACTGTAGTAATGAGGTATTCTTCAACTAAATTCTGTAATAAACCCTAATCATGATCTTACAGTGGAACTTAAACGGTATAATATCTCATAGACTCGATTTAATCAATTTAATCAGAGACTATGACATTCAAATCGCTTGTATTCAGGAAACTCGTCTCAACGAGACTAAATCATTCTCAGTTAATGGCTTTACTACATAGAGAAGAGACCAATATTAGGGTCTAATCTCCAGTGGTGGAGTATGTATTCTAGTTGCTAATCATATTCCGGTTGTTGAAATCACTCTCAATACCCCCCTCCAAGCAGATGCTGTACAACTCCTCTCGAATGATACGTTTTCTTTATGTTCTCTCTATCTACCACCTAACAAACATTTCTCTGAAATGCAATTCAATACCTTACTATGGCAACTCCCACCCCCAGTATATCTCCTAGGTGACTTCAATAGTCACAATACTCTCTGGTTCTCTCTATCTACCACCTAACAAACATTTCTCTGAAATGCAATTCAATACCTTACTATGGCAACTCCCACCCCCAGTATATCTCCTAGGTGACTTCAATAGTCACAATACTCTCTGGTTCTCTCTATCTACCACCTAACAAACATTTCTCTGAAATGCAATTCAATACCTTACTATGGCAACTCCCACCCCCAGTATATCTCCTAGGTGACTTCAATAGTCACAATACTCTCTGGTTCTCTCTATCTACCACCTAACAAACATTTCTCTGAAATGCAATTCAATACCTTACTATGGCAACACCCACCCCCAGTATATCTCCTAGGTAACTTCAATAGTCACAATACTCTCTGGTTCTCTCTATCTACCACCTAACAAACATTTCTCTGAAATGCAATTCAATACCTTACTATGGCAACTCCCACCCCCAGTATATCTCCTAGGTGACTTCAATAGTCACAATACTCTCTGGTTCTCTCTATCTACCACCTAACAAACATTTCTCTGAAATGCAATTCAATACCTTACTATGGCAACTCCCACCCCCAGTATATCTCCTAGGTGACTTCAATAGTCACAATACTCTCTGGTTCTCTCTATCTACCACCTAACAAACATTTCTCTGAAATGCAATTCAATACCTTACTATGGCAACTCCCACCCCCAGTATATCTCCTAGGTGACTTCAATAGTCACAATACTCTCTGGTTCTCTCTATCTACCACCTAACAAACATTTCTCTGAAATGCAATTCAATACCTTACTATGGCAACTCCCACCCCCAGTATATCTCCTAGGTGACTTCAATAGTCACAATACTCTCTGGTTCTCTCTATCTACCACCTAACAAACATTTCTCTGAAATGCAATTCAATACCTTACTATGGCAACTCCCACCCCCAGTATATCTCCTAGGTGACTTCAATAGTCACAATACTCTCTGGTTCTCTCTATCTACCACCTAACAAACATTTCTCTGAAATGCAATTCAATACCTTACTATGGCAACTCCCACCCCCAGTATATCTCCTAGGTGACTTCAATAGTCACAATACTCTCTGGTTCTCTCTATCTACCACCTAACAAACATTTCTCTGAAATGCAATTCAATACCTTACTATGGCAACTCCCACCCCCAGTATATCTCCTAGGTGACTTCAATAGTCACAATACTCTCTGGTTCTCTCTATCTACCACCTAACAAACATTTCTCTGAAATGCAATTCAATACCTTACTATGGCAACTCCCACCCCCAGTATATCTCCTAGGTGACTTCAATAGTCACAATACTCTCTGGTTCTCTCTATCTACCACCTAACAAACATTTCTCTGAAATGCAATTCAATACCTTACTATGGCAACTCCCACCCCCAGTATATCTCCTAGGTGACTTCAATAGTCACAATACTCTCTGGTTCTCTCTATCTACCACCTAACAAACATTTCTCTGAAATGCAATTCAATACCTTACTATGGCAACTCCCACCCCCAGTATATCTCCTAGGTGACTTCAATAGTCACAATACTCTCTGGTTCTCTCTATCTACCACCTAACAAACATTTCTCTGAAATGCAATTCAATACCTTACTATGGCAACTCCCACCCCCAGTATATCTCCTAGGTGACTTCAATAGTCACAATACTCTCTGGTTCTCTCTATCTACCACCTAACAAACATTTCTCTGAAATGCAATTCAATACCTTACTATGGCAACTCCCACCCCCAGTATATCTCCTAGGTGACTTCAATAGTCACAATACTCTCTGGTTCTCTCTATCTACCACCTAACAAACATTTCTCTGAAATGCAATTCAATACCTTACTATGGCAACTCCCACCCCCAGTATATCTCCTAGGTGACTTCAATAGTCACAATACTCTCTGGTTCTCTCTATCTACCACCTAACAAACATTTCTCTGAAATGCAATTCAATACCTTACTATGGCAACACCCACCCCCAGTATATCTCCTAGGTAACTTCAATAGTCACAATACTCTCTGGTTCTCTCTATCTACCACCTAACAAACATTTCTCTGAAATGCAATTCAATACCTTACTATGGCAACTCCCACCCCCAGTATATCTCCTAGGTGACTTCAATAGTCACAATACTCTCTGGTTCTCTCTATCTACCACCTAACAAACATTTCTCTGAAATGCAATTCAATACCTTACTATGGCAACTCCCACCCCCAGTATATCTCCTAGGTGACTTCAATAGTCACAATACTCTCTGGTTCTCTCTATCTACCACCTAACAAACATTTCTCTGAAATGCAATTCAATACCTTACTATGGCAACTCCCACCCCCAGTATATCTCCTAGGTGACTTCAATAGTCACAATACTCTCTGGTTCTCTCTATCTACCACCTAACAAACATTTCTCTGAAATGCAATTCAATACCTTACTATGGCAACTCCCACCCCCAGTATATCTCCTAGGTGACTTCAATAGTCACAATACTCTCTGGTTCTCTCTATCTACCACCTAACAAACATTTCTCTGAAATGCAATTCAATACCTTACTATGGCAACTCCCACCCCCAGTATATCTCCTAGGTGACTTCAATAGTCACAATACTCTCTGGTTCTCTCTATCTACCACCTAACAAACATTTCTCTGAAATGCAATTCAATACCTTACTATGGCAACTCCCACCCCCAGTATATCTCCTAGGTGACTTCAATAGTCACAATACTCTCTGGTTCTCTCTATCTACCACCTAACAAACATTTCTCTGAAATGCAATTCAATACCTTACTATGGCAACTCCCACCCCCAGTATATCTCCTAGGTAACTTCAATAGTCACAATACTCTCTGGTTGTCCTCACAAACTGACCATAGAGGTCGTATAGTTGAGTCCTTCGTTGAATCTTCTCATATGTGTATTCTTAATGAAAACTCCCCAATTCATGTGTGCGTTGCCAGCGGTAATTATTCATACATAGACCTTTCCCTGATAAGCCCGGGTCTTCTTTCTCGAGCTTCATGGCGGGTAGCAGACGACTTATACGGTTCTCATCATTACCACATACTTATCGACCATATAAACAGACAACCCCCTCAAGAACAGCACAGCAGGTGGAAATTAATAGAAGCAGATTGGGACAACTAGCACAGCTCACTTACCTAGATATAGATAACCTAGATATAAATACAATTACTGAATCCATCAATAACACTATTACATCTTCTGTCGAAGCATCTGTCCCAAAAACTAAACCTACTAGGAAAAGGGCGATAGTTCCCTGGTGGAATAAAGAGTGCGACGAGGCAGTTAAACAACGCAAACGCACGCTTAGAAAATTCAAGCGTCACCCCTGCTCTGACCACCTACAACAATACTTGCAAATACGGGCTAAGGTTAGGCATATACTAAAAAAATCTGAAAAAGAATCCTGGAAGGACTTTCTTTTAAAAATTAATCACCAATCACCCCCCTCTGAAGTTTGGGCCGCAGTAAGGAAAGTAATGGGGCACTATCGCTCAAGAAACACCATCAACTGTCTTCAAAGTGGTAGAGAAATTATTACTAGTCCCCGTAACATAGCCAATCACCTAGGACAATATTTTGAATCCGTTTCTTCAAACTCAAATTATACAAATGAATTTTGAGTAATCAAACAGCAGAAAGAGATAGAACCCATTGTGCCCTTTATTAATCCCCTTGACCCACTGAATAATCCTATCTCCTATGTAGAATACGCGTATGCTCTAACAACCCGAAAGGATACAGCTCCTGGCCCAGACACTATTTGTGTGAGCTTCATTAAAAAGTTGTCTTTCGAAAATCAAAATATCATTCTTGCCTACATAAATAAAATTTTCATGTCCGGGGCAATTCCTGACTACTGGACCAAATCAATAGGAATACCAATATTAAAAAAAGACCAACCAAAAGATCAAGCCCAGAGCTACCGCATTATATCATTGACGTGTACCTTCTGTATGTTACTTGAAAAAATTATTTTAAAAAGAATAGAGTGGTATATTGAAAGTTAGGGCTTACAACCGGAGTGGCAGAGCGGATTTAGGCAGGGCCGTAGTACTAGAGACAATTTAGTTAAACTAGAATGTGATATTCGCGAAGCTTTTGAAGCGAAACACAAAGTGCTGGCTGTATTTATAGACATTAAGTGTGCATTTGACACCTGGCGTTGGTACATTATCAAATCTTTTAAGAAAATGGGAATTGAAGGGCATATCTTGAAATTTATAATTAATTTTCTCAATAACCGAACTTTTCAAGTTCGCATAGGTAATACTCTTTCAGAAAATTTTATACAAGAGAATGGGGTTCAGCAAGGAAGCGTTCTTGCGGCCAGAATGTTCTCTACCGCAATAAACAAATTAGCTAACAAGATAAGACCACCAGCAAATTTACTACTTTTCGCAGACGATGCAGTTGTTTACTGTAGCGGCCGTTCTCTGGAAGACCTAGAGTCAACTCTGCAGGAAAACATTAACGAGCTATACAAGTGGTTAACAAAACATGGATTTACCATATCTATAAACAAAACTTCTTGCATCTTGTTCTCTTCTAGGAAAGTTAACAACCCCCCTCCCTTGCACATCAACAATGTTCCCATTCAATATAGCGATCATGTGAGATTCCATGGCCTCATATATGACAGAACATCATATATCACATATGACAGAAAGGTGCTCACACATAAAAAAACTAAAAGAAAATTGCTTTAGAACATCAAATATATTTAAAATACTGAGCAACACGGTGAAGTTATATAGAGCCCTCATAAGATCTAAATTAGATTATGGTTGTATGGCCTATGGCTCAGCCTCTGAAAATGTTCTAAAAATGCTAGACAGCGTCCACAACGCAGGCCTCAGAATAGCAATAGGTGCGTTCAGGTCTAGTCCCGTACTGAGTATCTTGTCTGAATCTGGAAAACCACCCCTAAAGCATCGTAGGAATCAGTTAAACCTTAGCTACTATGCATCCATCCGCTCCTCACTCTCTCATCCACTGAACCAATCATTTAACGAGATATTAGTCAATAGGAACTGCCGATTAAAAAGAAAGAGTTTCATATACAGAATACGCGAGTCTCTACAAACCTTAAATATTATAGAGCCTAATATTTTAGCAGATACTCATTTTGCAAAAGACCCATGGACACTAAGCCCTCTCCATATTAATCTATGAATGACGAAATACCTCAAAAAATATACAAACCCTGCTATACTTTTAACAGAATTCAAAACATTAATCGCATCAATAGGAAAATCAAATAAAATATACACGGATGGATCTAAAGGAAGCGGTGTTGGAGCAGCTTTTGTGAATGACACTTCTACCCATAAATTCAAACTTAATCCGATAGCATCAAATTACACAGCAGAATTAGTTGCAATCAATAAAGCTCTGAATATAACTATACCTACATCTGACACTATCACCATATTAACTGACTCATTATCGTCATTGATATCGCTCCATGACCTATACCCGACACATCCAATAATAATTCATAGAAGAGAATCAATCGAAGAGCTAAAGAAACATAAAATTAAGGTTCAGCTTCTTTGGATTCCTAGTCAATGTAACATCCCCGGTAACGAGAAAGCAGACAAAACCGCTAAAGAAGCCTGTATTACCGGGATATCATTTTCCTTCATCACGCGACAGGAATTCATATCAAATATCAAAGAAAATATCCGAAGTGCATGGGAGAGAGAATGGTCTAATGTTGGCGATAACAAGCTTCGCGAAATCAAGTCTACTAGCCGTGCCTGGTCAACATCTGTATGGGAGAATAGACGGGACGAGGTGGTGCTGACACGTCTTAGGATCGGTCACACCCGACTCACCCACTTGTATCGTAAAAAAGAGGACCCCCCTATCTGCGAGACTTGCGGCACTAATCTTAATATCAAACACCTTCTCACCGATTGTCGTAAGTACCAGAGCAACAGGAACCTCTAGAACAACTCAGGGGGGCTCGATGAAATTCTAGGCAATGACCATAACAAAATAGCAAACATACTGAAATTTATAAAATCAACAGATATCTATGAGAAAATTTAACAGCAATTAAACACATGAAATCAACCTACACTACTAATACATTTATTTACTAGCTTACTGATCCCTATCATTTTTGAGTCGTGGTGGTTCTAATTGTAGTCATGGAAGCGGCCGGTGGTGACAGGCTGGAGGATGTGGCCGGCAGATGACTCTGTAAGCCGAGCACCTCCTCCAAGGGCCGTGGCGGAGTGAAGGCAGTGCCCAGGGACCGTCACAGGCTGGAGGATGTGGCCGGCAGATGGCGCTGTAAGCCGAGCACCTCCTCCAAGGGCCGCGGCGGAGTGAAGGCAGAGCCCAGGGACCGTCACAGGCTGGAGGATGTGGCCGGCAGATGGCGCTGTAAGCCGAGCACCTCCTCCAAGGGCCGCGGCGGAGTGAAGGCAGCGCCCAGGGACCGTCACAGGCTGGAGGATGTGGCCGGCAGATGGCGCTGTAAGCCGAGCACCTCCTCCAAGGGCCGCGGCGGAGTGAAGGCAGCGCCCAGGGACCGTCACAGGCTGGAGGATGTGGCCGGCAGATGGCGCTGTAAGCCGAGCACCTCCTCCAAGGGCCGCGGCGGAGTGTAGGCAGTGCCCAGGGACCGTCACAGCCTTTCCGCCCATCAAAGACCTTTACCTTTATCGTTCCTTACCTCCTAATTTAGTCTACTTCTACCCATACCTCTGATCTCCTCTCCTACAGCTCCAATGGGCCTAGCGACGGAGGCGGCTGCAGCATGACCCCAGACCCATCAGCGGGCTCCGTGAGGGCCGAGCAATCTCGGGGGACAGAGCGAACGGCCCTCACTGCTGGAGCACTGGCAGTATATATTTAAAAGTGAGCTTTCCATCTTACAGCCATATTCCCTCCAGTGGCTCAGCCCTCCGTTGCAGGACACCTCCTGAACAATGTTTCACCAAAAATGAAATCCTATATCTAACTCTCCCAATATGTTATGCCTCGTATAGCAATCATTAACTAATAATAATAATATTGACTGCTAAACATAATGGAATTATACATATTAAAATATTTTGATCAATAATCTACAAAAACGGTTTAGCGTTAATGACCAAAATGGTAAAAAAAAATTCTGTCAAGCCAGTACTCACTTCTTGGCAAAAGGTTGCTCTGCAATGCTGCCATCTTACGCATACTTAATAAAACCAAAGCTGAAAATTGGGCAACCAAATGTATGCTGTTCGATGCACTTAGTGAAAGTGTACCTGGTTATTCGGATGTGATTGAGAAAGCTCAAACTTCTTTAAATGGCTTATGTGTCTTCCTAAAAACACTCCTAATGCTTACATTAGAATAGAATTTAACCGTACACACACCCGACTGAAAAGTTTTAAGAGGATGTCGAATTGGTGGAAGGCTCTACAATAGAAGTCGGCAGATGATCTATCAAGACTGTGTTACATGGGCCTAAAGGAATTATGCAAATTATTCAATGCCATTTAATTGGGTGAATGAACTGGAAGGGTATCTTGGGTGCATAGGAAGGAGCTTGGAGGAATTGGAAAGGGCGGAAAATATTAATAGAAAAATAAAGACTTATTTAGAGGCTCTCGAGAACCATTGGATCTCGTTAGATATAGAAAGAGTTTAAACAGCACATATAGCCAGTACATAAGAAGAATTAGCTCTCTTGGCAGAGGCGGGGAGTTCCTGTACCAAAATGTGTCATTTTTTAAGACCAAAGTTATATCTCAAATCCCCTTATTAGGTACAAAAAATCAAAGATTGATAGTTGGCAGGACAAGTTACATGTTCAATGCAGAAAAGCCATGCCCCCTTTGCGAAGATAGCCAAGACACCGTTTCGCACTTCATCCTTAAATGCCCCGTTTTAGCAGAGAGAAGAAACCACCTCCTGAAAAGTCTCAACATTCCACAGCAATCTATGGATAATTTGTTTGACCTTATGGACAAGAATAAAATAAACTGCATATATGTTTTCATACTTAAAAGTCTTTACGTCAGAGGGAAACAAATACAAAGAATATAATTATTAAAATAAAATTAATGTTTATGTTTTTTTCTATAGTAATTATTGTATATAGTTTTGTTTTTTGTTATTTTTAAATGAATTCTGTTTATGTTTATGTAAAGAAAAGATAAACGAAAAATGAAATCATGAACATGGGCTGAACCCTTGCTATGAAATTGATAAATTTTTAAAAGCAATAAAAATATTCATTCATTCATTCATTCAACTTAATATGATTTGAGTTTGCAGGGAGGACTACATTCTCTATCCCCCGCCTCGATTTTAGAATATAATTTAAATTATTTTTGCGTATCACTGTTATTTATTACACCAGTTCTATAAATTACTAGAAAATGTGTGTTTTTAATGTTTTAAATGAATAATTTAAGTAATGCAATCCTCTAACGAGAGAATTTATTTAAACATTGTTCTCCATCCTTTGGATACTACACATATTTCAATAATTATATTATAGTATTTTGTATACAGTAATTAATTATAAACATAACAAATAAAAAGAAAAAAAAAACATATGTAAACATTACGTATGTGTATATACAGTAGGTGTAGATCTACAAAATGGTCTCCAGTTCTTGAATAAATTCATTAAATCCCTTGTTGAATTTGAGTAAAATTTTTGATTTGTCCGGCGGCCAAGTTCCGTTTTAGCAGATTTCCCTTAAGGGAAATCAGCTATTGAGGTTGTACTCATGACGGAATTTTCGAAATTTTTCTTCAAATGTCCATCAATCCTACCTAGTAGATGACGAAAATGAGGTCCGTTCAAAACTGTATATATATATATATATATATATATATATATATATATATATATATATATATATATATATTTGTCTGTTACCGCTCTAGCGGTCGCAAGTTTTGTTTGATCGTTACCAAACGCGATATTTAGTCGTTTTATGTAAAAAGAAAGATCAAGTTCGTTAACGGCTGAAATCGGACCAGTGGAAGGGGGGGTTTAGAGGGGAGGATTTTCGAAAATTCAAAATATCTCCGTTACTATACGTCGGATCGAAAAATTGTACAGAATCAATTTTATTGCAAATTAAATTTACTATAAATATTGTATACATTTATTCTCTATCTTGAATATTAACCGAGATATTTGCATTTTTATGAAATCTGGGCGGCTAACGAACGGGTGACTTTCCCGCCAAAAGCTAGTTCGACCGTTTCCTTAACTGCTCGACTCTCGTAAAATTTCTCTATTGTAAAACTTCACGTGGGAAATTTGCTTAGTTTACGCAGCCCCTGCGTGACGGACTTTTGTAAAGTAATGCACGTGATGAGTTTTGTTGTTGGTCCGTCAAGTAATGTACAGTCATATAAGAGGTGGTCATATGTCTGTTCAGTCTCATTGTCACATTTGCATGTATTTGTGTTTGTTAGTTTAAATTTGTACAAGTACCTTTTTGTAGGTCCATGTCCTGATATAAATTGTATTTGTTTAGAATTGTTAAGTGTTATTTTTTGTCTCTGGTATATAGTTGGTATGTGCTTATGTAATTGTCGTCCTTTAGTAGTTTTTGTCCATCTTTCGTCCCATTTTTTATAAGATTCGTTTCTCAAAAGAGTTTTAAATGGTCTGTTTAGTCAGTTTTGAGTATGTAATAGGTATTGATTCGTCTCTTGAAGCTGTATTAGCAAGTTGGTCTGCTGTGTCATTTCCTAAATTTCCCGAGTGCCCTTTTATCCACGCTATTGCCACAATTACACTTTTCTGTCTACATAGTGTAATTAATCTTCTGATCTGTTCAGTCTGTTCGTTATGGTTTTCGTTATTGTAAATGCGGCCTATGTTAATTTTGATGTCTGTATAGATTATACTAGTCTCTCTGTCACTTCAAATGTAGTGCAGCGTTTTGAGTGCCTCATTAATTGCAAGGTTTTCTGCTTGATTGTTTGTGCATAGTGGTGATAGTCTGTATTGTCCTCTTTGTATAATATTGCCGTCTTTTAAAATGATGTACGCACACCCAACGCCATCCTTGTTTTTACTTCCGTCAGTGTATATGTGATATGTCCACGTTATGTCTAAGTTGTCTAATGGTGTAATGTAATCCTTTGGGTGTAACCAGTAAGTATGTCTCACGTCTTTTTCTATTTCGTATGATGTAATATTTTGTACTGTAAAGTCTTGTGGGATTTCATTCAATTTCAATAACATATGTTGCCTTATCATTTGCTCAGCTTTGACGTAAATTGGCATAGTCTGTGCTAATACACATGATGCCTCACAAGATAAAGTACGATATCCTTTAGCAATTTTTATCGCAATTAGTGTTTGCACTCTATCGAATTTTTTGACATTTCTTTTCATCCCCCAAGGCATGGGCCCATATTTCAATTCCATACGTCAATATGGGGACAATCGCTCCTTTGTATATCGTGGCCAGAGCGTCGAGTTTAAGACCCCAAGACACTCTAGCAGCCATCGAGAGACCATTTATTATTGCAAGCAGTATTGTTTGTAAGTTAGTAATGTGATAGTTCCATTTCAATTTTCTGTCTATGTGAAGTCCAAGATATGTTTTTCTTGTACTGTCACTCCATTTAATTTAATGTCTAAGGTAGGAGTGTGTCTTTGTCTTGTAAGTAGTGTGTAAGATGTTTTTTCTAAATTAAATTTGAGTTTATGTTTTTTAGCCCAATCATTGATTAGTACCAAAACAGCGTTAGTAAGGTGCGTGATTTGAATTAAGTCTATTCCAATAACCATAAGTAAAATGTTGTCTGCAAATGCAATGATTTCAGTTCCTTCTGGCATTATTGCTTTAAGTAGACTGTCCAAAATGATTTTCCACAGTAAAAGTGAGCAAGCTGAGCCCTGTGGTGTGCCTATATTTTGAGATGTGTGTATAGTAGTGTTTTGATGGGTCATGTATACAAGTCGATTATTGAGATCTAAGCAATTTGTAAATATTTGGTAGGCATTTTTGTTTATGTAATGATTCGAATATCGAAGACCACCAGGCATGATCGAAGGCACCTTTAAAATCCATAGAAACGATCACAATATTGTAACGTTTTATTACCAAAATCATTAATAAACGTTGTTAATAAGAGTTTTTTTGGATTGCAAAATTAAACACACACAAGTTTCACAGTTTTTATCACTGCACAATTTATTAACAATGCACAATACACTTCGTTAATTATTCTTAATTACTACTCACAGTATATCAGCGCATACTGTGTCACTGTTCTTGTTATTACACAGTCCAATAATTCACTCACGCTGACTGAAGTACACAAAAAGACGGCATTGCACTGTCCTTTACTTCGCGGCACTGCACTGTCTCAAACACGGCACTAAACTGTTACTTACAGTCACGGCACAACATTGTTCTTCACGGTACAACACTTTACCGCACTGCACTAAGTCGCACTGTAGCACTGAACATCACTCGAAGACCGCCGAGCATCAACTGAACTGGGCACTGTCAGAGTCCCTTATATATGCATGTCGGCAAACATCAAACAGAATGGCCAGAAGGGGCTAGACAGGAAGGGCCAGAAGTGCCTGGAACATACGCGGCCCTAATTAGATCCTGCCGGCGACACTAATCTTCCTCAACGGCTCCTTTTCATGTCCCTCGCACCTCCCAAATACGCGTCTCTCTCTCTGCTAATCCTTCATATATTTAATTTTCGCAACAATATGTTTCTTTCCTGTTAGATTCGTTCGTATTAGTTAGTAATTCTGTATAGTGCGTCAACAGTAGTTGTTTGGGGTGTGAATCCGTATTGATTTGGGTGTAATGGAGCATGTCTGGTTACGTGAATAAAAGGCCTGGAAGTAATAATTTTTTCTAGGATTTTGCCTCCAACTAGAATAATACTTATTGGTCAATAATTAGAATTTCCCTCAGTCTTTTGGATTTTTGGGTACTGGAATTGCTTTCTATATTTTCCATATATCAGAAAATATTCCGTTATCGTAATGTTTTTAATATAATGTTGTTATAAATTTTGGAAACATTTGAAATAGTTTATGAAATATGACAACTCATATTAAGTCATGACCAGCTACTTTGTTTGGATTTAGTTGTTCAATAATATTTCTTATTTCAATGTCTGTTAAAGGGTGGTCATTTTCTGTATTAGGGAGTAGATTACTGTTTCGTCTCATTGTAGTGTGTATGTCAGAATCAGTGTTTGGGTCGTCTTCGATGAAAAAAGTAGTCATTTTGAATAGTTTCTCTTGTATCAGTTGTAAAGGTTCCGTCGCTTTTCTGAATCGCCCGTAGTTGTATGTTGGTTTTCAATTTTCCTGCGGTATATTCATAAATCCGTGTCCAAGGGTTAGACTTGTCTATTACAGTATCTTTTCCAAGATTTAAGTTTTTCTTCTTTTATCATTTTACCGTAATTATATTTAGATTGAATGTAGTTAGTCTGTCTTTCCTTTCATAATTCAGGGACATTTCGGAATTGTCGTTTTAATTTATTAGTTGTATGTCTTAACTCAGTAGGTTTGTCAGTCACCAAGGTGCTGATTTCTCTGCCTTGAATTTTTATGGCGCAAGAATAGAATATTGTAAGTTTTGATTAAAAATTTGTTAAATTTATAAATAGTTTGATTAATTCCAATTTTATTAAGTAAATCAATCACAGATGCTTCAATTGTTTCATTAGTGTTAGCATTATTGAAAATTGTACAGAGTGTTATCATTATTGTTAATGTGTTTAGTGTTATCATTATTGTTAATTATACAGATCAGCTTCTCTTGAAACATGCTCCAGTCAGAATTTTTAGTTATGTATGTTTTTTCATTTGTAAGATACATTTTTTTAGGAAACGTTAGGCGTAATGAGTGGGTCAGCAAGGAATGATCAAAAAAGTTTTCATCGTCATGGTTAGTCCAGTCATGTACTTATTTTGCCATAGTACCATTGTTTATTGTTAAATCAATATTACTTTTCCCGTTAGAAGGTGAGAAAGTAGGTTTTTGATCATTCTCGTTTATTATGAATAAGTTTTTAGATAGGATATATGTAGTTTACTAAAGATCGACCTCTTTCATTCCTAATGCGATCATACCATAGAGGTGATCTGCAGTTAGTATCAGCTGCGATAAGAATGCTATAATTAGGATATCGACTTAATATATTGTTACGTTTTTATTACCAAAACCAGTAATAAACGTTTTTAATAAGAGTTCTTTTGAATTGCAAAATTAAATACTCGCAAGTTTCACAGTTTTTATCACTGCACAATTTATTTGGATAATGCACAATAAACTTGGTAATTATTCCTAATTACTACTCACAGTATAGACTGATGGCGTCACTGTTCTTCAGATTACACAGTCCAATAATTCACTCACGGTCACTGAAATTCACAACAAGACGGCATTGCACTGTCCTTTACTTCGCGGCACTGCACTGTCCTTTACTTCGCGGCACTGCACTGTCTTAAACACGGCACTAAACTGTTACTTACAGTCACGGCACAACACTGTTCTTCTTATAAAAACACTTTACCGCACTGCACTAAGTCGCACTGGAACACTGATGTGAACATCAAGACAGATGAGAATAAAACTGACTCGCTCGCGGCTAGCCCTTCTTTATATAGGGCGGCGGCATACATCAAAGGGGAATTGTCTGGACTCTTCGACGTCTGGCTGGAAGGTACTGGTAGGACCTAGAACATTCTGTCGGTTTCTTTGATCTACGTCACACTTTCCAAATACGCGACTCTCTCTCTCTCTCTCTCTGAAAGATTATTCATGTATTTAATTTTCGCAACAATATTATCTATTTATATCAAAATACATATTTATTAAAATTAATTGAAAATTATCTACACTGAGTTTAATATCGCATATATCATCATCTGACAAGTCTGTTAAAAATAAAACATTAATATCCTTATTAATTAAAATAATACTAGCTCTTGTTCTATTCTTGCCAGACTTGAATATTGTATATCTTCTTGAATAGCCATATGTTCTATTATGTTTTAAGTAAGGTTCTTGTAATAATAGTAAATCCAATTTGTTTATGTCAATCAGATGTTTTATAAAGTTCATCGCCTTCCATGAATGTCTTTTGTTAAATTGTGCTACCTTTATATTGACAACAGCTGTTTTCTTATCCATTTCTGAATAGAATGATAGAACTGTTTTTATATATATATGTAGAATGGAATGTTATAATTAAACTGTAAATTGTTTTGATTGCATAAGTGCATAAAAAGTAAATAGTTGAATATAAAAACAATGTCTTTTAACTTCATTAAATAAGTGATGATAGTATTATTAGGGATGATGATAATATTGAGCTGCACAAATCCATTATTAAATACATGAAAAAATAAAGGAATATAAGTTCAAATAAATCAACCTAATCATAATTTGTATTTTGGATTAGCCTTGTGATTGCAGCTTTATATGACGGGCAGTCTTTAGATAGAGCAGAATGATTAACATCAACTCTGTGGTGTGGCTCACATCTGTTATTAAAATTGAAGCAATTAATGCATTTATTCAAGTTGGATTTAGATGATTTCCTGTCATGTTGATCTCCACAGATTGGGCAGGTCAGTTGGTTCTTGCATTCCTGGTTGCTATTCCCGTGTCCCAGGCGAGAGCAGTTCCACCACCTCCTCACAGATAGATAATCCTCTACAACGCGGATAGAGTAGAAAGCTTCACTCTCTGCTCCAGTAGGCCTCTTTTAACTTCAGGGCTAACTTCGGTAACTGGCCATCTCCTTCCAGTCTTCTTGTTATCTCGTATAAACTTCAAAACAATGTCTTCATTAGCACATTTTATATCATTCTGTGTTTTAATTGCATGGATGAGGTTATGCTCATTTGCTTCCTCAGGAAATTTTTAACAAATAATCGTGGCCTAAATTTCTTGATGTCTTAGTAGCTTGATGACTCAGAACCAATTTTAGTTTCGATTTTTTCTAAATCATCTTTAGAGTCTACTCTTATAAATAAGTGACCGGCTTTGGTAGGTGAGATTTTTTGAAAACCAATTTTCATGGTTATGGGATCTACTTCCGGTTTAAAAACGGTTTTTGAATCAATATTTGATTCTTTCGACTTATTTTTAATAATAGCTTGGTGGTTTGATAGATGTGGTTTTTTACTTACATTTTTCACTATTTCGGAATATGATCGTTCTTTTCTCTGAGGTATTGTAAAGGTTATCTCTTTTGTTTCTTCAACATATTTCTTCAGTTTCTTGTTTTCTTCTATTAATTTTTTAATACACTCGCGTGCTTTGATCAATATTTCTTGTGATTTGTTCTTAATTTCAACTTTAGAACTTTTAGTGTCTTTAATAAAAGCTAAAACGGGTTCAAGCTCTTCCAAGAATTCTTCACCTGTCACCAAGTTGCATTAAGTAAAGGAATGTTGATGCTGAAGCGGGGGCGGAAGTTTTCGGAAGGCTAACACAGTTGATTGTGCTTATTTCCTCTGAAATGTTGGAATTGCATTCTATCCAAATTTACTATTATGTATGTAACTAAGCTCACAATCTCGGATTGGTTTCTGACAGGAAATATGTACATTACCCATAGATATATTCAACAACAATAAATGCTATCCATGATTATGATTTGAATTATTCACGGTGTGTCAAACAGTAGAGAGGGGTTGACAAGGGACTTCATTCATTTATTTGGCGAACTTATAGAATTTGTTAACCCTGAATATTAAAAAGAAAAAAATATTCCCTGATCAACCCATCTGCCCTGTTGAAAATATTGTAGGCAATATTAATCATAATCATGGATTGCATTCATTCCTAGTTATTAAGATCCATTACTGAGGCAGCTCAGCTAGGCAAATATTTAGGCAGAATAATGAGTGTGAATGTTATTCAATTATTGCCTGTCTCAGCTTTGACATGTATTACCTTTTACAGCTTTATGGTCAATCGGTGAACTTTTGCTGAGTATACCATACGAAACGTTAATTGGTTACTATTCAATCCAAATTCGTTGTTCCAACATTATTGGTAATAAATATTTTATTAGTGGTTACCATTTTTTAAATTTTAAACTAAGCAATATTCACAATTTCTATTCTTAAATGAAGCCCCAAACACACCTATTTCATGTATTTAATAATCATTCTTAAAAATATTCTTAGTATGCTCGACGAAGAAGCTCAGTATTGATAATGTTTCACATTGTCTGTTAAGCGTGCTTTTGGTGGGAAAGGGGGGAGTGATCCCATTCCCGTTAACACCCCTTGGTCCCCTATACATTTTTGACTCCCGCCTTAATTTTTACCTTATATCTCATTTTTACTTCGTTCGTACCAAAGTCTATATAACTAGTGTTCCTCTAAATAACACATTAAACAACGTCGGTTATGTACACGTTGGCTGAAAAACCAATAGAAAATAAAATATCGGGATATTTAATTTCAGGCCTCCCCCACTCCTGTTCTTTACTAAAAATGTCCACATAGCTTATAATCAAGGCAGTTCTAATACCAACCCACATACAGAGTTTCGTTGAGTTCCGTTTAGTCCTCTGTGCCCAATAAAATTGTTGACCCGCTATAGTTTTTAGCTTGTATCTCATTTAAATTTCGTTGTACTACAAAGTGTATATAAAAAATGTTGCTTTAAATATCAAAATAAACAACTTTGGCCAAATAACTAATATAAAACGAAATAGGGCTATTTTTCTTTGCCGGCCTCCTTTATAATATCCCAAACTCCTGCACGCACCTAGAAATTTTAATATAGCTTATAATCGGGGGGTTGTTCATACTAAATTACATTTAATACGTTTAAACTTTGTTATACGACAAAAGTGTTAATGGCAAAAGTTGCTCCAAATAACAAAATAAACAGTTTTTGTTATGTGCATATTTGCCGAAAGACAAATAGGAAACGAAAAAACGCTATTTTTATTTTCGTGCCTCCCTTTAACCCCCACTCCTGTTTGTCTCAGAAAATGTTAGTACAGCCTATAGTCTAAGTTGGGTCAATAGTAATATGCGTATGATGTTTTATAAAATTCAGTTCAGCCGGTTATGCATGGAAAGGTAACAAACAAACATATAAACAAACAGACACCAATGCCACTAATTGCAGATATCGTGTCTATGACATGTGAAACAAAAAAGCATCCTAAAATATTGAGACAAAAAAATCAATGTACTGACGGACGTAATTTCGTTTGGGTTTACTAAGCACAAAATTTTTACATTCCTTTCTCATGTCTTAAGCTCACTACTTATCCTAGTAGCTACAGCGATCTTAAAGCATTTGTTAGTCTCAAAGATTACAAAAAACAGAAAAATTGAGTTTTTTCCAATCCCTCTCCAACGTTCAAAATACATTTTACAATATAAATCATAATCTTGAGTAGCAATAATTCAAGGACAACAGGCCATAAAATTTTTAATTATGACCAGCATTGTTTATTATAATCTCTGCAAAAATACAAATTTATTTTCCCAAATGTGGCTCCAGCCCAATCTAGTTTATGTATTTAATTACCATCATTAAAAATACTCTTGTGTATAACTGAAGAAGAAACTTTGTATTCAAGTTGTACATACTTATGCTCTGTTCTATGTAACATATTGGAGGATCAATGTTAATAATTAGCTGTCGTAAATGGCCCAGCACTTTCATTCCTCCGAAACGATAAGGTATCGTGAAATTTCGAGAAAAAAAATCAATGTACAGACAGAAGAATAAAACGTTTAGTAGAATAAAATACGTTCCTAATCAATCCCTCTCCACTATTTGACACCCTATGAATAATTCGTCATACTTCTAGACAATATTTATTATAATTAGGTATCATCTATAATGTACATATTTCCTATCAAAAAGCAATCCCAGCATAGTTGTTGTTGTGTGTGTGTGTGTGTGTGTGTGTGTGTGTGTGTGTGTGTGTGTGTGTGTGTGTGTGTGTGTGTGTGTGTGTGTGTAGTGTACTATATATAGTAAATGTGTGTAAAGAGCAAATACAATATTTCAAAGGAAATAAGTTAACGCAACTACCTGTGTTAGCCTCCCGACAACTTCCGCTCCCGCTTGAGTGTTACCAACATTGCTTTACTTAAATTATTTATTCAAAACATTAAAAAGGTTCGAATTGTTGTGTAATTTATATACCTGGTGTAAATAAATAACAGTGTTGCCCTAAAAACAATTTAATTTACATTGGAAAAGCGAGGTGAGGGATCACCCCTCCCCCCCCCCCCCGCAACCGCAAATCATATTAAATTTAGGCATATTGTCTTGTGTTATAATGACATTAGTAAGTAACGTTTAATATTTATAGATAGTACATAGTCATATGAATATCGTCAACATCGGAGGAAATAAGATAATATATACCCCACAATTCAATAGTTTGTTCCGCTATCACACGTTGTGCAAATTCAGTATGACAGTATTGGAGTTTTTTGAACGGATCACATTTTCGTCATCTCTTGGCTTGGATCGGTGGAAATGTTTGTAAAATCGCCTCATGAGTAGATCCATAATAGTTGATTTAACTTTAGGGGATAAGGCTAAAATACCTATGGCTGTGATTAACTAATGCCGAGCCAGATAATACCTATTGTTATATGTATCCGATTCTAATTGACTAACATTCTATCGGATAATTGGCCACATCACTTCCCCTCCAAGTACATTTGTATACAAATAGATTTCTCTAACCGGTTTAGAAATAAGGAGTGTAAAAGATGGAGTTGCGTGATTAGTAGACGAAATGTCCTGGATTAAGACATATAGGCGAGGGGATGAGGAGCAGTTGTTAGCCAATGTCTCGGGCAAGCTGTAGCTTTCTAGGTCAGCTCTTAGCCAATGCCTTTGTGCAGTTAGCAATATTCGACGACAGACATCCTCCCAATATAAGCCTTCCTTATCTCATCCCTTCAGTACCCACTAGGCTAGATATAGAACTATTTAAACCTAACTATTTAACAACATAATAAAGAAGATATCTATCTATCAATATATCTATCTATCTATATATATATATATATATATATATATATATATATATATATATATAAGTTGGGTTGTAGTAATATACATACCAAGTTTCATAAAATTTGGTTCTACCGTTTATGCGTGAAAAGATAACAAACAAACAAACAGACACCAAAGAAACAAAATACAGTTATGGTGTCTATGGCATGTGAAACGAAAAGTTATCATGAAATTTCGTGAAAAAATCAATGTACAGACACCCGTTCAAACCTAAAATAAATAATATCGCTTGTAATCATAGAAGAATTAATGCTAATTCACATGCCGAGTTTTGTTATGTTCGGTTCAATCGTGAGTGCCCAACAAAATTGTTAGCTCCCAGTTTAGCTTTTAGTCTATATCTCGTTTATACTTTGTTATAAGACAAAAGTGAATGTAACAAAATTTGTTGACTCCCGCTGTAGTTTTTAGCGTATAACTGATTGATACTTTGGTATACGACAAATGTGCATATAACAAACGTTACTCTAATAAACAAATTAAACAACTTTTGTCTTGTGCTTATTTTCAGAAAAACGAATAGGAAGTGAAATATAGCTATTTTTAATTTTTGGCCTCCCCAATAACCCCCACTCTTGCTCGTCTCAGAGGATACTAATATAGCCTAAAGTCTAAGTTGGGTTGTAGTAATATACATACCAAGTTTCATAAAATTTGGTTCTGCCGTTTATGCGTGAAAAGGTAACAAACAAACAGACACCAAAGAAACAAAATACAGTTATGGTGTCTATGGCATGTGAAACGAAAAGTTATCATGAAATTTCGTGAAAAAATCAATGTACAGGCAGAGGTTACAATTTTATATATATATATATATATATATATATATATATATATATATATATATATATATATATATATATACATACTAGCTCAGATACCCGGCTTCGCCCGGGAATTGATTTGAGGCCGAATGGTGATGATATTTTTTTGTCAAGGCTTTACTTTGCATACTATTTTGACATTTGCACGTCCCAGTGTTTAGGATTTATACCCGTTATTGATGTGGATTTATTAATAATACAATTAACTTTTTATGTAAGACTTCACTATCCTCCATATTGTCGTGTTTCCCGTCTCCTGTGCATTTTGCAAAGATTTCAGTTATTAAGGACAAAATATTAACATAGACTTGAATTTATTTTTCCAGGTGAGGTACCTGGTAGTTCAAATTAGAAAGAATTGTTGAGCATATCAATATTTCTACGCAAATTACTTGCTCCACACATTGTTCATGGCGAAATGTATAAAACAAAAGTTACTCTAAATAACAAAGTAAACAACTTTTGTTATGTGCACATTTGTCGAAAAACAAAAGACAATGAAATATCGCGAAGTTTTGTTAAGTTCGGTTTATGCATGAATAGGTAACAAACAAACAAACACACACGAAAGAAACAAAATGCAGTTATGGTGTCTATGACATGTGAATCGAAAAGTTATCGTGAAAATTCGTGAAAAAAATCAATGTACGGACAGAGGTTACAATTTTATATATATATATATATATATATATATATATATATATATATATATATATATATATATATATAAAATTGTAACCTCTGTCCGTACATTGATTTTTTTCACGAATTTTCACGATAACTTTTCGATTCACATGTCATAGACACCATAACTGCATTTTGTTTCTTTCGTGTGTGTTTGTTTGTTTGTTACCTATTCATGCATAAAAGGCTGAACCGAATTTTATGAAACTTGGTATGTATATTACTACTAACCCAACTTAGACTTTAGGCTATATTAATATCCTCTGAGACGAAAAGGAGTGGGGGTTATAAGGGAAGCCTGAAATTAAAAATAGCGATATTTTTTTTCCTATTGGTTTTTTGGCAAATATGTACATAACAAAAGTTGTTTATTTTGTTATTTAGAGTAACATTTGTTATATACGCTTTTTTCGTATACTTAATTATAAACGAGATATACGCTAAAACCTATACCGGAAGTGAACAATTATATTTGACACAAAAGATTCGACCAAACTAAATAAAACTCGGCATGGGTATTAGCACTAACGCCTTCATTATAATAAGCCATACCAACATTTCTAGGGACGGGCAGGAGTGGGGGTGGTAAAGGAGGCCTTAATTTAAAAATAGAGGTATTTCGTTTTCTAGTCATTTTTCTGCAAATATGCACATGACAAAAGTAGTTTATTTTTTTATTTGAAGTAACGTTTCTCATATTCATTTCTGTCTTTTAACAATGTATAAACGAGATATACACTAGAAACTAAGTCAACTATTTTATTGGGCACTAACGATTGAACCGAACTTAACAAAACTTCGCGATATTTCATTGTCTTTTGTTTTTCGACAAATGTGCACATAACAAAAGTTGTTTACTTTGTTATTTAGAGTAACTTTTGTTTTATACATTTCGCCATGAACAATGTGTGGAGCAAGTAATTTGCGTAGAAATATTGATATGCTCAACAATTCTTTCTAATTTGAACTACCAGGTACCTCACCTGGAAAAATAAATTCAAGTCTATGTTAATATTTTGTCCTTAATAACTGAAATCTTTGCAAAATGCACAGGAGACGGGAAACACGACAATATGGAGGATAGTGAAGTCTTACATAAAAAGTTAATTGTATTATTAATAAATCCACATCAATAACGGGTATAAATCCTAAACACTGGGACGTGCAAATGTCAAAATAGTATGCAAAGTAAAGCCTTGACAAAAAAATATCATCACCATTCGGCCTCAAATCAATTCCCGGGCGAAGCCGGGTATCTGAGCTAGTATGTATATATATATATATATATATATATATATATATATATATATATATATATAAAATTGTAACCTCTGCCTGTACATTGATTTTTTCACGAAATTTCATGATAACTTTTCGTTTCACATGCCATAGTCACCATAACTGTATTTTGTTTCTTTGGTGTCTGTTTGTTTGTTACCTTTTCACGCATAAACGGCAGAACCAAATTTTATGAAACTTGGTATGTATATTACTACAACCCAACTTAGACTTTAGGCTATATTAGTATCCTCTGAGACGAGCAAGAGTGGGGGTTATTGGGGAGGCCAAAAATTAAAAATAGCTATATTTCACTTCCTATTCGTTTTTCTGAAAATAAGCACAAGACAAAAGTTGTTTAATTTGTTTATTAGAGTAACGTTTGTTATATGCACATTTGTCGTATACCAAAGTATCAATCAGTTATACGCTAAAAACTACAGCGGGAGTCAACAAATTTTGTTACATTCACTTTTGTCTTATAACAAAGTATAAACGAGATATAGACTAAAAGCTAAACTGGGAGCTAACAATTTTGTTGGGCACTCACGATTGAACCGAACTTAACAAAACTCGGCATGTGAATTAGCATTAATTCTTCTATGATTACAAGCGATATTATTTATTTTAGGTTTGAACGGGTGTCTGTACATTGATTTTTTCACGAAATTTCATGATAACTTTTCGTTTCACATGCCATAGACACCATAACTGTATTTTGTTTCTTTGGTGTCTGTTTGTTTGTTTGTTATCTTTTCACGCATAAACGGTAGAACCAAATTTTATGAAACTTGGTATGTATATTACTACAACCCAACTTAGACTTTAGGCTATATTAGTATCCTCTGAGACGAGCAAGAGCAAGGGGGTTATAAGGGAGGCCTGAAATAAAAATTCACGATATTTCATTTTCTATTTATTTTTCGGCTAAGTGCACATAACAAAAGTTGTTTACATTGTTATTAAGAGTAACTTTTGTTTTGTACTTTTTTTCGTTTACCGAAGTATAAACGAGATATTCTCAAAAACCTAAAGCGGAAGTCAACAATTTTTTTGAGCGCAAAAGACATCCGAATTAAACAAAACTCCGTATGCGAATTAGCAATTGTTACGAAAATTAAATACATGAAAAATTAAACAGAGATAGTCACGTATTTGGGAAGTTCGTGGTGGATCAAAGAAGTCGAGTTCGTTCGAGTCCTGTTCTGGAAGGGTCTGGGCCTCTTGTTTTGATGTTTTGCCGCCAATCTATATAAGACACCCTGGCCGACCCTAGTCAGTTTTAGTTTGATGTCAAGTTCTCATACGTGCGTTCAGTGCTACAGTGCGACTTAGCGCAGTGCGGTAAAGTGTTTTTATGTGAAGAACAGTGTCGTGCCGTGACTGTAAGTAACAGTTTAGTGACGTGTTAAAGGACAGTGCAGTGCCGTCTTTTTGTGTGCTTCAGTGACCGTGAGCGAATCATTGGACTGTGTAATAACAAGAACAGTGACGCTATCAGCTCATTCTGTGAGTAGTAATTAAGAATAATTAACCAAGTGTGTAGTGTATTGTAAATAAATTGTGCACTGATAAAAACTGTGAAGCTTGTGTCTGTTTAATTTTGCAATCCAAAAGAACTCTTATAAACAACGTATATTACTGATTTTGTAATAAAAACGGAACAGTATAATTTAGGTTGCATGGAAGGCTACGATCCTTCCCCCTCAACTCACAATTTCAAAATAAATTCAATTATTTTTAGGTTACCACACTTATTTATTTCCACCGGGTAAAATAATTATTAAAAAATTCCAATTGTTTAATGTTTTGAATAATTAATTTATGTAAAGCAATGATGATAACCCTCAAGTGGAAGGGGAGTTCCACAGAGGCTAAGGCAGTTAATTGTGTTAACTTATTTCCTGTTAAATGTTGGCACTATTGGAATTTCTTTCTACATACAACCGACTATTTCTAAACAATCTGTGCTCGGAGTGGGTTCGAGAGAAAATATGTGCATTTGAGATACTATTTAATTATAATAAATGCTATCAATGATTATGATTTGAATTATTCTCAGTTTGCCAAACAGTAGGGAGGGATTGATTGGGAACTCATAATCATTTACTATTTTACCCCCTTACGGTTACCTGGCCCTTATGGAATAATAATACGCCCAGAGGGGAATTATATTTTTACTCATTGAAGCCTTCACATAAAAATACCCTCAATATTCAGCCTCTAATGATTTCCCGAGCGAAGCGGGTACCTTAGCTAGTATATATATAAAATTGTAACCTCTGTATGTACATCGATTTTTTTCTCGAAATTTCACGATAATTTTTCGTTTCACATGTCACGATGTTTTTCGTTTATTTAGCTCAGAAGACTCAACCGAACTAAACAAAACTCGGTATGTGAATTAATAATAACACCCCTATGACTATAAGCTGTACCAACATTGCTAGTACGAGCAGGAGTGGGGGAATAAGGGAAGCCCGAAATGAAAAACCAGGATATTTCGTTTCCAACTGGGTTTTCGACAATGATACACATAACAAACGTTGTTTATTTTTTTATTCAAAGTAACTTTTGATATTTACACTTTTGTTGTATATCGAAGATTAAATGAGTATGTACATGAGTACTAACCCAACTTAGACTTTAGGCTATATTAGTATTCTCTGAGACGAACGGGAATGGGGGTTATAAGGGAGGCCTGAAATCAGAAATATCGATATTTCGTTTCCTATTGATTTTTCGGCAAATATGCGCATAACAAAAGTTGTTTATTTTGTTATTTAGAGTATCTTGGGTTATATTCACTTTTGTGATATAACAAAGTATAAACGAGATATACATTAAAAACTAAAACGGGAGCCAACAATTTTAATGGGCACCAACGATTGAAGCGAACTTAACAAAACTCTGTATGTGAATTAGCATTAATTCTTCCATGATTATAAGCTATATTAAATGTTTCGAACGGTAGTGGGGGGTTATAAGGAAGGCCTGAAATAAAAATTCACGATATCTCATTTTTTATTTGTTTTAAGGCAAACGTGCACATGGCAAAAGTTCTTAACTTTGTTATTTAGAGTAACTTTTGTATTATACATTTTTTCGGAAGCAATGTATGAAGCAAGTAATTTGCGTATAAATATTGATATGCTTATCAATTCTTTCCAATATGAACTTTAGGTATTCAAGAAAAGCAATGTTCACAACACTCAAGCGGGAGTGGAAGTTGTCGGTAGGCTAACACAGTTAATTGTATTTTTTTTCAACTCGCATTTAACTATTATACATATAATGTTATGCTCGGATTGGTTTTTGACAGGAAATATGTACACTATAGATGAATTTAATTATAATAAATGCTATCCATGATTATGATTTGAATTATTCTCAGTTTGCCAAACAGTAGGGAGGGATTGATTGGGAACTCATTATCATTTACTATTTTAAACTATAGTTTCTATTCTATAAGTCCCTTACGGTTACCTGGCCCTTATGGAATAATAATACGAATCTGAGTTATTCATGGTGTGTCAAATAATGGAGAGAGATTGATTAGGGGACTATTTTTCATTTATTCTTCATAATTAAATTTCTATTCTATAAAAAATAAAGCAGGAGTCAACAATTATAAAGTGCATAAAAGACTGAACCGAACTCAACGAAACTCCGTATGTAAATTAGTATTAAAACCTCCCTGATTATAAGCGTTAATAAAATTACTAGGTACGAACAGGAGTGGGGGCTATAAGGGATGCCTGTAATGAAAAATTGTAATATTTCGTTTCCTATTAGTTTCTCGATAAACATTCACATAACAGAAGTTGTTCATTTCGTTATTTAAAGTAACATTTATGATACACACTTTACTAATGACTAAACAGGACTAAAAAAAAATCGATTTGTGAATTAGCTCTTCTATGATTATAAGCTATATAAAAAAATTCAGTGATGACTTCGAGTGGGGGGTTTTTATGAAAAATCGTCGTACCCCGTTTCCTATTGGGGTTTCAACGAACATGCACATATTTTCGAAGGTGTTTATTTTGTTATTTAGAGTTACTTTAGTTGCATTCACTTCTGTCGTAAAAGGAAGCAAACACGGAATATACGTTAAAACTATAGCGCTAGTCATTAATTTTATTAGTACTTATTTAACTGTTTTTAATATATGTATATTATGAGAAATGATGTTATGTTTTAGTATTATATAATATTTCAAAGAATGATTCGGATTAGTGAGGTTATAAATCTCCGTCGCCTCCTCCTCATTTATTTATTTTCCCTAGAAAATAACTTTGTTATTTATTTCCAATAGAAATGTAAACTATAAATGAGGTATACGCTAAAAACTATAGCGGATGTCAACAATTTCATTGGTCACTAACGATTGAATCGAACTTAACAAAACTCTGTATCTGTAGATCTGAGAACATTACACCAACCTTCCTTAAGGTCAAGAGAAATATCATGACTTTTAAAGCCCATAAATTATATGATAACCTTGAAAGATCAATGATACGAGAAAAAAAACTCTGTATGTGAATTAGCATTAATTGTTGCATGATCACAAGCATTATATTAAAATTTTTAGGTTCGAACGGGAGTGGGTGTTATATGGGAGTCTTGAAATAAATTTGCGATATTTCATTATCTATTTGTTTTTATGCAAATGTGCGCGTAACAAAAGCTCTTTACTTTATTATTTTGAGTAACTTTTGTTTTATAAATATTTCGTTTAACTATGTATGAAGCAGGTAATTTGCGTAGAAATATTAATATGCTCAACAATTCTTCCCAATATGAACTACCAAGTACCTCACCTGCATAAATTAATTGAAATCTATGTTAATATTTTTTCCTTTATAATTCAAATTTATGTATTTTTTTAACGCCAGTAACAGATTGCACTAAGTAAAGTATACTGCCCCCCCCCCTTCTCATCTCTCAAACATTAATTCATGAGAAATGCAAATTTGCCCTTAAGTGTATTTAATACTTTATTTAATAAAAACGTGAAAATTATGTGAACAAACAGATTTAGTATTGTGAAGAAATGTAATCAGATTTGTAGATGTAATTTAATGTATAACAGGATTGAGATCTTAAATGAATAGTAGGTTGGCACCCCTGAGTCTTGGGAGGTATGAGTACTTCCATTGTTCTATCAGTTCTGCCGCATCCTTGCCGACCTCATATTCGTTTATGTTTAAATGTTACTTGATGCTTATACTTTTAGCAATGTAGTGTTATTCTCAGGAATGTGAATGAGTTTAATTATCAGAAATAAATTTAACGTTGAGGAGGTGCATCCAGTTATTTCTGGTATTTATTAACTCAGTTAATATATGATTTCTTTACTGTACACACTATGTACTGTTATGAATATACAGTTTTTCAATAGAGGCTTATAAAAGAGTATGTTTAATAGAGGCTATAACGTACATAAAGCAGCTGTCACCGTTGGGCTTTTTACCGCATCAAGGGAAAGGAAGGTTTATTCATACATTGTATTGGAGACAGAATACTTTTTATAATTATGAATTGTTTGGGGATCGAAGAGGCTTCCCATTAATGGATATAGGGAGATGCCCCTTCGCCCCTTATTTTTGTTAGTTTGAGAGAGTGGACTGTATTGTTTGGGGCAAATTACAAGGCATGTTTAATTTACAATGTTGTAATTTACAATGTTTGTGGTAAATAGTATAAATAAATGTTAACAAAATTTTGATTCTCTTACAAGTGGGGATGGGTGAGCTGCTCTGGGTTGAACTGAACTTTTGTTGAAGTATGTTGCTCGGTGGGGCCCATGATGTGGTTGATGCCTGTTGGCTTCGAGGTGCGGTGTATGTAAATAAAGTGAGTACTCACTATTTTTTCTTTAATGTCTTGTGTTCTCCCCCTCCTTGTTCCAGGGCTTCATCGCCCGACGGGCCCTTTTGAGTCTACTCCAGCATTTTGAGGGGTTTTTTCAGTGCGATGACGATGACTCCCTTTCACTAGCCGCCCTCGGCCGCCATCTTCCTCGTGTCCTCTTGTCCCTTCCTGCCGGTCCCCCTCGTGGCTGGATGCGCTGGCAGCGAGGTCCCCAGTCCAGGGCAAGGATGAGTGGCGGTGGATGACGTCATGAGGTCGTGGCGCCTCTTCACTCTTCGCGGAATTGATTCTTCCGCGAACAAACCGCCCACCTTGAATTAGCTAGGGCTAATTAAAAACTAAAAACTAACTTAGGTCTAAAGCACAGAGCCATTTGTGGTGTGTGTTCGTGTGGCGTCTGTGTTTTTGTGTGAGTGAGTGGGTGGCTGTTATTGAATTAAAAAAATAAAGATCCTCTAAGGAATAAAATTATTTACAATTTGGAATAATAAAGAAAGAAATAATGCAACTAGCGATCTCGAGGAGAATGATGAGAAAAAAATGAATCTCCAAAAAAAATAGAAATTCTTCTTCACCCATAGGTATCCTTCGCTTCAGGATAGAATGATGGTGTGAAGGATTAAAGTGGTTGGATGAGATGGTGTCGTTTTTGAGTCCCAGATGAGTGACAGGACCTTAAATGAAGAAAAAAAATGGTTGTCTGGAGGTGGCATGCTGACTGCCTATACGGACTCCATGGTGTTCGGGACGAGTGCTGTAACTTGACCGTTTGCCCAGTTGAAAGCCTGCTTGAGCAAATCAGGCGATCAGTTGCGTCGGAAGTTGTATGGCTTCCTCAATAGAGCCTCTTGCCAAACGCCAGGATGTGGTATATCATATGTGGTATGGCGATGAGGTGGAAGTCCTGTGGCCCATCCTGATGTATTCTTGGATGAATGCGTGGTAGTTTTGCGCGAGGTCATGATCTTTGGGAAGTTTGTTTTTGGGGGAGCAGAGGTTTTCATCAGCATGTTCCTGTTGTTTCCCACATCGGCAGGTGCAGCCTTGCATGGTCGCATGATATGACGCCCTTTGGGAGTGCGGGCATGAGTGTGGTCGAAATACTCTTTGCGTGCTTCCTCACCTGGATTGTTCCGCTTAACTGGGGCAGGTTTCTGAACTTCCCGAAAGCGCTGCCGGTGTTCCACAGTATCAGCAGGAGACGTGGTGAAGAAAGATGAGGATTCAGTAGAATTGCGGCGTTGTGACCTACCCATGACTGTCAAACCAAATATAGTTGGGATGTGGAAGAACCCAGGCACTTCGGAGGCGTAGGGAGCTCCGGTGACTACTAGGGGATAGAGATCCGCTCCTATGAGTATGTCAACTGCTCCAGACTGTCCGAATGTGGTGTCAGCCAGTTGAAGGTTTGCAAATGATTTGCAGATGTTAGGGTCAAGGTCTTGGTTGGGAAGGCGGGGAGCTATCGAGTCGATTATGATAGCGTCAGTCGTGAGAACTTTGTCAATATCGAGCGGCTTCAATTCGATGGGCATGATTCCCATTGGTCTTGCAGTGGTGATGTTACCTAAGCCGGCGATGCGGCGCTTGAAGTGCCGAGCAGGGAGGTCTATCTTATAGGCGAGTGCCTTGGAGATAAATGTGTGCTGGCTCCCGCAATCAAGAAGCGCTCGTACCTTGTACAGACGATCGTTGGATCCCTTTATCATCATCTGTACCGTCCCCAAGAGAACCGCATTTGTTCCTTCCGGTGTGTGCTGGGTTGTTGAGCTGTATGCGGTGAATGTAACTCCACTACCTTCAGGGGTATCCTGCGCCTTTTTCGAAGGTTGTCTCGGAGAGGATGCGCGGATGGGCGTGTTCTCTTCATTATGAATGAGGGTGTGGTGCCTTTTGTTGCAACGCCGACAGTTGTACTTTGAGGGGCATTTCGTTGTTGGATGATCTTCCCTCAAGCAATTCTTGCAGCCCTTCGATCCCTCAGTGAATGCGATGCGTTCCCGGCTGGGAATATTAATGAAGTCAGGACACCTTAGGAGGTAATGATTTCCCTTGCAAAATGGGCATTTAGGTAGGATGGGGTTGGAGTAGGTGCTCCGAGTGTGTGGACGTTGAAACCGGGCAGTCGATGCTCCTGTTCGAGCTTCTGGAGATCTTGAGGTTGAGTGAAGGTTGACGGTGGAGTACTTCTGAGAGAAGCGATTGGGTGGAGTCTCACGGGATCTGGTGTTGTAGGGACTCTGGCGTCGTGGTTTCGCAGGAGCTTCGGATTGAAAACAAAATTGGTTTGAAAACTTGATGGCCCCTAGACGCTGTCTGACGAACTCTATTACGTCGTCGGCTGTAGGTGACCTCGTGCTGTCCTTGAGGCTTAACTCAAAACCTCTTCGCGTTTCCGGGTCCAAGTCTCGAAGCGCAAGAATCGCCAGTGCGAATTCTCCCTTGTCTTCAAGATCGAGAGAACGAAAGCCGTCAAGGCTGTCACAGATATTAGCAAGATAAGCTTCATATCTCTTTGTTGGTGTCGGGAGAGATCTGGTGTTGGACTCCAGCATTCTTTGGATGTACAATGAGCCAAGCACGCGAGGGTTGTCGTATTGTTTTACGAGCTTTTCCCAAGCAAGGATGTATGATCGGTCGTCCACCTGAAACCTTGATACCAAAGCAGCTGCCTCACCCTTCAGTGCACTGAGGAGGTAGTGGAACTTCTCAACATTTGTGATAGATGGTTCGTCATGGACCAAGGACTTGAAGGTGTCTTTGAAGTGGTTCCATCTTGTCAAGTCGCCATGGAATTTGGGAATTTCAATGACAGGGAGGTGCGTCCTGGGGGTTGACACCTGTGTTGTGTTTAAGAATTGTTGACGATTCGTGGACTCGAATCCGATTTGATGTTGGGCTGCATTAATGGTTTCTTGGTTGAAACGCTCTTGGATGCGCGCGTGAATGGTTTCAGCATCTATCATGACGCGTCTGGTGGCGTCGTATAGTGTCGACCATACGTCAGAGAAGTTGATTTCTCTACCCTCTAACAATAGCAATTCATCTCTTTCATTCCATACTTCTCGGAACTCTGTCCATTCGGTTTGGGCAGTTTTGTAGACAGATTTGAAGTGTCGAATCGCATTGTCATCTTCGAGGCTGAATTTGGAGGCTTCAGTGACGCTGTTGATGTCACGATTCAGCCTTTTTAATCGCCGTTCTAGGCGAGCGATGGAATGAGCATAGTCTGGAATTGACTCGGGCATTTTGATCAAAGATCAAAGAAAGATGTCTTGATTATAATCAATAATGTGTTTCAAGCCAGTCGAGCGACAGCTGGAAACAAGGGAATACAAGAAAGGAGGAGAACAAGAAGAAGTCATATTCGAAGAAGAAAATATAAACAAAGGGAGCCCCATGATTAATATAATGATAATGTGACTAAGCGAAGAAGGGATGTAGACTATACAAAGAGTGTATGACGTCACAGCAGTGAGGTAGTCTATGCAGGTAATACATGTATGCCTTTTAATAGGTGTGAGCTCTATGTAGTAGGGAGAGAGCTGTAACCATGTTGAAACCTTTTATAGATAAGGGATCTCACCTGTTTGAAGAATGAGATGTGAACAGTGTTTGAATTAGTGATCTCTTGGATTAACTGTTTGATGTACTTTGAATGATGTATTTGATAATGTTACTGTGTTTAATAAATGTAACTTTGTTTGAATAGATTGTGTACAAATTCCTTTCTGGTCACAGGTAAACACTAAAGCTAGAATGTCAGTCACATTTACAAAATTCATTTACTGAAAATGATTAAATAACATGTAAACTTCATTGATAAAATAAAGTAAAGTAGTGAAATGAAACATTTTTGAGGTTACATTTGTAGAATCCATGCCAAGTTCTTATAAGTATTAATGTAGGGTATGAGTTATTTGAAATAACCATATTGCCACTTAAATTGCTTAAACAAATACACATTGTGTAGTGATAAATAAATTATGAGTAGAAAAAACTGAGTTAAATAAGAATAAATATATTAATGCATGAGAACATTGGTTAGGTATATGTGCTTTATGAAAATAAAATAAATATTCACTTGTGAATAACTGTGCTACTCATGTTACAGTTAATAAATGCAATTTGAATGCTAAAGTCAGATAAGATTTAAATTAAATTGAATAATCCTTAAATGAGTATCAACAATGTTAATAATAATGCAAATTGATTTTGAAAGTGAATAAAGACAAATAAATGCATAAAACACACTGGTAAATCATAGCACATTGAGTAAATAAAAACTATGAGTAAAGTGACTGAGTTACATATTAATGTATATATTAATACATAAGAACATTGATTGGATATATGCTTTATGAAAAATAAAATAAATATTCTCTAGTGAATAACTGTTCTACTCACATTACAGTTACTGAATGCAATTTGAATGCTAGATTCAGGTAAGATTTAAATTAAAATTGAATAATGCTTGAATGAGCATCGACAGTGCTAATAATAATGTAAATTGATTTTGGAAATGAATTAAGATGAACAAATGCATAAAACACACTGGTAAATCATAGTAAATTGATTAAATAAAATCTATGAGTAAAGTAACTAAGTTAAATAATAATGTATATGTTAATACATGAGAACATAGGTTAGACATACATGTGCTTTATGAAAATAAAATAAATATTCACTTGTGAATAACTGTTCTATTCACATTACAGCTACTAAATGCAATTAAATGCTAAAGTCAGATAAGATTTGAATTAAAATTGAATGATGCTTGAATGAGCATCGACAATGTTAATAGTAGTGTAAATTGATTTTGAAAATGAATAAAGACAAATGAATGCATAAAGCACACTGGTAAAGCATGGTAAATTGTTGGAATAGGTTGTACTCTAATGTAACTATAAAATAATGTAAAATAAGTTAACAAAGAATGATTCTCGAAAAATTTTAGATTAATACAGTGGATAATTTAATTCTGTCTTTGCTAAATTTCACACAAGATCAAAAGGGGATTTAATTTATGTTAATTAAAACAGCTGTTTGTTTATGAATTATTATCAATTACTGTGGTGCACTTAATGGCGTTACATACAGCAAAGTCATTATTATTCAATGTATATGGGCTTGATGGCAGTGAATATGGTATGATTTTTATTATTGAAATATTTTCATCAAGCTTTATCAATCAGGTCTTACTGGACCATGTTTGGAGGTCAATTGGTTGGTGACCATGTTTGGGGGTCAATCGGTTGGTGTGACCATTGTTTGTGGGTCATATCCGGCCCCGGTTGGACCATTGTTTGGGGATCCGGCCCGGTTGGACCAAGTTTGTGGGTCATATCCGGCCCGGCTGGACCATTGTTGGATCCGGCCCGGTTGGACCATTGTTTGTGGGTCATATCCGGCCCGGAGGACCATTGTTTGGGGATCGAAGAGGCTTCCCATTAATGGATATAGGGAGATGCCCCTTCGCCCCTTATTTTTGTTAGTTTGAGAGAGTGGACTGTATTGTTTGGGGCAAATTACAAGGCATGTTTAATTTACAATGTTGTAATTTACAATGTTTGTGGTAAATAGTATAAATAAATGTTAACAAAATTTTGATTCTCTTACAAGTGGGGATGGGTGAGCTGCTCTGGGTTGAACTGAACTTTTGTTGAAGTATGTTGCTCGGTGGGGCCCATGATGTGGTTGATGCCTGTTGGCTTCGAGGTGCGGTGTATGTAAATAAAGTGAGTACTCACTATTTTTTCTTTAATGTCTTGTGTTCTCCCCCTCCTTGTTCCAGGGCTTCATCGCCCGACGGGCCCTTTTGAGTCTACTCCAGCATTTTGAGGGGTTTTTTCAGTGCGATGACGATGACTCCCTTTCACTAGCCGCCCTCGGCCGCCATCTTCCTCGTGTCCTCTTGTCCCTTCCTGCCGGTCCCCCTCGTGGCTGGATGCGCTGGCAGCGAGGTCCCCAGTCCAGGGCAAGGATGAGTGGCGGTGGATGACGTCATGAGGTCGTGGCGCCTCTTCACTCTTCGCGGAATTGATTCTTCCGCGAACATGAATTATATAGTCCATTCCGTTATAAAAAAAAAAAAAATACATGCACAGGAGACGGGAAATATAAAAATATTGAAGACAGTGAAGCCTTACATAACAAATAATTTTATTATTAACAAATCCACAGCAAGGACGGGTATAAACCTTAAACGCTGGGACGGGGAAATGTCGAAATATTGTTACGTTTTATTACAATACCAGTAATAAACGTTGTTAATAAGAGTTCTTTTGGATTGCAAAATTAAACACACACAAGTTTCACAGTTTTTATCACTGCACAATTTATTTAACAATACACAATACACTTGGTCAATTATTCTTAATTATTACTCACAATAGGCACTGATAGCGTCAAACACGGCACTATAATATTACTTACAGTCACGGCACAACACTGTTCTTCACATAAAAACACATTACCGCACTGCACTGTAGCACTAAACGCACATGATGGCAGCTGAGAGCAAACTGACTCTAGGCCGAGCTGTACAGGCTTATATAGAGGAGCGGTAAAACATCAAAGGATGAGGCCGAGGCTCTTCCAAGAAGGTTAGCGGCACCTTTTGATCTCCTCTACACTCCCCAAACACGAGGCTCCCTCTCTGTTAATCCTTCACATATTTAATTTTCGCAACAATATTGTGCAAAGTAGAGCTTTTCCAAAAAAATACCATCATCATTCAGCCTCAAATGAATTCCAGGGCGATCCCGGGTAACTTTGCTAGAGGTGTGTCAAACACAGAGGGATTGATTAGGGACTTATTTTTATTTATTTTTCAAAAATAAAATTTTTATTCAATAAATCTCGTACCCGACTCTTATGGGAAAACAATACGCCCAAACGGGAAGTGTAGTTGTACACATTGAAGCCTTGCCAAAAGACTACCATCATCATTCAACCTCAAATGATTTCCCGAGCGATACCGGGTACCGTAGATAGTACAACCCTTATCACTGGACCGATTTTGACGAACCAGGTATCGTTTTGTTCATCGTGCTCGACTTTTGCTTTGGAAAATTATCGGACCCGAAATATCCGCCTAACCGTAGGAGCTAGAGGGGCGTGAAAATTTGTATTCCCAAACGCAAAAACCGGCTCCGGCTAAAGGCGAAGGGCGAAGGTCGAGGCAAATGAAAAATGCATGACTTTAAAACGTCTATTTTAAATATTATTTAGTTAATTGTCGATTGGGAAGTGATAATATATCATGACATAGTCATTTAAATAAAGCAGTTAAGAGTGGCGAGATCCTTTAATTTTCATTTACTGTTATCATATGTCTAATTCTTCAGTTTTATTATATCCCAAAATTATATTATTCTTTTTCATTTAATAATATTGCTATATATTTTGAATTTTCATAAATTATTATTGCGGTATATTTTGATGTTACATTACTATTTCTGAATGTATTAAATGTTGATAGTTATGGTTTGGAAGGTTTTTTTCTCTTTTATTTGACTTGAGTAGTCTCTACCAGATATTCCTTTAACGCTATCTGCTTTTCGTGCCTCTCTACATTTTGTTATTTTTATTTGCAGAAAATTTAGTGATGCTAATTGATAGCTGCCTATTTTTAATTTTCTTTATTAAAAATGAATTACTTGAATGTTGAAAGTAATTAGTTAGGAATATTTCCTATGTTTTGATTGACTACAGCTCACTTTCCTAGATACATTTTGCACTAATGATAGCTGCTTTACCTACTTACCTTTCTTCAATTTTTTGCTATTTGCAAAAGATTTAATAATGCAAATACAATCAATCTGTAGCAGCTTGGCCTGCTCTATAACAACCCTTAACCTAACCCCTACTAGCTGTCACCTGGTCTCAGTGACAGTGTTGCCAGGAACTATTTAATCTAAAACAATTAATCTAATTTTAAGGTGGCTACACTGCGAGCAAGCTCATAATATCCTGTCAGTCAGTGTGTACTATTAACTGCTTACTCTCCAAGTTGTATCTATAGGTGCTCCGTTCTTTTTGTCTGAACTCTGCTTCAATTCGTTATTTATTAATTATCCAAAGACTTATTATTTTACCTTGTTCATTCTTTATTCTTTGGCAGTGTACATTTTTGTTGTTTTTTGTATAAATTATAGTGGACTTATTTCATTTGAGTTTTGTTATTGTACGTCATTAAAACCCGTACATTAAAAATCCAATCATTGATAGTAGATTTTTTTAAATGTTATTGGCGACTGTTTTAGGTATTGTTGAATTCTTGCTTTGCTAGCGGTTCGATTCGGCGCCCTATTACTATGACAAACTCTACCGGCCCCGTAATACACGTTCTCCATACACTGAATGTTTTCTTATTATCAGCCATATTTAGTCCATTCGTTATTTCTAATGCTCTTCTTTGATAATTAAATTGTAATGAACATAGTTTATTTCTTATGTTATTCATGGTATTGTTACACGGAATAATAATGTCATATTCTTTCAAACAGCTCTAAACTATAATAAAATATAGGAAAAACAAATTCATTAAAATCCAGAAAGGATTCTTCTTAATTTAACGAGAAAGGAAAATTAATATTTTCTTTAAATAATTACAATTTATCTAAAGAACTTAGTGATTTTTTTTTTTTAAAAAAAAGTATGAATAAGACAATTAATTAAAGATTCTTTGAGATTTAATAAATATAATAAAAAAATTAAATGAAATATGGACCTTGGTAATCGTGAGTCGCTTTACCATTAGTGACGATGCCTGAGGCGATGCTTTGCCAAGGGGGGTCCGGGCTTGAAGCTCCCTTCCTGCCCTAAGTTAGTCTTGTTTTAATTCGTTACACGGCAAAAGTGTATATAACAAAAGTTACTTCATATATCAAAATAAAGAACTTTTGCTATGTATAAATTTGGCGGATCAAAAATTCAGAACGAATTGTGTTGATTTTTCATTTCATGCCTCCCTCCTGTTCGACTTCGAGAATATTCATATAGTCTAAAGTCTAAGTTGGGTCTATAGTAATACATGTAACAAACTTCAGGTCCAGACAGAGCTTAATATTTCAAATACAGATATATGTCTACATAAAAAAACGTATAACGTAGTATCTACATATAATATACAGATATCTGTAAACCCGGCTGATATTTTTTTTTTTTTTGAAATATTCATCATTGACATATATCATTAATTATAATTAATGGAGTGTGGTGTTGATGTTAGAAGTGGAGCCATTGGTTGGAGGCCTCCCGACTATATCTTCTTAACTCTCAATCTACAAGAGAGTTATGTGTTCAACCACCCCCTAATGGTATTTTGCCTTATTCATCTCCCACAGTCAGCAACTCGGTCCAATCGCGCTACTTTCTTCTTGTAGGCACATGTACATTTGTTCTGAAAGGCTTAGAAGCTCGAATCCCCCCCCATATAAATACAGGGGGAGCTGTATATAGGGGGGGGGGGGGTGAACGGATTATGAGGAGCAGGTAGAATTGGTGCAGGTAGCATGGGTGCAGGTTCCATCCCTCACTTGTCACTTGTGCTTTTACCATGAAACATTTCCGGAAAAGGCAACGAAGTGTCGACAGCCTTGCGATTGGAAGGCTTCTAACTCTAAGAAACAGGAACAGGAAAACTAGAAGTAGCGACGGTAGTGGCGGAACCCGTTGCTACGAACTCTCACCGCCGATTATTTGTAGTCAATCGCCAGTCTCAAATCCGATACCTCGTAGACACTGGAGCTGCACTCTCAGTGTTACCAACGAAGAAGGGAAATAAGACTGAACCCAGCGACTTCGCCTTATATGCAGCCAATGGGACCGCAATTCCCACTTAAGGGGACCAGCTCGTCACTTTGGATTTGGGCCTGAGGCGGAAGTTGACCTGGCGTTTTATCCTTGCAGATGTAGGACACCCTATAATTGGGGCAGACTTTCTTTATCACTACCAAATAATGGTTGACCTAGCGAGCAATCAGTTGATCGATAAAATTACTGGTTTAACGTCAAAAGGAAGACCAGCAAACGTCGCAGTGTCTGCCATTTATTCCGTTCCCAGCGGGAAATGGTACACCGAGCTGCTAAATAAATACAGCTACATCACTCTTCCGACAAATTACATGAAGAAGCCGACTCACTCTGTCGTTCATTATATAGAAACGCGTGGCGCACCGGTTACCGCGAAAGCGCGTAGACTACCTCCTGACCGATACACGGCCTCGAAACGGGAATTTGAGCAGATGATGGCGGAAGGTATCTGTCGACCGTCTAACAGTCCTTGGGCGAGTCCATTGCACATCGTGCCAAAAAAAGACGGAGGGATTAGGCCCTGTGGGGACTACCGTCGCCTGAATGAGAAGACAATTCCCGACCGCTATGCCGTTCCGAATATTGCCGACTTTAATATAAACCTCCACGGAAAGCGGATTTTTAGTAAGTTGGATCTGAACAAAGCTTACTGTCAGATCCCAATAGCCAACGAGGACATTGAAAAGACGGCCGTTATTACTCCTTTTGGGCTGATAGAATTTCTTAGAATGTGCTTTGGATTACGAAACGCGGCGCAAACATTCCAGCGCTTCCTAGACAATGTCTTAATGAGACTCGACTTTGTCTTCCCTTTTGTGAACGATGTCTGCATCGGCTCCGAAGATGAGGAACAACACAAGGCACACCTCGAGGAAGTTTTTAAACGTCTACAGGACCATGGACTCACCATTAATCTAGCTAAGTGTGTATTAATTGTTGAAGAGATTGAATTCCTAGGGCATCGGGTGAATCAGCATGGTGTCACCGTCTTACCTGATAAGGTCGAAGCCATCACGAATTTTCCACGCCCATCGAACGTCAGTGAACTCCGACGATTCTTAGGTATGGTCAATTTTTACCGTCGATGCATTCCCCATGCAGCAGAACTACAAGGCCCGCTGAATGCATACATGTGTGGATCGAAGAAGAAGGACAAAACTCCGATCATTTGGAACGAGGAGAGTATTAAGGCCTTCGAGGGTTATAGAGATGCTATTCGCAACGCGGCTGTACTTGCTCATCCTAAACCCAACGCAGAGTTAGTACTGGCCTGTGATGCTTCCAGCGTTGCTATGGGGGCAGCTCTACAACAGCGAGACGCAGACACATGGAAACCTCTGGGTTTCTTCTCGCGTAGTTTTACCTCAGCGCAACGCAACTACTGCACTTACGACAGGGAGTTATTTGCAATACATCGGGCCATAAAACATTTCCGCCCATACATCGAGGGTCGACATTTCACAATATGGACTGATCATAAACCCCTGCTTTATGCATTTCGACAGAAGCCAGAAACCTCCACTCCAATGCGAATTAGACTACTGAACTACATTAGTCAGTTCACCACAGATATCCGCCACGTTGATGGTAACGAAAATGAGGTAGCCGATGCACTTTCCAGGGTGGAAGAAATACAAGGGCCTGACGAAATGGACGCAATTGCTGAAGCTCAGGTCAACGACACATCCATACCTGAGCTACTCAAGAATCCCAGTCTACAGCTCAAATGGATTAGTCTCCCTAATATCTCCAAGCCAGTCCTGTGCGAGATGTCTTCGTCGAAGGCGCGCCCGTACGTTCCCGAGAGTACGTTCCATTTTCGAACGAATTCACGGACTGAGTCATCCCGGCATCCGTGGTTCGCGAAGACTTATCAAGCATAGATTTTTTTGGCCCAACCAGAACGTCGACGTCGGACAGTGGTCACGCTCCTGCCTTGCCTGCCAACGTTCTAAAGTGCAAAGGCATACAATATCACCTCCCGGGAAGTTCCCATTGGCATGTCGTTTTGAACAAGTCCACATAGACATCATTGGACCCCTTCCCTCTTCAGGAGGTATGAGGTATTGTTTAACCATGGTCGACAGATTTACCAGATGGCCGGAAGCACAGCCGATTGAGGATATTTCCGCGTCTACCTGTGCTGCAGCTTTGATTGCTACTTGGATTCCCCGCTTTGGAGTTCCGGTCAGAATAACCGGTCAGTCCACCAGGCACTACACCACCTACTGCTCCAATTTCTAGTGACTCTGCCGCGGAAGAGCACTCTACAGAGGAGCAACGAACCCGTCTGGGCCGAATAATTCGTCCTCCTGTTCGCTTCCGCGACTGAGTCATTGGGAGGAGGTGATGTAGCGGCGACGCACCTACTCGTGAGTCGTTCGCTATCAAATATGATAACCACGCGGTATAAAAAATACCAGATGGTTTTAAAATATGTTCAGTTAGTAAAAAATAGTTAACCGAATTGCGAGTGCAAAGTTAGAAATGCGAAAGAAAATATCTAGTGTCTCGTGCTAACTGTGACTGAGTTGTAGCTATTCAAACTGGACCATAGTGAATAGTGAAACTACTAGATTTGATACCTGTAAATATTTTATGCCAAGAAGTTTTTAATATACAACTTGAAAAGTGAACAGAACTATTTATTTCACCCCACTTAGTCCATCAAAGATGGTTATGGATAGGAGAGCGATGATGATCCGGAGTATTCTCCAAGAGATGAGGAGGCCGAGCCTTCGGAAATAATTACAACACAGAGTGGGCTAGATAGCGATGAGAGTGAGAAAATTTTAGAAGACATCAAGGCAATCGAAGAAAGAGAACAAACACAGAGGAAAAAAACCTAAAACCTCTCAACCACACAATATTGACAGATCAGTCACAATAAATGTAGAAGGTGGGGTTGTGCTTGGTATGAATGGAGCACACAACCTCCGGAACGTGTTTCGAACAAAGCGTCTGAAAGGAATGCCGTGGACATTATTAGATATTAACGTAGATATAAGTTAAAGATAAGTGTATGTTTTAATAAAATAAAAAAATAGTCACAAACATTAACAAATGTTGAATAATTTCACCAATTACCATTGTTAGGAGCCTCCCATAAATTCCCGATGGTTAGGAGCCTCACTTCAAATCCCGATGGCTAGGAGGCCTCCTTCAAATCCCGATACATAGGAGCCCCCTTTAATAAACAGATGATTATGAGCCACCCTTGAAATCCAGATAGTTAGAAGCCTCCCTTCAAATCCAGATAGTTAGAAGCCTTCCTTCAAATCCCGATAGTAAGGAGCCTTCCTTCAAATCCAGATGGTCAGGTGCCTCCATTCAAATCCCGATAGTAAGGAGCCTTCCTTCAAATCCAGATGGTCAGGAGCCTCCATTCAAATCCCGATGGTTAGAAGCCTCCCTTCAATTTCCATGGTTAGGAGCCTCATTTCAAATCCAGATGATTAGAAGCCTCCCTTCAAGTCCAGATCGTTCAAAGCATTCCTTCAAAACGCGATGGTAAAGAGCCTCCCTTCAAATCGCAATAGTTAGGGCCCTCCCTTCAAATCCCGATTGTTATGTGCATCCCTTCAATTCCAGATGACCAGGAGCTTCCTTTAGATCCAGATGGTTAGGAGCATCCAATAAATCCCGATTGTTAGGAGGCTCCCTTCAAATACCGATGGTGTAGGAACCTCCTTTCAAATCCAGAGGATTAGGAGCATCCCTACAAATCCCGATTGTTAGGAGCCTCCCTTCAAATCCCGATGGTTAGGAGCCTCCCTTCAAGTCCAGATGGTTAGGGGCCTCCCTTCATATCTCAATGGTTAAAACCCTCCCTTCAAATCTCGATAGTTAGGAGCCTCTTATCAAATCCCGATGGTTAGGAGCCTATCTTCAAATCCCGAAGGTAAGGAGCCTCTGTTCAAATTCCAAAGGTAAGGAGCCTCCTTTCATTTCGCAATAGTTAGGACCCTCCCTTCATATCTCGATGGTTAGGACCCTCCCTTCAAATCTCGATAGTTAGGAGCCTCTTATCAAATCCCGATGGTTGTGAGCCTCCCATGAAATGTCGATAGTTAGGAGCCTCCCTTCAAATCCCGATTATTTGGAGCCTAACTTCAACTTCGATGGTTAGGAGTCTCCTATCAAATCCAGATAGTTAGGACCCTCCTTTCAAATCTCGATGGGTTGGAGCCTTCCTTCAAGTCCCGATGGTTAAGAGCCTCCCTTAAAGTCCAGATGGCTAGGGCCCCCCTTCAAATCTCGATAGTTAGAAGCCTCTTATAAATGCCGAAAGTTAGGAGCCACCCTTGAAATCCAGATAGTTAGAAGCCTTCCTTCAAATCCCGATGGTAGGGAGCCCTCCTTCAAATCCCGATGGTAAGGAGCCTCCCTTCAAATCTTGATGGTTAAGAGCCAATTCTCGAAGGTTACGAACCTCCCTTCAAATCCCGAAGATTAGGAGCATTCATTCAACTTCGATGGTTTGGAGCCTCCCATCAAATCCAGATGATTAGAAGCCGACCTTCAAGTCCAGATGGTTAGAAGCAATCCTTCAAATCCCAATGGTAAGGAGCCTCGCTACAAATCCAGATGAATAGGAGCCTCCCTTCGAACCCAGATGGTTAGGAGCCACCCTTCAAGTCCAGATAATTAGGATCCTCCCTTCAATTCCCGATTGTTAGGAGCCTCCCTAAAAATCCCGATGGTTAAGACATTTCCTTCAAATCCAGATAGTTAGGACCCTCCCTTCAAATCTCGATGGGTTGGAGCCTTCCTTCAAGTCCCGATGGTTAAGAGCCTCCCTTCAAGTCCAGATGGCTAGGGCCCCCCCTTCATATCTCGATGGTTAGGACCCTCCCTTCAAATCTCGATAGTTAGGAGCCTCTTATCAAATCCCGATGGTTAGGAGCCACCCTTGAAATCCAGATAGTTAGAAGCCTTCCTTCAAATCCCGATGGTAGGGAGCCTTCCTTCAAATCCCGATGGTAAGGAGCCTCCCTTAAAATCTCGATGGTTAAGAGCCACGCTTCAATTCTCGAAGGTTACGAACCTCCCTTCAAATCCCGATGATTAGGAGCATTCATTCAACTTTGATGGTTTGGAGCCTCCCATCAAGCCCAATGGTTTGGAGCCTTCCTTCAAATCCCGATGATTAGGATCTTTCCTTCAACTTCGATGTTTTGGAGCCTCCCATAAAATCCAGATGATTAGGAGCCGACCTTCAAGTCCAGATGGTTAGAAGCAATCCTTCAAATCCCAATGGTAAGGAGCCTCGCTACAAATCAAGATGAATAGGAGCCTCCCTTCAAGTCCAGATAATTAGGATCCTTCCTTCAATTCCCGATTGTTAGGAGCCTCCCTACAAATCCCGATGGTTAAGACACTTCCTTCAAATCCAAATGGTTAGGAGCCATTCTTCAAATCCAGATGGTGAAGAGGCACTATTCAAATCCCGATGGTTAGAAGGCTCCCTTTAAATCCCGATGATTAGGAGCCTCCCTTCAAATCCCGATTGTTAGAACCTCCCTTCAAACCTCGATGGTTAAGAGCCACCCATCAAATCCAGATGATTAGGACCGACCTTCAAGTCCAGATGGTTAGAAGCATTCTTTCAAAACCCAATGGTAAGGAGCCTCCCTTCTAATCCCGATGGTAAGGAGCCTCCCTTCAAGCCCGAAGGTTTTGGAGCCTTCCTTCAAATCTAGATGGTTAGGAGCCTCCCTTCAAATCTCGATAGTAAGGAGCCTTTCAGCAAATCCCAATCGTTAGGAACCTCCCTTCAAATCCCGATGTTAAGGAGCCTCCCTTCGAACCCAGATGGTTATGAGCCTCCCTTCAAATTCCGATGGTTAGGAGCCTCCCTTCAAACCTCGATGGTTAAGAGCCACCCATCAAATCCAGATGGTTAGGAGCCTCCCATAAAATCCCGATTGTTAGAACCTCCCTTCAAACCTCGATGGTTAAGAGCCACCCATCAAATCCAGATGATTAGGAGCCGACCTTCAAGTCCAGATGGTTGGAAGCATTCGTTCAAAACCCAATGGTATGGAGCCTCGCTAGAAATCCAGATGATTAGGTGCCTCCCTTCGAACCCAGATGGTTAGGAGCCTCCCTTCAAATCACGATGGTTAGAACTCCCCCCCCCCCGTCAATTCCCGATACTTTGATGCCTCCTTTCATATCCAGATGATTAGGAGCCTACCTTCACGTACATATGGTTCGATGCATTCCTTCAAATCCCACTGGTTACGGAGCCCCGCTAAAAATCAAGATCGTTAGGAGTTACCTTTCAACTCCCGATGTTAAGGAGCCTCGCTTCACGCCCGATGTTAGGTTCCTCTTTTCAAATCCAGATGGTTAGGGTCCTCCCTTCAAATCTCGATGGTTAGGAGTCTCCCTTAAAGTCCCGATTGTTACGAGCGTCCCTTCAAATCACGATGGCTAGGACCCTTCCTTCAAATCCCAATGGTTAGGAGCCTCCCTTCAAATCCCGATAGTTAGGAGACTCCCTTCAATTCCCGATGATTAGGAGCCTTCCTTAAACTTCGATGGTTAGGAGCCTCCTTTCAAATCCAGATTGTTACAATAGAAGCCTACCTTCAAGTCCAGATCGTTAGAAGCATTCCTTCAAATCCCGATGGTTAGGAGCCTCCCTACAAATCCCGATGGTTAAGACACTTGCTTCAAATCCAAATGGTTAGGAGCCATCCTTCAAATCCAGATGGTTAAGAGCCTCTATTCAAATCCCGATGGTTAGAAGCCTCCCTTTAAATCCCGATGATTAAGCGCCTCCCTTAAACTTCGATGGTTATGCGCCTCCTTTCAAATCCAGATTGTTAGAAGGCTACCTTCAAGTCCAGATCGTTAGAAGCATTCCTTCAAATCCCGATGATTAGGAGTCTCCCATAAAATCCAGATGAGTAGGAGCCTACCTTCAAGTACATATGGTTCGAAGCATTCCTTCAATGTTAAGGAGCCCCGCAAAAAATCCAGATCATTAGGAGCCTTTCTTCTAATCGCGATGGGTAGGACCCTTCTTTCAAATCCCGATGATTACGAGACTCCCTTCAATTCCAGATAGTTAAAAGCCTTCCTTCAAATCCCGATGGTAAGGAGCCTTCCTTATAATCCCGATGGTTAGGAGCCTCCGTTGAAATGCCGATGGTTAGGAGCCTCCCATAAAATCCCGATTGTTAGAACCTCCCTTCAAACCTCGATGGTTAAGAGCCACCCATCAAATCCAGATGATTAGGAGCCTCCCATAAAATCCCGATTGTTAGAACCTCCCTTCAAACCTCGATGGTTAAGAGTCTCCCACCTAATCCAGATGGTTAGGAGCGTCCCTTCAAAATCCCGATTGTTAAGAACCCTTCCCTTCAAAACCTCGATGGTTAAGAGCCTCCCTTCAAATCCAGATGATATTAGGAACCGACCTTCAAGTCCAGATGGTTGGAAGCATTCGTTCAAAACCCAATGGTTAGGAGCCTCCCTAGAAATCCAGATGATTAGGTGCCTCCCTTCGAAATCCCGATGGTTAGGAGCCTCCTTTAATTTCACGATGGTTAGGAGCCCCCCCCCTTCAAATCCAGATGATTAGGAGCCTCCTTTCATAACCAGATGATTAGGAGCCTACCTTCACGTACATATGGTTCGAAGCATTCCTTCAAATCCCAATGTTAAGGAGCCCCGCTACAAATCAAGATCATTAGTAGGCTTTCTTCAAATCGCGATGGGTAGGAGCCTCGCTTCACGCCCGATGTTAGGTTCCTCTTTTCAAATCCAGAAGGTTATGCTCCTCCCTTCAAATCTCGATGGTTAGGAGTCTCCCTTAAAGTCCCGATTGTTACGAGCCTCCTGTCAAATCCAGATGATTAGGAGCCTTCCTACGAACCCAGATTGTTCGGACCCTCCCGTCAAATCCCGATGGTTAAGAGTCTCCCTTAATGTCCCGATTGTTAGGAGCGTCCCTTCAAATCCCGATGGTTAAGACCCTTCCTTCAAATCCCGATGATTACGAGCCTCCCTTCAATTCCAGATACTTAGAAACCTTCGTTCAAATCTCGATGGTAAGGAGCCTTCTTTATAATCCCGATGGTTTGGAGCCTCCCTTCAAATCCAGATGGTTAGGAGCCTCCCTTTAATTCCAGATGGTTAAGACCCTTCCTTCAAATCCAAAGGGTTAGGAGCCATCCTTCAAATCCCGATGGTAAGGGGCCTCCCTTAAAATCACGATGGTAAGTAGCCTCCCTTCAGTTCCCGATGGTTTGGAGCCTCCCTTTAAATCCCGATGGTTAGGAGCCTCCTTTCAAGTCCAGATCGTTAGAAGCATTCCTTCAAATCCAGATGGTTAGGAGCCTCCCTTTAATTCCCGATGGTTAAGATCCTCCCTTCAAATTCCGATGGTTTGGAGCCTCCCTTCAAATCCAGATGGTTAGGAGCCTCCCTTTAATTCCAGATGGTTAAGACCCTTCCTTCAAATCCAAAGGGTTAGGAGCCATCCTTCAAATCCCGATGGTAAGGGGCCTCCCTTAAAATCATGATGGTAAGTAGCCTCCCTTCAGTTCCCGATTGTTAGGTTCCTCTTTTCAAATCCAGATGGTTAGGATCCTCCCATCAAGTCCAGATGGTTTGGAGCATCTCCCTTAAAGTCCCGATTGTTAGGAGCGTCCCTTCAAATCACGTTGGCTAGGACCCTTCCTTCAAATCCCAATGGTTAGGAGCCTCCATTCAAGTCCCGATAGATAGGAGACTCCCTTCATTTCCCGATATTTAGGAGCCTCCCTTCAAACCTTGATGGTTAAGGGCCACCCATCTAATTCAGATGATTCGGAGCCGACCTTCAAGTCCAGATGGTTAGGAGACTCCCTTTAATTCCCGATGGTTAAGACGCTCCCTTCAAATCCCGATGGTTTGGAGCCTCCCTTCAAATCCATATGGTTAAGAGCCTCCCTTTAATTCCCGATGGTTAAGACCCTTCTTTCAAATCCAAATGGTTAGGAGCCTCCATTCGAACCCAGTTGGTTAGGAGCCTCCCTTAAAGGCCCGATTGTTAGGAGCGTCCCTTCAAATCACGATGGCTAGGACCCTCTCTTCAATTCCCGATGATTAGGAGCCTCCCTTCGAGTCCCGATAGTTAGGAGCCTCCCTTCAATTCCCGATTGTTAGGAGCCTCCCTTCAAACCTCGATGGTTAAAGGCCACCCATTATATCCAGATGATTCGGAGCCGACCTTCAAGTCCAGATGGTTAGAAGCATTCCTTGAAAACCCAATAGTAAGGAGCCTCCCTAGAAATCCAGATGATTATGAGCCTCCCTTCGTACCCAGATGGATAGGAGCCTACCTTCAAATCTCGATGGTTAGGAGCCTTCCTTCATTCCCGATGGTTTGGAGGCTCCTAACAAATCCAGATAGTAAGGAGCCTCCCTTCAAATCCAGATTGTTAGGAGCCTACCTTCAACTCCCGATGGATAGGACCCGCCCATCAAATCTCAATAGTAAGGAGTCTCTCAGCAAATCCTGATGGTTAGGAACCTCCCTTCAAATCCCGATTGTTCGGAGCCTCCCTTCAAATCTCGCTGGTTAGGACCCTCCCTTCAAATATCGATAATTAGGAGCCACTCATCAAATCCCGATGGTAAGGAGCCTCCTTTAATTTCCCAATGGTTAGGAGCCTCCTTTAATAACCAGATGATTAGGAGCCTCCTTTCATAACCAGATGATTAGGAGCCTACCTTCAAGTACATATGGTTCGAAGCATTCCTTCAAATCCCAATGTTAAGGAGCCCCGCTACAAATCCAGATTATTAGTAGGCTTTCTTCAAATCGCGATGGGTAGGACCCTTCTTTCAAATCCCGATGATTACGAGACTCCCTTCAATTCCAGATAGTTAAAAGCCTTCCTTCAAATCCCGATGGTTAGGAGCCTCCCTTCAATCCCGATGGTTAGGAGCCTCCCTTCAAGTCCCGAGAGTTAGGAGCCTCCTGTCAAATCCAGATGATTAGGAGCCTTCCTACGAACCCAGATTGTTCGGACCCTCCCGTCAAATCCCGATGGTTAAGAGTCTCCCTTAATGTCCCGATTGTTAGGAGCGTCCCTTCAAATCCCGATGGTTAAGACCCTTCCTTCAAATCCCGATGATTACGAGCCTCCCTTCAATTCCAGATAGTTAGAAGCCTTCCTTCAAATCTCGATGGTAAGGAGCCTTCTTTATAATCCCGATGGTTAGGAGCCTCCATTCAAACCCAATGGTTAGAAGGCTCCCTTCAAATCCTGATACTTAGAAACCTTCTTTCATATCCTGATGATTAGGAGCCTCCCTTCAAATCTCGCTGGTTAGGACCCTCCCTTCAAATATCGATAATTAGGAGCCACTCATCAAATCCCGATGGTAAGGAGCCTCCTTTAATTTCCCAATGGTTAGGAGCCTCCTTTAATAACCAGATGATTAGGAGCCTCCTTTCATAACCAGATGATTAGGAGCCTACCTTCAAGTACATATGGTTCGAAGCATTCCTTCAAATCCCACTGGTTACGGAGATCGTTAGGAGCCTCTCATCAAATCCCGATGGTTAGGAGCCACCTTTCAACTCCCGATGATAAGGAGCCTTGCTTCACGCCCGATGTTAGGGGCCTCCCTTCAAATCCCGATTGTTAGGTTCCTCTTTTCAAATCCAGATGGTTAGGATCCTCCCATCAAATCTCGATGGTTTGGAGTCTCCCTTAAAGTCCCGATTGTTAGGAGCGTCCCTTCAAATCACGATGGCTAGGACCCTTCCTTCAAATCCCAATGGTTAGGAGCCTCCTTTCAAGTCCCGATAGATAGGAGACTCCCTTCAATTCCCGATATTTAGGAGCCTCCCTTCAAACCTTGATGGTTAAGGGCCACCCATCTAATTCAGATGATTCGGAGCCGACCTTCAAGTCCAGATGGTTAGGAGACTCCCTTTAATTCCCGATGGTTAAGAGGCTCCCTTCAAATCGCGATGGTTAGGAGCCTCCCTTCAAACCAGATGATTAAGAGCCTACCTTCAAGTACATATGGTAAGAGCCTCCCTTAATTCCCGATGTTAAGACCCTTCTTTCAAATCCAAATGGTTAGGAGCCTCCCTTCGAACCCAGTTGGTTAGGAGCCTCCCTTAAAGGCCCGATTGTTAGGAGCGTCCCTTCAAATCACGATGGCTAGGACCCTCTCTTCAAATCCCGATGATTAGGAGCCTCCCTTCGAGTCCCGATAGTTAGGAGCCTCCCTTCAATTCCCGATTGTTAGGAGCCTCCCTTCAAACCTCGATGGTTAAAGGCCACCCATTATATCCAGATGATTCGGAGCCGACCTTCAAGTCCAGATGGTTAGAAGCATTCCTTGAAAACCCAATAGTAAGGAGCCTCCCTAGAAATCCAGATGATTATGAGCCTCCCTTCGTACCCAGATGGATAGGAGCCTACCTTCAAATCTCGATGGTTAGGAGCCTTCCTTCATTCCCGATGGTTTGGAGGCTCCTAACAAATCCAGATAGTAAGGAGCCTCCCTTCAAATCCAGATGGTTAGGAGCCTCCCTTCAAATCCCGATGGTTAGGACCCTCCCATCAAATCTCAATAGTAAGGAGTCTCTCAGCAAATCCTGATGGTTAGGAACCTCCCTTCAAATCCCGATTGTTCGGAGCCTCCCTTCAAATCTAGATAGTTAGGAGCCTCCCTTCAAATCCAGATGGTTAGGAGCCTCCCTTCAAATCCCGATGGTTAGGAACCTCCCTTCAAATCCCGATTGTTAGAACCTACCTTCAAACCTCGATGGATAAGAGCCACCCATCAAATCCAGATGATTAGGTGTCTCCCTTCGAACCCAGATAGTTAGGAGCCTCCCTTCAAATCTCGATGGTTAGGACTCCCCCCCCCTTCAAATCCCGATACTTTGATGCCTCCTTTCATATCCAGATGATTAGGAGCGTCCCTTCAAATCTCTCTGGTTTGCACCCTCCTTTTTAATCTCGATAATTAGGAGCCTCTCATCAAATCCTGATGGTTAGGAGCCTCCCTTCAAATCCCGATGTTAAGGAGCCTCCCTTCAATCCCAATGGTTTGGAACCTTCCTTCAAATCCCGATGATTAGGAGCCTTCCTTCAACTTCGATGGTTAGGAGCCACCCTTTAAATACAGATGTTTAGGACCCTCCCTTCAAATCCAGAGGGTTAGGTGCCTTCCTTCAAAGCCCGATGGTTAGGAGCCTCCCTTCAAATCCCGATGTTAAGGAGCCTCCCTTCAATCCCAATGGTTTGGAACCTTCCTTCAAATCCCGATGATTAGGAGCCTTCCTTCAACTTCGATGGTTTGGAGCCTCCCTTCAAATCTCGATGGTTAGTACGCTCTCTAAAATCACGATGGCTAGGACCCTCCCTTCAAATCCCGATGGTTAGGAGCCTCCCTTCAAATCGTGATGGTTAGGAGCCTCCCTTCAAGTCCCGATAGTTAGGAGCCTCCTGTCAAATCCAGATGATTAGGAGCCTTCTTACGAACCCAAATGGATCGGTGCCCCCCTTCAAATCCAGATACGTGGGTGAATCAAATATAAACGAGACTTTTTTTTTTTTTTTTAATTTATTTTAATTTTAAGCGCAAAAAATAATATAGCTTATTTTTCTACATAATCCCCTGACTTGGAAACACATTTTTCCCAGAGGATATGTAGCTTTTCCTTCCATGTAGAAAGATGCAAGTCGTGTCTGCAGCCAATTGCGCAATAGCTTCAACCTCACCATCACTGTCGAATCTGGTTAGGCCTCCTAAAGCTTCCTTGAGAGGGCCAAACATCACAGGGTGACAGGTCTGGACTGTAAGGAGGGTGTTCCAGTGTCTCCCACCCCAGTTGCTCCAATTTTTCCCTAGATAGTTAGGCTGCTGTATGGGGGCGAGCATTGTCATGGAGAAGAACCTCACTTCTGTGATCGGTAGAACCTTCATTTGCGGCGAACGTCGGACGTCACTGAAAATGTCGCAGTAGTAGGCTGCATTAATTATCCTGCGCTTATGCAAAAAATTGAGGTACAGCAAACCACGCTGGTCAAAAAAAACGGTAGCCAAAACCTTGCTATCAAATCTCGATGGTTAGGACTCCCCCCCCCCTTCAAATCCCGATACTTTGATGCCTCCTTTCATATCCAGATGATTAGGAGCGTCCCTTCAAATCTCTCTGGTTTGCACCCTCCTTTTAAATCTCGATAATTAGGAGCCTCTCATCAAATCCTGATGGTTAGGAGCCACCCTTTAAATCCAGATGTTTAGGAACCTCCATTCAAATACTGAGGGTTAGGTGCCTTCCTTCAAAGCCCGATGGTAAGGTGCCTCCCTTCAAATCTCTATGGTTAGGAACCTCCCTTTGAATCCAGATGGTTAGGAGCCTCCCTTCAAATCTCGATGGTTAGGACCCTCCCTTCAAATCTCGATGGTAAGGAGCCTTCCTTCAAATCCCGATGGTAAGTAGCCTACCTTCAAATCTCGATGGTTAGGACCGTCCCTTCAAATCTCGATGATTAGGAGCCTTCCTTCAACTTCGATGGTTTGGAGCCTCCCTTCAAATCTCGATGGTTAGTACGCTCTCTTAGGACCCTCCCTTCAAATCCCGATGGTTAGGAGGCTCCCTTCAAATCGTGATGGTTAGGAGCCTCCCTTCAAGTCCCGATAGTTAGGAACCTCCCTTCAAATCCAGATGATTAGGAGCCTTTTCAAATCCACATGGTAAGGAGCCTTCCTTAAAATCCCGATGGTAAGGTGCCTCCCTTCAAATATAAACGAGACTTTTTTTTTTTTTTTTAATTTATTTTAATTTTAAGCGCAAAAAATAATATAGCTTATTTTTCTACATAATCCCCTGACTTGGAAACACATTTTTCCCAGAGGATATGTACCTTCCAATTCCTTCCATGTAGAAAGATGCAAGTCGTGTCTGCAGCCAATTGCGCAATAGGCTTCAACCTCACCATCACTGTCGAATCTTTGGCCTCCTAAAGCTTCCTTGAGAGGGCCAAACACATGAAAGTCACAGGGTGACAGGTCTGGACTGTAAGGAGGGTGTTCCAGTGTCTCCCACCCCAGTTGCTCCAATTTTTCCCTAGTCATGGCTGCTGTATGGGGGCGAGCATTGTCATGGAGAAGAACCACTTCTGTGATCGGTACGTCTCGTCATTTGCGGCGATATGCAAGTCGGACGTCACTGAAAATGTCGCAGTAGTAGGCTGCATTAATTATCCTGCGCTCATGCAAAAAATTGAGGTACAGCAAACCACGCTGGTCAAAAAAAACGGTAGCCAAAACCTTGCTATCAAATCTCGATGGTTAGGACTCCCCCCCCCCTTCAAATCCCGATACTTTGATGCCTCCTTTCATATCCAGATGATTAGGAGCGTCCCTTCAAATCTCTCTGGTTTGCACCCTCCTTTTAAATCTCGATAATTAGGAGCCTCTCATCAAATCCTGATGGTTAGGAGCCACCCTTTAAATCCAGATGTTTAGGAACCTCCCTTCAAATCCAGAGGGTTAGGTGCCTTCCTTCAAAGCCCGATGGTAAGGTGCCTCCCTTCAAATCTCGATGGTTAGGAACCTCCCTTTGAATCCAGATGGTTAGGAGCCTCCCTTCAAATCTCGATGGTTAGGACCCTCCCTTCAAATCTCGATGGTTAGGAGCCTTCCTTCAAATCCCGATGGTAAGTAGCCTACCTTCAAATCTCGATGGTTAGGACCGTCCCTTCAAATCTCGATGGTTAGGAGCCTTCCTTCAAACCCCGATGGTAAGTAGCCTACCTTCAAATCTCGATGGTTAGGACCCTCCCTTCAAATCCCGATGGTTAGGAGGCTCCCTTCAAATCCCGATGGTAAGGTGCCTCCCTTCAAATCTCGATGGTTAGGAACCTCCCTTCAAATCCAGATGGTTATGACCCTCCCTTCAAATCCAAATGGTAAGGAGCCTTCCTTAAAATCCCGATGGTAAGGTGCCTCCCTTCAAATCTCGATGGTTATGACCCTCTCTTTAAATACAGATGGTTAGGAGCCTCCCTTCAAATCCCGATGCTTAGGGGCCTCCCTTTAAATCGCGATGGTTAGGAGCCTCTTTTCAAATCCAGATGATTAGGAGCCTCCCTTCAAATCTAGATGGTTAGAAGCTTTCCTTCAAAACCCGATTGTATGGATCCTCCCTTCAAATCCCGATAGTTAGGAGCCACCCTTTAAATCCAGATGTTTAGGAACCTCCCTTCAAATCTCTATGGTTAGGACCCTCCCTTCAAATCTCGATGGTTAGGAGCCTTCCTTCAAATCCCGATGGTAAGTAGCCTACCTTCAAATCTCGATGGTTAGGACCCTCCCTTCAATCCCGATGGTTAGGTGGCTCCCTTCAAATCCCAATGGTTAGGAGTCTCCTTTCAAGTCCAGATGATCATGGGCCTCCCTTCTACTTCGATGTTAAGGAGCCTCCTTTCAAAGTTCCATTCTACGTTTTGTTTAACTTTTTATTTCTTCTTTTATTTGGACAATCTTTTAGGTATGATTCCTTTTAGTTTTGAATATAGTACTCATTGTTTTTACCCTTAAAAACTTGTTTCATTTCTGATTCATTCTTTTCTTTTTACAGGAAAGACCATGCCCTCATCATAATTTGTCATCTACGATATATAATGGTGAGTATCTCATTTATTTATACAAATCAATGCAAATGGAAAGCAATTGTCTTGTAGCCAAGCAGCACTTGTCTTCTTATTGTATCGTCTCAGAAATATCTTCCAATGAAACCTCTATTATTAATATACTATGTTAATTTCTATAGTCCGTTAATTGATGGGCTTCTCAAATATTATTTTTTAATTTGTAAATTTCAGAAGGGAGCAATTACGTTTATATTGAATAGTAAGTCGAGAGATTCCTGTCGGTATTTTGTGTTATGAAAGCAAAAAAAAATTTTTTCCTTCATTATATATGTACAAAACAATATTTTTTATTGAAGCAAAAGATGAACATTTTTTACATATAATAGAATAAGACATGATAAAGCAGGATACAAGAATATTCCCCAAAGCCCCAACCACAAACATAAATACTTTCTTAAAACATTTCATTTTCAGGAGTAAAATTCATTAACGCTTTGTCCAAATGTATTAAATGCTTGTTGTAAAATAAATAAAAGTAGTTGACGTCTGAAGAATGTTTTTATAGACGAGATGTCTATCAAAAATGTTCAATTATTAACTAAAACTACAAAATATTCTCGATGAAAACGATAAAAAAGATCTCTAGATTATGCTGTATGATTTTTTTTTTAATTGGAACGGTGATATCACGTTCAAATGTAATCATTTTAAATGTAATGCATCAAATAATTTTGTTTATTTTATTTAATAATCAACTCATGTCGAGCCCATAACTAATTTTGGAATATTTTTCTTGAGATTAAGGCCGCCACACAAGTCTATGTAATGACTTGAGAACATTATGTTTAATAACTCTCATCCATTTGCCATCATTCACTCTTTAATATGAGTTCTGCAAAACATTTCTCACACAATGCATGTAGTTAAGATATCCTGGAATATGCACAAGTAAACGATTTTATATAGAGATGAGAATATACTCAAATATATAATACATCTACACAATTTGTGCAATATTCATTCAATGAGAACCCGACTCATAATATAATATAACTCAGATTCATAAAGTACGAAAAAAACAATAAGGTTTTAAATGAAATATTTAGACTGTGTCGAATAATTTGATTACTTCGTTAAGAAGAATGTAAAGTTTGGATTGAGAAATTATTGGCTGGCTTTGTCAGAAAGATAAATTGAAAGCATAACTGTATCATTTAGATGAAAAATAAAACAAAACTAGACTTCTTTAATTTAATTTATTATTTTTTACTTCTGCTTACTTGGCGATCAACATAAGGTCATCCACATTACGTCATTATTGAAATATTTCTTCAAATGCCCACCACACACACACACACACACACATATATATGTATATATTAAATTATGTAAAATAAAAGATCAATTTGGGTGAAAAGTGCTGAAATGATAGAAGGGTTATGAGTTGAATGGGAAAATGGGAGAGGGTGGGTCTCTAGATTTAGGATCTGCCTTTTAGAATGTTACCGGCCAACTGTAGGAGGGACTCTAGATTTAGGATCTGCCCTTTAGAAAGTTACCGGCCAACTGCAGGAGGGTCTCTAGATTTGGGATCTGCCATTTAGAAAGTTACCGCCCAACTGCAGGAGGGTCTCTAGATTTAGGATCTGCCATGTAGAAAGTTACCGGCCAACTGTAGGAGGGACTCTAGACTTAGGATCTGCCATTTAGAAAGTTACCGGCCAACTGCAGGAGGGTCTCTAGATTTAGGATCTGCCATGTAGAAAGTTACCGGCCAACTGTAGGAGGGACTCTAGACTTAGGATCTGCCCTTTAGAAAGTTACCGGCCAACTGCAGGAGGGTCTCTAGATTTAGGATCTGCCCTTTAGAAAGTTACCGCCCAACTGCAGGAGGGTCTCTAGATTTAGGATCTGCCATTTAGAAAGTTACCGGCCAACTGCTGGAGGGTCTCTAGATTTAGGATCTGCCATTTAGAAAGTTACCGGCCAACTGCAGGAGGGTCTCTAGATTTAGGATCTGCCCTTTAGAAAGTTACCGCCCAACTGCAGGAGGGTCTCTAGATTTAGGATCTGCCATTTAGAAAGTTACCGGCCAACTGCGGGAGGGTCTCTAGATTTAGGATCTGCCATGTAGAAAGTTACCGGCCAACTGCAGGAGGGTCTCTAGATTTTGGATCTGCCATTTAGAAAGTTACCGGCCAACTGCAGGAGGGTCTCTAGATTTAGGATCTGCCTTTTAGAATGTTACCGGCCAACTGCAAGGGGGTCTCTAGATTTAGGATCTGCCATTTAGAAAGTTACCGGCCAACTGCAGGAGGGTCTCTAGATTTTGGATCTGCCATTTAGAAAGTTACCGGAAAACTGCAGGAGTGTCCCTAGATTTATGTTTGACTATAAAGAATGTAGCCGGCCAATGGCACAAGTTCATCTAGATTTAGGTTTGACTATTTCGAATGTTACCAGCAAATAGCACGACGGTCTCTAGATTTAGGATTGACTATTTAGAATGTTACAAGGGTATCCAGATTTAGGATTGACTTTTTAGAATTTTACCTGCCAATGGCACTAGTGTTTCAAGATTTAGGTGTGACTATTTAGAATGTTACCGGCCAATGGCTGGAGGGGCTCTTGATTTAGGTTCAACTAATTAGAATGTTACCGGCCAATGGCACGAGGGCCTCTAGATTTAGTTTGGACTATTTAGAATGTTACCGTCCACCGGCAAGCGGTTCCCTAGATTTAAGTTCTGCATTTTTTAATATTACCGGCCACTGGCAAGTGGGTCTCTAGATTTAGGTTTGACTATTTAGATTGTTACCGGCAAACGGCTGAAGGGTCTCTTGATTTAGGTTTGACTATTTAGAATGTTATCGGCTAATGACTGGAGGGTCTCTTGATTTCGGTTCGACTATTAAGAATGTTACCGGCCAATGACAGGAGGGTCTCTTGATAACGTTTTAACGATTTAGATTGTTACAGGCCAATGACTGGAGGGTCTGTAGGTTTAGGTTCGCCGATTAAGAGTGACCCCGGCTAATGGCACAAAGGTCACTAGATTTAGGTTTGGCGATTTAGAATGTTACCGGCCAATGGCAATAGTGTCTCTACATTTAGGTTTGACTGTTTAGAATGTTACCGGTCAATGGCTGGAGAGTCTCTTGATTTAGGTTTGGCTATTTAGAATGTTACCGGCAAATGGGACGAGGGTTCCTAGATTGAGATTTGACTATTTAGAATGTAACCGGCCAATGGCACAAGTGTCTCTAGATTTAGGTTTGACAATTTAAAATGTTACCGGCCAATGTCAGGACGGTCCCTAGATTTAGGTTTGAATATATTGAATGATACAGGCCAATGGCTGGAGGATCTGTAGATTTAGGTTCGACGATTTAGAATGGTGCCGGCTAATGGCACAGGGGTCTCTAGATTTAGGTTTGGCGATTTAAAATTTTACCGGCCAATGGCACTAAAGCCTCTAGATTTAGGTTTGACTAATTAGAATGTTACCGGCGAATGGCTGAATGGTATTTCGATGGAAGTTCTACTATAAATAAACGTTGTTTGTTGTAAAATAAATAAAAGTAGTTGACGTCTGAAGGATGTTTTTATAGTCGAGATGCCCATCAAAAATGTTCAATTATTAACTAAAACTACAAAATATTCTTGATGAAAACGATAAAAAAGATCTCTAGATTATGCTGTATGATTTTTTTTAATTGGATGCATTCCAACGGTGATATCACGTTCAAATGGAATCATTTTAAATGTAATGCATCAAATAATTTTGTGTATTTTATTTAATAATCAACTCATGTCGAGCCCATAACTAATTTTGGAATATTTTTCTTGAGATTAAGGCCGCCACACAAGTCTATGTAATGTCTTGAGAACATTATGTTTAATAACTCTCATCCATTTGCCATCATTCACTCTTTAATATGAGTTCTGCAAAACATTTCTCACACAATGCATGTAGTTAAGATATCCTGGAACATGCACAAGTAAACGATTTTATATAGAGATGAGAATATACTCAAATATATAATACATCTACATAATTTGTGCAATATTCATTCAATGAGAACCCGACTCATAATATAATAGAACTCAGATAAATAAAGTACGAAAAAAGCAATAAGGTTTTAAATGAAATATTTAGACTTTGTCGAATAATTTGATTACTTCGTTAAGAAGAATGTAAAGTTTGGATTGAGAAATTATTGGCTGGCTTTGTCAGAAAGATAAATTGAAAGCATAACTGTATCATTTAGATGAAAAATAAAACAAAACTAGACTTCTTTAATTTAATTTATTATTTTTTACTTCTGCTTACTTGGCGATCAACATAAGGTCATGCACATTACGTCATTATTGAAATATTTCTTCAAATGCCCACCACACACACACACACACACACACACACACACACACACACACACACATATATATATATATATATATATATATATATATATATATATATATATATATATATTAAATTATGTAAAATAAAAGATCAATTTGGGTGAAAAGTGCTGAAATGATAGAAGGGTTATGAGTTGAATGGGAAAATGGGAGAGGGTGGGTCTCTAGATTTAGGATCTGCCTTTTAGAATGTTACCGGCCAACTGTAGGAGGGACTCTAGATTTAGGATCTGCCCTTTAGAAAGTTACCGCCCAACTGCAGGAGGGTCTCTAGATTTGGGATCTGCCATTTAGAAAGTTACCGGCCAACTGCCGGAGGGTCTCTAGATTTTGGATCTGCCATGTAGAAAGTTACCGGCCAACTGCAGGAGGGTCTCTAGATTTTGGATCTGCCATTTAGAAAGTTACCGGCCAACTGCAGGAGGGTCTCTAGATTTAGGATCTGCCATTTAGAAAGTTACCGGCCAACTGCAGGAGGGTCTCTAGATTTTGGATCTGCCATTTAGAAAGTTACCGGAAAACTGCAGGAGTGTCCCTAGATTTATGTTTGACTATAAAGAATGTTACCGGCCAACTGCAAGAGAGTCTCTAGATTTTGGATCTGCCTTTTAGAATGTTACCGGCCAACTGCAGGAGTGTCCCTAGATTTATGTTTGACTATAAAGAATGTAGCTAGCCAATGGCACAGGTTTATCTAGATTTAGGTTTGACTATTTCGAATTTTACCGGCCAATGGCACTAATGTTTCAAGATTTAGGTGTGACTATTTAGAATGTTACCGGCCAATGGCTGGAGGGGCTCTTGATATAGGTTATACTATTTAAAATGCCACCAGCCTATTGCAGGAGTGTCTCTTGATTTGGGTTCGACTATTTAGAACATTATCAGTCAATGGCTGAAGGGTCTCTTGATTTAGGTTTTACTATTTAGAATGTTACCGGCCAATGGCTGGAGGGTCTCTTGATTTAGGTTTCACTATTTAGAATTTTACAGGCCAATGGCACTAGTGTCTCTTGATTTAGGTTCGACTATTTAGGAAGTTTGTCAGTCAATGGCTGGAGGGTTTCTTGATTTAGGTTTGACTATTTAGAATGTTACCGGCCAATAGGATTAGGGTCTCGAGATTAAGGTTTGACTATTTAGAATGTTACCGGCTAATGGCACCAGGATCTATAGATTTAGGTTTAACTATGTAGAATGTTACCCGCCAATGGCACAAGTATCTCTAGATTTAGGATTGGGTATATAGCATTTGACAGGCCAATGGTTATAGTGTCCCTGGACTTAGGTTTGACTATATAGAATAATACCGGCAAAAGGACAGGGGATTAACTATTTAGAATGTTACCGTCCAATGGCACCAGGACATCTAGAATTAGGTTCGACGAATTAGAATGGTACAGGAGGGTCTGTAGATAAAAGTTCGACGTTTAAGAATGATGCCAACTAATGGCTCGAGTGTCTCTAGATTTAGGATTGGCGATTTAGAATTTTACAAGCCAATGGCAATAATGTCTCTAGATTTAGGTTTGACTATTTAGAATGTTACCAGTCAATGGCTGAAGGGTCTCTAGATTTAGGATAGACTATTTAGAATATTACCGGCCAATGGCTGGAGGGTTCCTTGAACTAAGTATGACTATTTAGAATACTACCGGCCAATAGCAGTAGGGTCTTCTTATTTAGGTTTGACTATTTATAATGTTACCGGCTAATGCCACGAGGATCTAAAGATTTATTACAGCACAAGATTCACCCCCCATGTCCAGCCACCGAAATCAACTGTTCTGTCTCCATTCTATCACGGCCCCTAATTCGAACACCATCTATCCACCGTCACCAATATCCACTGTTCTGTCTCCATTCTATCACAGCTCCAAATTCAAACGTCATCTCCAGCCACTGACATCCACTGTTCTGTCTCCAATCTATCACAGCTCCTAATTCAAACCCCTTCCATCTCCAGCCACTGACATCCACTGTTCTGTCTCCATTCTATCACAGCACCTAATTCAAACACCATCCATCTACCGTCACCAATATCCACTGTTCTGATTCCATTCTATCATAGCTCCTAATTCTAACCCCTTCCATCTCCAGCCACTCCATTCTATCTCAGCCATTATTCAAACACCTTCCATCTCCAGCATATGACATCCACTGTTCTGAATCCATTTTATCACAGATCCTAATTCAAACACCATCTCCAGCCACCGTCATCCACTTGTCTGTCTCCATTCTATCACAGCCCTTATTTCAAACGTCCATCTCTAGCTATCGATATCCACTGTTCTGTATCCATTCTGTCACATCCCCTAATTCAAACACCTTCCAAATCCTGCCCCCGACATCCCCTGTTCTGTCTCCATTCTATCACAGCCCCTGAAACAAACACCTTCCATTTCCAGGCACCGAAATCCACTGTTCTGTCTCCATTCTATCACAGCACCTAATTCAAACACCTTCCACCCTTCCTTCCATTTCCAGCCACTGACATCCACTGTTCTGTCTCCATTCTATCACAGCCCCTAATTCAAACACCATCAATCTACCGTCACCAATATCCACTGTTCTGTCTCCATTCTTTCATAGCTCATAATTCAAACCCTTTCCTTCTCCAGCCACTGACATCCACTGTTCTTTTTCCATTCTATCATAGCTCCTAATTCAAACCCCTTCCATCTCCAGCTACTGGCATCCACTGTTCTGTATCCATTCTATCACTGCTCCTAATTCGAATTCCCTCCATCTTCGGCCACTGACATTCACTGTTCTGTCTCCATTCTATCATAGCTCCTAATTCAAACCCTTTCCTTCTCCAGCCAATGACATCCACTGTTCTTTTTCCCTTATATCACAGCTCTTAATTCAAACACCCTCATCTGCAGCCACTGACATCCACTGTTCTTTCTCCATTCTTTCACTGCCCCTAATTCAAAAACCTTCCATCTCGAGCATATGACATCCACTGTTCTGTATCAATTCTATCACAAATTTTAATTCAAACACCATCTCCAGCCACCGTCATCCAATTGTCTGTCTCCATACTATCACAGCCTTTATTTCAAACGTCCATCTCAAGCTATCGATATCCACTGTTCGGTCTCAATTCTATCACAGTCCCTAATTCAAACACGTTCCATCTCCAGCGCTTGACATCCACTGTTCTGTCGCCATTCTATAATTGCTTCAAATACGAAAACCCGCTATCTCCAGCTACCGATATCCACTGTTTCCCTGCATTCAATCACAGCTCCTAATTCAGTATCCTTCCATCTCTAGTCTCCGATATCCACGTTTCCGTCTCCATTCTATCCCAGCCCCAAATTCAAAATCCTTCCATCTCTAGCTATCGATATCCACTGTTCTTTATACATTCTATCCACAGTTGGGCAAAATTTAGCTAAACTTATAGCTAAAAGCTATAGCTAAATTAGCTTTATCTATAATGTACTGGGAACTAATAGCTTAGCTGTTAGCTGTTTGCTTATAGCTAATTCTTGTAACTTAATTAGCTATTAGCTGAAATAGGCAACCAATTTTTTTATAGCTAGTAGAATTAGTTATTGCTGTAGCTAATAACTGATTAGTTTTATTTGTAGTTGCAACTAAAAAACTAAGAAATAACATAGGAAATTGGGGAAGTTTATTATGAGGGTAGATAATTGAACCCCGAATAAAAACAAATTCAACGAATATTAACAGAAAAATTTATTAACAATTGAATTACATTTTGGAAAAAAAATAACCATTTTAAAATACATAAGCAACGTAACTTAAAATACTTAGAACTAGGAAAACAATTTTTTCCAAAACATTAACTACAAAAATAAATAATGACATGAGCTAGTACGATTGAATTAAATTTGTTCACTTATTCAAGAAATTAATTAAAAATTACAATATACGTTTAAAATAATATTCCAAAAAACTTTAGAAAAACTTAAAAAATAATTCCCTTCTACGCTTCATTGAAAATAAATTCATTGGCTTTCAATACTACTCTTATTTCGAAATTTTTATCTGTCAACCTATTTGCTTTCGGCCTGTTAGTAAGAGTTGCAAAAGAAAAAAGCCTCTCTACTGGTGCCGAAGAAGGAAGGGGAGTGTTAAACTTCATGAAGACTTTCTTGATAGCCGGAAAAGCGTCCAAACTTTTGACATCTGTTAGTCCACAGCCGAAATAATTTAAAATTTCAATCTGTGCTTTAGCTTCATCATGATTAGTGACCGCTAGTTCTTCGTTTACTCTGAAATCAAAGAAGTCCATGAATGCAGGAGTTTTTTCTCGATCTGCACGTGTCGATAGAGACGGGGTGTTCTCCTTAGTTGAAGCTAATATTTCTTGGATTACAGCATTCTTGAAAAGTTGTAATATTTTTTCTTGAAATTGAACGTCAACGCATGGAAACCACCGCTTTTTGAAAGTAGGATGTGATATAGCTGCTAATGCTGCTGATTCTGATGTTACCGAGGTTAGGCTAAAGAAATCATAAAATCTTCTTTCCACGCTCGATGTATAGATTTCAAGTAAAGGAGTGCAATACAACCATGATGTCTCATTGAGCAAGTGCAGTTTTCTTCGGAGCGTTACTAATCCAGGAAGGAGCATGCCAAAGAAAACATTTTTTTCACCTTAGAGGATATCGATGATAGAGGCCAGGGGTTCTGAACACTCAATATATTCGTGTATATACAAAAAATCCTCCTCAAGAAGCTGTTGGCTGCTTTTTATTTTTAAATTTCGATATAGGTGATGGATTTTATCCTTGATGCTGTATATCTTTTTAAGGGATTCAAATAACGAATTCCATCTCGTATCACCTGGTCTCGGTAACGTGTGTCCTAATACTTCTTGAATTATTTCCGCGGTCTTCGGCCTGGAAGCAAAACTCCATAGAGCACTGCACTTACCAACTACATTTTTATGACGTTCAGCTAAATTCGGATGTTTTTTAAAACCATTAGTTACATCAGAAGTTGCACACAAATGTAAAGTATGTGAGGCACATCGATAATGATTTGGCAGAGTTTTTTTCCATTACCTGAGAAAAATGCTCGGTATTGGAAGATGCTTTCGAGGGAGATGCACTGCCGCTTTGTTCCATAGCTACATCATCCTCAGAGTCTGTTGAGCTCTATGCAAAGTCATTTTCCTCAACATTATCAAGGAAAAGGCACGGTTCATTTTCAGCACTTATTTCTATAACATTTTTGTTTATACCAAAAGTTTTGAACGCCTTTACAAAATTCGAAGCATTATCTGTAATCGTAGCCCTTATCTTTGAGCAAGTTAAACCAAAACTCAAATGGATATTTTGTAATAGGGAGGCAATTCTGTCGTAGGAGTGGGTTTTCGAAAATCGTTTACACGCTAAAGCCGCGGATTTTCTTTGATAATTGTCATCTATCCAATGGGCAGTAACCCCAAAGAAACTTCTTCGTCTCCCTGACCATATGTCGGCAGACGTACAAACATAATCGACGTTTTTCAGCTGGTCCTTAATATTATAGTTGTTTTCATTATATAGCTCTTCTACTTTTCTTACAACAGATCGCCGAGAAGGAAGTCGAAGTCCAATGTCTCCTATGCCAAGATCATCCATGATTTCTTTTAAATATTTGTCTTCAATGGCTCGAAAGGGTATCATTGAGTGAACTATAAATTTGGACATTTTTACTTCGAAATCCTGTTGAGCCAGGTCATTTACTTTTGAAGAAGTCATATTTCTCGGTCCCTGTCTACTAGACTTATTTACTTTTTTTACATCACGCCTCCGTTTTTCTTCTTCCAAATGATTTTTGTAATCTTTAAAGGTTTCTTCGCCATGTTTTCGTTTCAAATGCGATATAAAATTGTGTGTTGATTGTCTAGTTCCCTTTATTTCCATTTTACATATTTGACAAGCGGCGGTGTATTTATTGTTTGTAGATTTACTTTGGATTAATTGATAAAACTTACCATCTAAAATAGTCAATGTTGGCTTGATTTCACTTGTAGCAAATAGAACGTTTTCACTATCAGCTGCATCAAGTTTTGAAGAGAAAGAAATATTTGAACAAACAGAGTTACAGGAACCACCTTCCCATTCCATTGCTGACTCCATCTCGTACTGCATAAATCTTTCCCTTATCGTAAAAATTGAATGAATTTTCTAAGGAGAGGTAAAATAAAAATAGGATTATATAGCTTGGAGATCGCACAAATAAATATTACTCACAACTCTAATAAGGTTCCAAAGGTCAAAACGCACAAATAAGGAAATAATTAGCTGTTAGCTATTGTTTGGCAGCTAAAGCTAAAGTTAATTAGTTTTAGTTGTCCTGACAGCTAATTTTTATAGATTACAAAAAATTAGTTGTTCATGGCAACTAACAGTTAATTTAGTTGTACAAATCAGCTATGTAACAACAGTTAATAACTAAATGAACTGCATTTTTATCGCAGTTAATTATGCAACTAATTAGCTGTTTAGTTTAGCCTTAGCTAACTAAAAATTAGTTAACTAATGCCCAACTGTGATTCTATCATAGCCCCTAATTCGAACACTTTCCACCTCCAGCCTCTGATATACACAGATCTCTCTCCAATCTATCACAGCCCCTACCTCAATCACCTTCCATCAGCAGCTGCCGAAATCCACTGTTCTGTCTCCAATCTATCACAGCCCCTATTTCGAACACCTTCCATCTGCAGTCACCGACATCCAATGTTTTTTCTGTATTCTATCACAGATCCTAATTGGAACACCTTCCATCTATAGCTATCGATATACACTGTTCTTTATCTATTCTATCAAAGCCCCTAATTCAATCTCCCTCCATCTCCAGCCACTGACATCATCTGTTCTGTCTCCATTCTATCACATCCCCTAATTCAAACACCTTCCAAATCCTGCCCCGACATACGCTGTTCTGTCTCCATTCTATCACAGCCCCTGAATCAAACACCATCCATTTTCCAGCCACCGAAATCCACTGTTCTTTCTCCATTCTATCACAGCCCCTAATTCGAACACCATCCATCCACCGTAACCTATATCCACTGTTCTATCTCCATTCTATCACAGCCCTTGTTTCAAACTTCCGTCTCCAGCCACTGACATCCACTGTTCAATCTCCATTCTATCACAGCTCCTAATTCGAACACCCTCCATCTCAAGCCACCGATATCCACTGTTCTGTCTCCATTCTATCATAGCTCCTCATTCAAACACCTCCATCTGCAGCCACTGACATCCACTGTTCTGTATCCATTCTATCACAGCTCCTAACTCAAACGCCATCTCCAGCCACCGTCATCCACTTGCCTGGCTCCATTCTATGTCAGCCATTATTTCAAACGTCCATCTCTAGCTATCGAGATCCACTGTTCTGTATCCATTCTGTCACATCCCCTTATTTAAACACCTTCCAAATCCTGCTTCCGAAATCCATTGTTCTGTCTTTCATTCTATCACAGCCCTTATTTCAAACGTCCGTCTCCAGCCACTGACATCCACTGTTCTATCTCCATTCTATCACAGCACCTAATTCAAACACCCTCCATCTTCGGCCACTGACATTCACTGTTCTGTCTCCATTCTTGCATAGCTCCAAATTCAAACCCTTTCCTTCTCCAGCCACTGACATCCACAGTTCGTTTTCCATTCTATCATAGCTCCTAATTCAAACCCCTTCCTTCTCCAGCCACTGACATCCACAGTTCTGTTTTCATTCTATCATAGGTCCTAATTCAAACCCCTTCCATCTCCAGCCACTGACATCCACAGTTCTGTCTCCATTCTATCATAGCTCCTAATTCAAACCCCTTCCTTCTCCAGCCACTGACATCCACAGTTCGTTTTCCATTCTATCATAGCTCCTAATTCAAACCCCTTCCTTCTCCAGCCACTGACATCCACAGTTCGTTTTCCATTCTATCACAGCTCCTAATTCAAACACCTTCCATCTCCAGCCACCGGCATCCACTGTTCTTTCTCCATTCTATCATAGCCCCTAATTCGAACACTTTCCACCTCCAGTCACTGATATACACAGTTCTGTCTCGATTCTATCACAGCCCGTTCTTCAAACACATTCCATCTCCAGGCACCGGCATCCACATTTCTGTTCCCATTCTTTCATAGCTCCTAATTCAAACCCATCCCTCTACTACCACCGACATAAACTGTTCTGTCTCCATTCTATCACAACTCCTAATTCAAAAACATTCCATTCCAGCCACAGACATCTACTGTACTGTGTCCATTCTATCCTAGCCCCTAATTCGAACACCTTTCATCTCCTGCCACCGACATCCACTGTTCTGTCTCCATTCTATCAAAAGTCCTAATTCAAACACCTTTCATCTCCAGCCACCGACATCCACTGTTCTGTCTCCATTCTATCAAAAGTCCTAATTCAAACACCTTTCATCTCCTGCCACCGACATCCACTGTTCTGTCTCCATTCTATCAAAAGTCCTAATTCAAACACCTTTCATCTCCTGCCACCGACATCCACTGTTCTGTCTCCATTCTATCAAAAGTCCTAATTCAAACACCTTTCATCTCCAGGCACCGACATCCATTGTTCTGTCTCCATTCTATCACAGCCCCTTATTCAAACACTTTCCATCTCTAGCAACCAAAATCCAATGTTCTGTCTCCATTCTATCATAGCACCTAATTCAATCACCTTCCATATGCAGCCGCGGACATCCACTGTTATGTCACTATTCTATCACATCCCCTAATTCGAACACCTTCCATTTACCGCCACCGACATAAACTGTTCTGTCTCCATTCTATCACAGCTCCTAATTCAAACACCTTTCATCTCCAGGCACCGACATCCATTGTTCTGTCTCCATTCTATCACACCCCCTAATTCAATCACCTTCCATCTGCAGCCGCTGCCATCCACTGTAATGTCACCATTCTATCACAGCCCCTAATTCGAACACATTCCATTTACCGCCACCGACATAAACTGTTCTGTCTCCATTCTATCAAAAGTCCTAATTCAAACACCTTCCATCTCCAGCCACTGGCATCCACTGTTCTGTCTCCATTCTATCACAGGTCTTATTTGAAATGCCTTCTATCACTAGCTATCGATATCCACTGTTCTTTCTCCATTCTATCATAGCCCCTAATTCGAACCCATCCCTCTACTACCACCGACATAAACTGTTCTGTCTCCATTCTATTACAACTCCTAATTCAAATACATTCCATTCCAGCCACAGACATCTACTGTACTGTGTCCATTCTATCCTAGCCCCTAATTCGAACACCTTTCATCTCCTGCCACCGACATCCACTGTTCTGTCTCCATTCTATCAAAAGTCCTAATTCAAACACCTTTCATCTCCAGGCACCGACATCCATTGTTCTGTCTCCATTCTATCACAGCCCCTTATTCAAACACTTTCCATCTCAAGCAACCGAAATCCAATGTTCTGTCTCCATTCTATCATAGCCCCTAATTCAATCACCTTTCATCTGCAGCCGCAGACATCCACTGCTATGTCACCATTCTATCACAGCCCCTAATTCGAACACCTTCCATTTACCGCCACCGTCATAAACTGTTCTTTCTCCATTCTATCACAGCTCTTATTTGAAATGCCTTCTATCACTAGCTATCGATATCGACTGTTCTTTCTCCATTCTATCATAGCCCCTAATTCGAACACTTTCCACCTCCAGTCACTGATATACACAGTTCTGTCTCGATTCTATCACAGCCCGTTCTTCAAACACATTCCATCTTCAGTCACCAGTTACGTCTTGGGAACATCCGCTCTGCTGACACCTCAAGCATCAGCATTTATTCTCCTTATAACCCCTACCATTTTTCCTCTCCTTGTCATTTCCCCAGTAGCTCTAGACTGTCACTCTGTTCATTTTCAAAGTTGTAATTGTTTTAATTAATAAAAGTGCTTTTTAAAAAGGCTTACACGCGTACTTTAAACTTAACTGGCGCTCGAATATAGGGACTTAGCAGAAGTTTTCATTTTAAGTGTGATCTATTTCCCACGTATTTGAAAACTTTGGATCTTAATCCTTAACTGCTTATTACCCAAGTATAGCGAAGCCTTGCACTTTTTGCTCATGATCTATTTCCCGAGTTCCCCCCAATTACAGTCAAGCAGATGACAGCCTGGAGCAGCAGCAAGAAGGAATCTGGAGGAGCAGAAAACGCAGCACTTCTACATCATCATCCGATTCGTCTTGTCACCTGGAGGAAGACCCGGAGGAACATCACTACAG
>JADPXZ010000007.1:0-37500 GCA_019009955.1 Riptortus pedestris
TCTCTCGGTAAAGATGTTAACACGGTTGGAGTAATTTTATTGTAAATTACCTCTCGGCAGTTTTGGCGTGGATATCGACTATTTCATTGCCCGTAATTCCTGCGTGTGCCTCGACCCATTTGAAATGAATGAAAGTCAGTCTGTTTTTTAATAGTGTTATATTATGGCGTATTTGTTCTATATGTTGGTCGTGGTTTTTCATGTTGTCTAGTTTGTGTAAAAGCATTTGACTGTCTGTGTGTAGTAGAATGTAAGTGTTTGCTGGCAAGACTATTTCATTTGGAAGGTTCATAGCCTGTAAGACGGCAATAATTTCTGCCTCGTTATTAGAAAAATGGTGGCCTAATTTAAATTTTTTACATTTTATAACATCATCAGTTTTATTTCCTACAAAAATGATAAAGGCAGAGCCTGTGTCCTGTCCATCCTTGCTGCCGTCTGTGTACATTGTATATTGGTACGAGTGATTTGTATTTTCAGTAATATTTACAATGTCGGCTGTTAGTCCAGGATGAGTCGAATTCATGTAAGGTACCGGCTATTCTACTTCTTCTGCAGTTATTTTGGTGCAGTTTTAGTATGCTATATCTGTCAGTATATTCTTCCGCTATTATAGTAATAGGGACCAAATTGGACAAGACACATGCAGCTTCAAATGAAATAGTGCGATATCATTTTAATTCCAATGAGCCTTTGAACCCTTCTCGAGCTTTTTAACATTATATTTCTTATTTATCGTCAACACGTAAGTACAAATGAAATGAAATGCTTTCATGTCTATCGAATAAACCTAGTAATAGTAAATGTCAAAAAGCAATTTGGTCCATTAACCATGCTACTTATATTTGTCAATTACACACGGGCACGGACTTGTCAAGTAGAGTGCTGGGAGAAGGTGGACAGTCTAAATAAATCCCTCATTCCCAGTACAGTGGGCGAGAAACTATTTGCACACCACGTTTTTTAGCAGGTTTCCCTGAAGGGAAATCAGCTATTGAGGTTGTACTCATGACGCGATTTTAGAATTTTTTGTCTGTTACCGCTCTAGCGGTCGCAATTTTTGTTTGATCGTTACCAAACTCGATATTTAGTCGTTTCATGCAAAAAGACAGATCAAGTTCGTTAACGGCTGAAATCGGACCAGTGGGAGGGGGGTTTAGAGGGAGGATTTTCGAAAATTTGAAATATCTCCGTTACTATACGTCGGATCACAAAATTGTATAGAACCAATCTTATTACAAATTAAATTTACTATAAATATTGCTATATACTTTTATTCTCTATCTTGAATACTAACCGAGATATTTGCATTTTTGTTAATTGTGGGCCGATAACAGATGACTGAATTTCCCGCCAAAAGCTAGTTGGGCCCTTTGCCGTAACTGTTCGGCTCTCGTATGTATATTTTCTCGTATGTATAACTTCACGCTGCGAAATCTGCTTAGTTTACGCAGCTGTTGTGTGGCGGACTTTTTCACTTATGTACAAACAAACACAGTGTGCAAATACTTTTTTCCTGGTGTTTTTTTTATTACGATCAAGGCTTTCAATTGAATTGTTACTGATAATTAACAAGTTTTAGTTGTACTTATAATAGGGCAAACTTAAAAGAATTGTTTTCGATTTTCGACTTATTATTTGAAGAAAAAACGGGGTGTGCAAGTACTTTTCCTCTTACTTTTGAAATTTGAAAGAGAAATTGCTTGCAGACAAGTTAAAAAATAGGAATGCTACAGAAAGAAGAATAAAAAGAGAAAATGGAATAGTTGTGTAATTTTGAAACATTTCTTGAGCCTGCTCAATAATGGTAATTATTACTACCGAATTATAATCAATAATAATTATTTATTAAACAGAGATTAATTTATTAATGTCATCCCTTGCTAATGCCATCAGCAGATGAAGTACACTTAGTTCAATTCAACATTACCAGCATTCAAATATCACCTTGAGACAACATCATCGCTGACAGTCCAAAATATTACAATACAATCGTCATGTTAAATAAATCATTAATTAAGCCAATAAATAAGCAGGTTTTATATATAGTGTTGTTATTCTTTTTGGAGTTTTGGTCAATGTTGTTGAAATAAATCTTAGTTTATGGCGATATTTCGAGAATCTTTATTTTCTCTTCTTGAGGGCTGTAAAATTACAGCTACTACTTTATAATATTGCACATTGTTATTACACATTATTGTAAAAGGGTGTTTTTTTCTTATTATTACTTGCCAAGACTAAAGATACCTCCAAACTATTCGACATGGTTATTGGACTAGGACTAGGGTTATAGTAGCCTTCGTTGTTCTGTTTCCGCAGCAGGCTCACAGCCTTTTGTATGTTTTGTATATCTATAGTATATTGTCTTTGTTTGTTGAACTATATTATAATTGTTCTACTCTAGTTGTTATATCATGATAGAACTATTTTTATGTGTTTCAACAATTATTGCTATAATTTGTTAAAGCTATCTTCATGTTGTCTTAAGACTATTATGTTATTGCCACTTATATTATTTTACAACAGTTATCGTTATGTACTATTATAATTATTGCTATGTTATTTTAAAATACAATTATTGTTAGGTTATATTAAATCTATTCTTATGTTGTACTATAGTTAGTATATATTTTATTGAAGCCATCTTAATGTTGTGTTATAGCTATTATGTAATATTACTCTGCTCTGTTACAATTATTATTGTTATGTGTTACCATTGTTAATATTATATATTGTTAAATCTATCTTCATGCTATATTAATGATATTATATTGTTGTTGTTTTTATGTTACAATTATTAATGCTCTTTGTTATATTTTTATCAGAGCCACCTTCCTGTTGTATTAAATGTATTAAGTTATTATGTTTTACTATGTTTTAGCTGTTATAGTATCTATATATATATATATATATATATATATATATATATATATATATATATATACATATATATAAAATTTTAACCTCTGTCTGTACATTGATTTTTTTCCGCGAAATTTCACGATAACTTTTCGTTTCACATGTCATTGACACCACAACTGGATTTTGTTTCTTTCGTGTCTGTTTGTTTGTTTGTTACCTTTTCACTCATAAACGGCTGAACCGAAGTTTATGAAACTTGGTATGTATATTACTACTAACCCAACTTAGACTTTAGGCTATGTTAATATTCTATGAGATGAACAGGAGTGGGGGTTATAAGGGAGGCCTGAAATTAAAAATAGTGATATTTCGTTTCCTATTGCATTTTCGGCAATTATGCACATAACCAAAGTTGTTTATTTTGTTATTCGGAGTAACTTTTATCATATACACTTTTGTCGTATACTGAACTATAAAGGCGTTATATGCTAAAAATTATAGCGGGAGTCAACAATTTTATTTGGCACGAAAGACTCAACCGACCTAAATAAAACTCGGTATGTGTATTAACACTAACGCCTTCCTTATAATAAGCCATACTAACATTTCTAGGGACGGGCAGGAATGGGGGTTATAAGGGAGGCCTGAAATTAAATATATAGTGATATTTCGTTTCTTATTGTGGTTTCGGCATATATTCACATAACAAAAGTTGTTTATTTTGTTATTTAGAGAAATTTACTCAACAATTCTTTTCAATATGAACTCCCAGGTACCTCACCTGGAAAAATTAATTCAAATGTATGTTAATATTTTGTGCTTAATAATTCAAATCGCATAATAATGCACAGGAAACGGGGAATATGACAATATGGAGAACAGTGAAGTCTTACATAAAAAATTAATTTTATTATTAACAAATCCACAGCAACGACGGGTATTAACCCTAAGCACTGGGACGGGTAAATGTCAAAAATTGTGTAAAGCCTTGCCAAAAAAATACCATCACCATTCCGCCTCAAATGAATTCCCGGGCGAAACCGGGTATCATAGCTAGTATAAATATATATATAATAGCTAAGGTACCCGGCGATGCCCGGGAAATCATTGCAAACTGACTAATGATGGTATTTTTATAGCAAGACTTCAATGTGTACAATTGCACTTCCATCCACGATGTATTTTTTTTTCAAAACAGCCAATCCTAAAGTGTAACTTTCAGGGTTAATAGAATAGAAATTTTAGTTTTGAAGAATAAATGAAAATGTGTTCCTAATCTATCCCTCTACACTTTTTGACTCACCGTTTTTCAATAGTTCTAACCATAATCATGGGTAGCATTTATTACAATTAAATATCATCTATAATGAACATATTTCGTATTACGTATATTACGTATTAGTAAGCCTCAGTGGAAATCACTTCCTGTCATGCCAGCATTCCACAGGAAATAAGTAAACTCAATTAACTCCCGTCAATTTCCGCAACACATAATTTCATTTATGTTCAAAAAGCTAGATGAGGGGAAGAGAGCCCCCCTGCAACCTAGTAATACTTTAAACATTTATATTGAGTACTAGCTCAGATACCCGGCTTCGCCCGGGAATTCATTTGGGGCTGAATGGTGATGGTATTTTTTAGCAGGCTTTACATTGCACAATACTTTGACATCTACCCGTCCCAGTGTTTAGGATTAATACCCGTCCGTTGCCGGTGATTTGCTAATAATAGAATTATTTGTTCGATAATTCTTCACAGTCTTCCATATTTTTATATTTCCCGTCTCATACATGTAAATATGGTGAATTTTTATTTCAGGCCTACCTTACAACCCCCCTCCCGTTCGAACTTAAAAATTTTAATATAACTTATAATCATGGAAGAATTAATGCTAATTGACATACCGAGTTTTGTTAAGTTCGGTTCAGCCGTTAGTGCCCGCTTAAGTTTTAACGTATAACTCATTTATACTTAGGTATACGGAAAAAGGGCATATAACAAACGTTACTCTAAATAAAAAAATAAACAACTTTTGTTATGTGCGTATTTGCTAAAAAAGCAATAGGAAACAAAATATCGCTATTTTTAATTTCAGGCCTCCCTTATAACCCCCACTCCTGCCCGTCCCTAGAAATGTTAGTTTGGCTTATTATAAGGAAATCGTTAGTATTAATTCACATAGCGAGTTTGATTTAGTTCAGTTGAGTCTTTTGTGCCAAATAAAATTGTGGACTCCCGCAATAGTTTTTAGCGTATAACTAATTTATACTTCCGTATACGGCAAAAGTGCATATAATAAACGTTACTCTAAATAACAAAATAAACAACTTTTGATATGTTTATATTTGCGGAAAAACCAATAGGAAACGAAATATCGCTATTTTTAATTTCAGGCTTCCCTTATAACCCCCACTCCTGTTCGTCTCAGAGAAAATTAATATAGCCTAAAGTCTAAGTTGGGTTAGTAGTAATATAGATACCAAGTTTCATAAAATTCGGTTCAGCCGTTTATGCGTGAAAAGGTAACAAACATACACGAAAGAAACAAAATGCAGACATGGTGTCTATGAAATGTGAAACGAAAAGTTATCTTGAAATTTTGCGAAAAAAATCAATGTATAGACAGAGGTTACAATTTTATATATATATATATATATATATAGGTATATTAAATACCAGAAATGCTCTTATAGTTTACATTTCTATTGGAAATAAATAACAAAGTTATAGGGAAAATAAATGAATGAGGAGGAGGCGACGGAGATTTATAAGCTCACTTATCCGAACCATACTTACAAATATCATATAAGACTAAAACAACATCTTTTGTAATAATATGCATTTATTAAAAACACTTAAATAAGCACTAATAACATTAATGACTCCCGCTATGGTTTTAGCGTATTTCCCGTGTTTACTTCATTTACGGCAAAAGTGAATACAACAAAAGTTACATTAAATAACAAAAGTAAACAACTTTTGCTATGTGCACGTTTGCCGAAAAAAAAATAGAAAATGAAATATCTCGAATTTTTATTTCAGGCCTCCCTTATAACCCCCACTCCCGTTCGAACTTAAAAATTGTATTAAAGCTTATAACCATGGAAGAATTAATGCTAATTCACATACCCAGTTTTGTAAAATTAAAATAAAATAGTTGGCTCCCGCTTTAGTTTTTAGCGTATATCTCGTTTATACATTGTTATACGACAAAAGTTATTCTAAATAACAGAATAAACATCTTTTTTCATGTGCATATCTGCCGACAAACCAATAGGAAACGAAATATCCCTATTTTTAATTCAGGCCTCCTTACAACCCCCACTCCTGCCCATCCCTAGGAATGTTGGTATGGCTTATTATAATTAAGGTGTTAGTGCTAATACACGTACCGAGTTTTATTTAGTTCCATTGAGTCTTTCGTGGCAAATAAAAATTGTATATCTATATATATATATATAAAATTGTAACCTCTGTCTGTACATTGATTTTTTTGCGAAATTTCACGATAACTTTTCGTTTCACATGTCATAGACACCATATCTGCATTTTGTTTCTTTCGTGTATGTTTGTTTGTTTGTTTGTTTGTTTGTTACCTTTTCACGCATAAACGGCTTAACCGAATTTTATGAAACTTGGTATGTATATTACTACTAACCTAACTTAGACTTTAGGCTATATTAATATCCTCTGGGACGAACAGGAGTTGGGGTTATAAGGAAAGCTAGAAATTAAAAATAGCGATATTTCGTTTCCTATTGGTTTTTCGGCAAATATGAACATAACAAAAGTTGTTCATTTTGTTGTTTAGAGTAACTTTTGTTATATACACTTTTTTCGTATGCCCAATTATAAACGAGATATACGCTGAAACCTATATCGGAAGTAAACAATTTTATTTGGGACAAAAGACCCAACCGCCCTAAAGAAAACGCGGTATATGTATTAGCACTAACGCTTTCATTATAACAAGCCATACCAACATTTCTAGGGACGGGCAGGAGTGGGGGTTATGAGGGAAGCCAGAAATTAAAAATAGCGATATTTCGTTTCCTATGGGGTTTTCGGCAAATATGAACATAACAAAAGTTGTTTATTTTGTAATTTAAAGTTACTTTTGTTATATACACTATCGTCGTATACCGAAGTATAAAGGTGTTATACGCTAAAAATTATAGCGGGAGTCAACAATTTTATTTGGCACAAAAGACTCAACCGAACTAAACCAAACTCGGTATGTGAATTAGTACTAACGCCTTCCTTATAATAAGCCATACTAACATTTATAGGGACGGGCAGGAGTGGGGGTTATAAGGGAGGCCTGAAATTAATAATAGTGATTTCCTATTGGGGTTTCACCAAATATGCACATAAAAAAAGTTGTTTATTTTGTTATTTAGAGAAATTTCCACAACACCTTAAAAAATTAAATCAAATGTATGTCAATATTTTCTCCTTAATAATTCAAATCTATGCATAATACACAGGAAACGGGAAATATGACAATATGCAGGACAGCGAAGTCTTACATAAAAAATTAATTTCATTATTAACAAATCCACAGAAACGACGGGTGTTAACCCTAAACACTGGGATGGGTAAATGTCAAAATAGTGTGCAAAACACAGCCTTGCTAAAAAAAATACCGTCACCATTCAGCCTCAAATCAATTCCCGGGCAAAGCCGGGTATCTGAGCTAGTATATATATATATATATATATATATATATATATATATATATATATATATATATATATATATATACTAGCTCAGATACCCGGCTTCGCTCGGGAATTCATTTGAGGCCGAATGGTGATAGTATTTTTTTGGCAAGGCTTTACTTTGCACAATGTTTTGACATTTACCCGTCCCAGTGTTTAGAGTAAATACCCGTCGTTTCAATGGATTTGTTTATAATACAATTATTTTTTTATGAAAGGCTTCACTATCCTCCATATTGTCATATTTCCCATTTCCTGTGCATTCTTCATAGATTTGAATTAGTAGTTTTTAACGTATAACTCATTTATACTTAGGTATACGACGAAAGTGTATATAACAAAAGTTACCCCAAATAATAAAATAAACAATTTTTGTTATGTGCATAATTGCCGAAACCTCAATAGGAAACGAAATATCACTATTTTGAATTTCAGGTCTCCCTTATAACCCCCACTCCTGCCCGTCCCTAGAAATGTTAGTATGGCTTATTATAAGGAAGGCGTTAGGTCTAGTGCAAATACCGAGTGTTTTATTTAGTTCGGTTGAGTCTTTTGTGCCAAATAAAATTGTTGACTCCCGCTATAAATTTTAGCGTATAACGTCTTTATACTTCGGTATACGACGATAGTGTATATAACCAAAGTTTCTCTAAATAACAAAATAAACAACTTTTGTTATGTGCACTTTTGCCGAAACCCCAATAGGAAACGAAATATCACTATTTTTAATTTCAGGCCTCCCTTATAACCCCCACACCTGCCCGTCCCTAGAAATGTTAGTATGGCATATTATAATGAAGGCGTTAGTACTAATTCACATACCGAGTTTAGTTTAATTCGGTTGAGTCTTTAGTGCCAAATAAAATTGTGGACTCCCGCTTTAGTTGATAGCGTATAACTCATTTATGCTTTCGTATACGACAAAAGTGCATATAACAAAGGTTACTCTAAATAACAAAATAAATAACTTTTGATATGTGCACATTTGCTGAAAAAGCAATAGGAAACGAAATATCGCTATTTTTAATTTCAGGCCTCCCTTATAACCCCCACTCCTGTTCGTCTGAGAGAATATTAATATAGCCTAAAGTCTAAGTTGGGCTAGTAGTAATATACATACTAAGTTTCATAAAATTCGGTTCAGCCGTTTATGCGTGAAAATGTAACAAACAAACAAACAAATAAACAAACAAACAAACAAACAAACAAACAAACAGACACGAAAGAAACAAAATGCAGTTATGGTGTCTATGACATGTGAAACGAAAAGTTATCTTGAAATTTCGCGAAAAAAATCAATGTACAGACAGAGGTTACAATTTTATATATATACTAGCTCAGATACCCGGCTTCGCTCGGGAATTCATTTGAGGCTGAATGGTGATGGTATTTTTTTTGCAAGGCTTTACTTTGCACAATATTTTGACATTTACCCATCCCAGTGTTTAGGGTTAATACCCGTCGTTTCTGTGGATTTGTTAATAATAAAATTATTTTTTTGTATGACTTCACTGTCCTCCATATTGTCATATTTCCCGTTTTCGGTGCATTATGCATAGATTTGAATTATTAAGGATAAAATATTAACATACATTTGAATTAGTTTTTCCCGGTGAGGTACCTGGTAGTTCATATTGAAAGAATTGTTGAGCAAATTTCTCTAAAAAACAAAATAAACAACTTTTGTTATGTGCATATTTGCCAAAACCCTAATAGGAAACGAAATATCACTATTTTTAATTTCAGGCCTCCCATATAACCCCCACTCCTGCCCGTCCCTAGAAATGTTAGTATGGCTTATTATAAGGAAGGCGTTAGTGCTAATACACATACCGATGTTTTATTTGGTTCGGTTAAGTCTTTTGTGCCAAATAATATTGTTGACTCCCGCTATAATTTTTAGCGTATTACGCATTTACACTTCGGTATACGACGAAAGTGTATATAACAAAAGTTACTCTAAATAACAAAGTAAACCACTTTTGCTATGTGCATATTTACCGAAAAACCAATACGATACGAAGTATCGCTATTTTTAATTTCAGGCCTCCCTTATAACCCCCACTCCTGCCCGTACCTAGAAATGTTAGTATGGCTTATTATAAGCAAGGCGTTAGTACTAATTCACATACCGAGTTTGGTTTAGTTCGGTTGAGTCTTTTGTGCCAAATAAAATTGTGGACTCCCTGTATAGTTTTTAGCGTATAACTCATTTATACTTCCGTATACGGCAAAAGTGCATATAATAAAAGTTACTCTAAATTACAAAATAAACAACTTTTGTAATGTGCATAATTGCCGTAAAAACAATAGGAAACGAAATATCGCTATTTTTAATTTCAGGCTTCCCTTATAACCCCCACTCCTGTTCGTCTCAGAGGATATTAATATAGCCTAAAGTCTAAGTTGGGGTAGTAGTAATATACATACCAAGTTTCATAAAATTTGGTTCAGCCGTTTATGCGTGAAAAGGTAACAAACAAACAAACAAACAAACAAACAAATAAACAAACAAACAAACAGGCACCAAAGAAAAAAAATGCAGTTATGGTGTCTATGACATGTGAAACGAAAAGTTATCGTGAAATTTCGCGAAAAAAATCAATGTACAGACAGAGGTTACAATTTTATATATATATATATATACTAGCTCAGATACCCGGCTTCGCTCGGGAATTCATTTGAGGCTGAATGGTGATGGTATATTTTTGGCAAGGCTTTACTTTGCACAATATTTTGACATTTACCCGTTCCAGTGTTAAGGGTGAATACCCGTTGTTGGCATTGGAATTTGTTAATAATAAAATTATTTTTTTATGTAAAACTTCACTGTCCTGCATATTGTCATATTTCCCGTCTCTCTGTGCATTATGCATAGATTTGAATTATTAAGGAGAAAATATTGATATACATTTGAATTAATTTTTCAAGGTGAGGTACCTGGTAGTTCATATTGAAAAGAAGGTGATGAGCATATCAATATCATACGTAAATTATTTGCTTCATACAATGTTCCCGAAAAAATGTATAAAACATAAATTTCTCTAAATAACAAAATAAACAACTTTTGTTATGTGCATTTTTGCCGAAACCCCAATAGTCAACGAAAAATTATTATTAATTTCTGCCTCCCTTATAACCACCACTCTGCCCGTTCTAACCTAGAAATGTTTAGAATGGCTTATAATTAAGGAAGCGTTAGTGGCTAATACACATACTGGCGTGTTTTATTTAGTTCGGTTGAGTCTTTTTGTGCCAAATGAAAAATTGTTGTCTCCCGCTTTAGTTTGTAGTGTATATCTCATATATATAGTGTATACATTGTTAAAAGACAAAAATGAATATCACAAAAGCTAAGGTACCCGGCGATGCCCGGGAAATCATTCTCGACTGGTATTTTGATAGTAAGACTTCAATGTGTACAATTACACTTCCCTCCACGACGTAATGATTTTCCGAAATCGCCAACCCTGAAGGGTAACTTTTGGGGATTAATAGAATAGAAATTTTATTTTGAAGGATAAATTAAAATGTGTTCCTAATCTATCCCTCTACACTTTTTGACTCACCGTTTTTCAATAGTTCTAACCATAATCATGGGTAGCATTTATTACAATTAAATATCATCTATAATGAACATATATCCTTTCAAAAGCCAATCCGAGCTCACATAGTATAGGTTTTGCACGTAAGATTATATCTGTAATAGTGAATCTCACTGGAAATTGCTTCCAGTAATGCCAGACGGGAAATAAGTAAACTCAATTAACTGGTAAGGCTCCCGTCATCTTCGCTCCCGCATGAGACTTCACAACATTCTTCTACTTATATTATTGATGCAAAACATTATTTTATAATTTATCTAACGGATGGAATTAAATAAAAGAGGTGCCCTGAAAATATCATATCGAGTTTAAACGCATATTGTTTTTTGTCATGATGACATTACCATTAACGTTTAATTGTTATTATATTACATATTTGTTTCAATAACATCGAGGTACATTATACAAATTAAATTAAATAATGGAAATGGTCTTATAGTTTATATTTCTATTAGAAATATAACAAATAGAATATTTGCCGAAAAACAAATAGAAAATATAAAAAGCGAGTTTTTCATTTCAGCCTCTCTTATAATCCCCACTCCCCTTTGAACCTAAAATTTTTAATATAGCTTATAATCAATGAAGAATTAATGCTAATTCACACACCGAGTTTTGCTAAGTTCGGTTCAATCGTTAGTGCCCAACAAAATTGTTGGCTCCCGCTTTAGATTTTAGTGTATATCTCGTTTATACTAAGCTAAGGTACCCGGCTTCGCCTGGGAATTCATTTGAGGCTGAATGGTGATGGTATTTTTTAGCAGGCTTTACATTGCACAATATTTTGACATTTACCCGTCCCAGTGTTTAGGATTGATACCCGTCGTTGCCGGTGATTTGCTAATAATAGAATTATTTGTTGGATAATTCTTCACAGTCTTCAATGTTTTTATATTTTCCGTTTCTTATACATGTAAATATGGTGAATTTTTATTTCAGGCCTCCCTTATAACTCCCCTCCCGATGAACCTAAAAATTTTAATATAACTTATAATCATGGAAGAATTAATGCTAATTGACATACCGAGTTTTGTTAAGTTCGGTTCAGCCGTTGGTGCCCGCTAAAGTTTTAACGTATAACTCATTTATACGTAGGTATACGACAAAAGTGTATATAACAAAAGTTACTCTAAATAACAAAATAAACAACTTTTGTTATGTTTATATTTGCAGAGAAACCAATAGGAAACGAAATATCGCTATTTTTAATTTCAGGCCTTCTACATAACCCCCACTCCTGCCCGTCCCTAGAAATGTTAGTATGGCTTATTATAAGGAAGGCGTTAGTACTAATTCACATACCGAGTTTGGTTTAGTTCGGTTGAGTCTTTTGTGCCAAATAAAATTGTGGACTCCCGCTATAGTTTTTAGCGTATAACTCATTTGTACTTCCGTATACGGCAAAAGTGCATATAACAAAAGTTACTCTAAATTACAAAATAAACAACTTTTATCATGTGCATATTAGCTGAAAAAGCAATAGGAAACGAAATATCGCTATTTTTAATTTCAGGCCTCCCTTATAACCCCCACTCCTGTTCGTCTCAGAGAATTTTAATATAGCCTAAAGTCTAAGTTGGGTTAGTAGTAATATACATACCAAGTTTCATAAAATTCGGTTCAGCCGTTTATGCGTGAAAAGGTAACAAACAAACAAACAAATAAACAAACAAACAAACAAACAGACACGAAAGAAACAAAATGCAGTTATGGTGTCTATGACATGTGAAACGAAAAGTTATCGTGAAATTTCGCGAAAAAAATCAATGTACAGACAGGGGTTACAATTTTATATATACTAGCAAAGGTACCCGGCTTCGCCCGGGAATTCATTTGAGGCTGAATGAAGATGTAGATATGTGAGATATTTTTGGCAAGGCTTTACTTTCCACAATATTTTTTTTATTTCCCTGTCCCAGTGTTTAGAATTTATACCCGTCGTTACTGTGGATTTGTTAATAATAAAATTATTTGTTATTTAAGACTTCATTGTCCTCAATATTCTTATATTTCCCGTCCTCTGTGTATGTAGTTTTTTTTTTATAAAGTGATGGACCATATAATTCATAATCCTAGAATGTATTCTATCTTCCAAACCATGTATGAATAAGTTTCTTTCCCTTCATGCAGTACAATGTCCAACGGTGACAGCTGTTTTAGGTACGCCATAGCCTCTATTAAAACACTCTTTCATAAGTCTCGATTGTAAACTGTGTATTCATATTGGTTTTCAGTAAAGTATATCATAATACATTAACGGAGCAGAGTTAATAAATACCAGAAATACCTGAGTGCACCTCCCTAGCGTTTATTCTAGTAAATTATTTATTTATGATAATTAAAGAAATTCACATTCCTGAGAATAATAATACATTGCTATAAGCATCAATTAATATGTAAACATAGACCAATATGAGGTCGGAAGGGAAGCGGCAGAACTGATAGTACAAAGGAAGTAGCTCAACACTTACATAGCCTCAGTGCTGCCAACCTGCAATGCATTTTGGATAGCTATCCTCTAATACATTCAAATATATTAAAAAATCATATTACATTATCTTCACAATTCTAAAACTGTTTCAAATATTTTTCACGTTTTAATTAAATAATGTATTAAATACACTTAGAGAAGGGTGGGGGCAGTATACCTTATTTGGTGCAAACTGTTACTGGCGTTAAAAAATAACATAATTTTGAATTATTAAGGATAAAATTCTAACATGGATTTGAATTAACTTATCCAGGTGAGATACCTGGGTAGTTCATATTGGAATGTATTGTTGAGCATATCAATATTTCTAAGCAAATTACTTGCTTCATACCTTATTTTACAAAAAAAAAATAATTATAAAACAAAATTTACACTAATTAAAAAAGTAAACAACTTATGTTATGTGCACAATTGCCAAAAACCAAATAGACGATGAAATAACGCGAATTTTTATTTCAGGCCTCCCGCATAACCCCCATTCCCCCTGGAACCTAAAATTTTTAGTATAGCTTATAATCATGGAAGAATTAATGCTAATTTACATACCGAGTGTTGTTAAGTTCGGTTCTACCGCTAGTGCCCAATAAAATAGTTGCCCCCGCTTTAGTTTTTAGCGTATATCTCGTTTATACTTTGTTATAAAAGAAAAGTGTATATCACAAAAGTTACTCTAAATAACAAAGTAAACAACTTTTGTTAGGTTAATATTTGCCGAAAAACGAATAGAAAACGAAATACCGCTATTTTAAATTCAGGCCTCCCTTACATCCCCCACTCCTGCCCATCCCTAGAAATGTTAGTATGGCTTGTTATAATGAAAGCGTTTGTGCTATTACATATGCCGAGTTTTATTTATTTCGTTTGGATCTTTTGTCCCAAATAAAATTGTTCACTTCCGCTATAGGTTTTAGCGTATATCTCGTTTATAATTCGGTATACGAAAAAAGTGTATATAACAAAAGTTACTCTAAGTAACAAAATAAACAACTTTTGTTATGTTCATATTTGCCGAAAAACTAATAGGAAACGAAATATCGCTATTTTTAATTTCAGGCTTCCCTTATAACCCCCACTCCTGTTCGTCTTAGAGAATTTTAATATAGCCTAAAGTCTAAGTTGGGTTAGTAGTAATATACATACCAAGTTTCATAAAATTCGGTTCAGCCGTTTATGCGTGAAAAGGTAACAAACAAACAAACAAATAAACAAACAAACAAACAAACAAACAAACAAACAGACACCAAAGAAACAAAATGCAGTTATGGTGTCTATGGCATGTGAAACGAAAAGTTATCGTGAAATTTCGCGAAAAAAATCAATGTACAGACAGAGGTTACAATTTTATATATATATAGATATATATATATATATATATATATATATATATATATATATATATATATATAGATTAATGATATTATGTAGTTGTTGTTTTTATGTTACAATTATTAATGCTGTTTGTTGCTACAATTCTGGTTATATTTTTATCAGAGCCACCTTCCTGTTGTATTAAATCTATTAAGTTATTATGTTTTACTATGTTATAGCTGTTATAGTTTATATATATATATATATATATATATATATATATATATATATATATATATATATCTATATATATATTAAAATTGTAACCTCTTGTCTGCTACATTGATTTTTTTTCGCGAAATTTCCACGATAACTTTTCGTTTCACATGTCATAGACCACCATAACTGCATTTTGTTCTTCTTTGGTGTGTCTGTTTGTTTGTTTGTTTGTTTATTTGTTTGTTTCTTTATTGTTGGTTTGTTTGTTTGTTACCTTTTCACGACAATAAACGGCTCCTGAACCGAATTTTATGAACAACTTGGTATGTATTTTACTACTAACCCAAAACTTAGACTTTAGGCTATGTTAATATTCTCTGAGACAAACAGGAGTGGGGGTTATAAGGGAGAGCTGAAATTAAAAAATTAGCAATATTTCGTTTCCTAATGCATTTTCGGCAATTTATGCACATTAACAAAAAGTTGTTTATTTTGTTATTTAGAGTAACTTTTGTTATATACACTTTTTGTTCGTTATACCCGAAGTTTACAATGCGTTATACGCTAAAAAAAATTATAGCGGGAGTCCTCAATATTATTTGCCAAAAAAGAACTCAACCGAACTAAATAAAACTCGGTATGTGTATTAGCAGTGAGGCCTTCATTATAATAAGCGATACCAACATTTCTATGGACGGGCAGGAGTGGGGGTTATAAGGGAAGCCTGAAATTAAAAATAGCGATATTTCGTTTCCTATTCGTTTTTCGGCAAATATGTCCATAACAAAAGTTGTTTATTTTGTTATTTGGAAGCAACTTTTGTTATATTACACTTTTGTCGGAATATACCTAAGTATAAATGAGTTATACGTTAAAACTTTTAGCTGGAATGCCAACAAATTTATTGGGCCACTAACGGCTTGAAACCGAAACTTAAACAAAACTCGGTATGTCAATTAGCATTAATTCTTCCTATGATTATAAGCTATATTAAATTTTTTAGCGTTCGACGGACGGGAGGGGGCTTATAAGGGAGGCCTGAAAATAAAAATTCACCATATTTACATGTTATAAGAGACGGGAAATATAATAATATATCGAAGACATTGAAGTCTTATCGAACAAATAATTCTATTATTAGCAAATCCACGGCAACGACGCGGTATCAATCACCTAAACCACTGGGACGGGTAATATGTCACAAAATATTGTGCAATGTAAAGCCTGCTAAAAAATTTCCTCACCATTTCAGCCTCAAATGAATTCCCAGGCGAAGCCGGGTATCTGTGCGAGTTTATATTTCTATCTATATATATATAAAATTGTAACCTCTGTCTGTACATTGATTTTTTTTCGCGAACGAAATTTCACGATAACTTTTCGTTTCACATGTCATAGACACCATAACTGCATTTTTGTTTCTTTGGGTGTCTGTTTGTTTGTTTGTTTGTTTATTTGTGTGTTGTTTTATTTGTTTTTTTGTTTGTTTGTTACCTTTTTCACGCATAAACGGCTTGAACCGAATTTTATGAAATTTGGATTGTTTATTACTACTAGCCCAACTTAGACCTTTAGGCAATATCTATGTTCTCTAAGACGAAACAGGAGAGGGGGTTTTAAAGGAGGGCCTGAAATTAAAAATTGCGATATTTCATTTTCTATTACTTTTTCAGCAAATTTGCATCTATAACAAAAGTTGTTTATTTTGTAAATTTAGTGTAATCTTTGTTATTATGCACTTTTGCCGTATACGGAAGTATAAATGAGTTATACGCTAAAACACTATAGCGGGAGTCCACAATTTTATTTGGCATATAAAAGGACTCAACCGAACTAAAACAAACTCGCTGTGTGAAAATAATACTAACGTTTTACTTTTTAATAAGCCATACTAACATTTCTAGGGACCGGGCAGGAGTGGGGGTTATAAGGGAGACCAGAAATTAAAAATAGCGTATATTTCGTTTCCTATTGCTTTTTCAGCAAAATTTGCACATAACAAGAATTGTTTATTTTGTTTATTTAGAGTAAACTTTTGTAATATGCACTTTTGCACGTAATCGGAAGCATAAATTAGTTATACGCTATAAACTAAAGTGGGAGTCCACAATTTTATTTGGCACTAAAAACTCAACCGAATTTAAACCAACCTGGTTTATGATGAATTAGTTACTAACGCCTTTCATTATAATAAGCTATACTAACATTTCTAGGGACGGGCAGGAGTGGGGGTTATAAGGAAAGCCTGAAAATTTATTATAGTGATATTTCGCTTCCTATTGCATTTTCTGGGCAAAATATGCCCATAACAAAAGTTGTTTATTTTGTATATTTAGAGAAACTTTTTTTTTTATATACACTATCATCGTATACCGAAATATTTAGACGCTATACGCTAAAAATTATAGCGGGTGACAACAATTTTATTGGGCACAAAAGACTCAAACGAACTAAATAAAACACTCATTATGGTGTATTAGCACTAACGCCTTCCTTTTAATAAGCCATTCTAACATTTCTAGGGTCGGGCAGGAGTGGTGGTTATAAGGGAGGCATGAAATTAATAATAATGATTTCCTATTGGGTTTTCGGCAATTATGCACATAATCAAAAGTTGTGTATTTTGTTAATTTAGAGAATAAAAACATTTGGCTCAACACTTCTTTTAAATATGAAAACTACCTGGTTACATCACTGAAAAAAATTAATTCAAATGTTTATCAATATTTTCTCCTTAATAATTCAAATCTATGACATAATGCCACAGGAGACGGGAAATTTGACAATATGCTGGACAGTGAAGTTATAACATAAAAAAATAAATTTTATTATTAACAAATGCCAACATCGGGTATTAATCCCTAAACAATGGAATGGGTAAATGTCAAAATATTGTGCCAATGTAAAGCCTTGCCCAAATATACCATCACCATTCAGCCTTCAAATGAATTCCCGAGCGAAGTCGGGTATCTAAGCTAGGATATATATATATTTATTTATTTTTTAATTGGTTTTCATCGTATAGTGCGGCTATAAGAAGGCCGTTTATTTGTTTCTGCATGTCCGATGCAAGTTAGCATATCACATGCATTTGGAGTGGACTACAATTAATTTATACATAAATAATTTAAAAGATGACATATCTATATATATATAAAAAATTGTAACCTCTGTCTGTACATTGATTTTTTTCACGAAATTTCACGAAAACTTTTCGTTTCACATGTCATAGACACCATAACTGCATTTTGTTTCTTTGGTGTCTGTTTGGTTGTTTGTTTGTTTATTTGTTTGTTTTGTTTGTTTTGTTACCTTTTCACGCATAAACGGCTTCTGAACCGAATTTTATGTAACTTGGTATGTATATTACTACTAACCCAACTTAGACTTTAGGATATATTAATTTTCTCTGAGACGAACAGGAGTGGGGGTTATAAGGAAAGCCTTGAAATTAAAAATAGCGATATTTCGTTTTCTATTGGTTTTTCGGCAAATATTGCACATAACAAAAGTTGTTTATTTTGTTATTTAGCGTATAACTTTTGTTATCTACACTTTTGTCGTTATACCGAAGATTAAATTGCGTTATACGCTAAAAAATTATAGCGGGACGTCAACAATATTATTAGCCAAAAAAAAGGACTCAACCAAACTAAAATAAACTCGGTATGAGTATTTGCAGTGAAGTGAGGCCTTCATTATAATAAGCCATTCAAACATTTCTATGTACGGGCAGGAGTGGGGGTTATAAGGGAAGCTGAATGAAAATTAAAATAGAGATATTTCGTTTCCTATTTGGTTTTTCCGCAAATATAAAAATAACAAAAGTTGTTTATTTTGTTTTTTAGAGTAACTTTTGTTTTATTCACTTTTGTCGTTATAGAAAAGTATAAACGAGATATAACACTAAAATCTAAAGCGGGGGAGCCAACAACTTTGTTGGCCACAACAGACTGAACCGAACTTAGCAAAACTCGGTATGTGAATAAGCTTTAATTCTTCCATGATTATCAAAGCTCATATTAAAAATTCTAGGTTCGAAAAGGGGTGTGGGGGATTATAAGAGAGGGCTGCAATGAAAATCTCGCCTTTTTTAATTTCCTATTTGTCTTTTCGGCAAACGTGCACATAACAAAAGTTGTTTACTTTGTTATTTAGAGTAACTTTTGTGTGCATTCAATTCTGTCGTAAAATGAATTATTAAAAAAAAAACGGGATATACGCTAATATCGGGAGTCATATTTTATATTAGTACTTATTTAAGGGGTTTTTAATAAATGAAATATGATGACAAATGATGTTATGTTTTCGTTCTTTTTATCGAAAGTTTCAAAGTATGATTCGGATTAAGTGAGGTAATAAATCTTCGTCATTCCCCTCCTCATTTATTTTTTCACTAGAAAATAACTTTGTTATTTATTTCCAATACAAATGTAAACTATAGGAGCATTCCCATTATTTAATTTGTATAATGAACCTTGAAGTTATTGAAACAAATATCTAATATAATAACAATTAAACGTTAATGGTAATGTCATTATGACAAAAAACAATATGCGTTTTAAAATCGATATGATATTTTTCAGTTGGTACCACTATTATTTAAGTTCCATCCGCGTAGTTAAATTATAAAAATATTGTTTTGCATCAATAATCTTAAGTAGAAGAATGTTGAGAAGTTCTATGCGGGAGGCGGAAGATTGACGGGAGCCTTACACGTTAATCGAATTAACTTATTTACCGTCTGGCATTCCTGGAAGCGATTATTTCCAGTGAGATTCACTATTACATATATAATCTTACGTGCAAAAACTTTGCCTGTACTATTGTGAGCTCGTATTGGCTTTTGAAAGGAAATATGTTCATTATAGATGATATTTAATTGTATTGTAATAAATACTTCCCATGATTATGGTTGGAATTATTGAAAAACGGTGAGTCAAAAAGTGTAGAGGGATAGATTAGGAACACATTTTCATTTATCCTTCAAAAATAAAATTTCTATTCTATTAATCCCCAAAAGTTACTATTCAGGGTTGGCTATTTCGGAAAATCATTACGTCGTGGAGGGAAGTGTAATTGTACACATTGAAGTCTTACTATCAAAATACCATCATTAGTCAGTCAAGAATGATTTCCCGGGCATCGCCGGGTACCTTAGCTAGTATATATATATATATATATATATAAAGAATTAACAATAATAACGTTAAAAGTAAAGTAAAAACATATAAAGAGAAAATTATTAATCTTAAAAATAAAAAGAGAAAAAAAATAATGATTATCTTATAAATATTTTAAGTATTGTAGTTGTATCGGCTGTAATAAGTATTCAACCGATTAATTGTATCGAAAGCATGTTCTGCAAATATTTTAAAAGCATTATTATATTTTAAAAATAACTTGTCTTTGCCTTTTTTTTTTTGTTCTGTCTTGTTTTAGTTTTTGTCGTTTGTTAGTCAGTAGTCTGGGATCGTATATTAAGTGTTTAGCTGTTTGTCGAGTCGAGTAATCACAGCGGCAAGTATTGTTGTCTTTTATGTTAAATCGTTGGTGGTAAGAATTTAGTGAATCATGTCCTGTTACTAATTGTGTAATGTAAAAGTCTGTCTGTATGTATATGCTGTTGAAATATGTGTTAATGTTCGGAACGAAAAGTTTTAAATGTCGTCCTTTATAAGTTACAGTCCATTGTTGTTGCCACTTTTCGGTTAGATGAGCTTTTAAAATATATTTTACGTGGGCTTTGGAGATTTTATTGTAACATTCTGGTAATTGGAAATCTTTTGAAGCAGACTTAGCAGCTCTATCGGCCGATTCATTTCCAAAATTATCAGAATGTGCTTTAACCCATGAAAAATGTATGTTAATATGATTTATTTCTGCTATAAGTTCTCTGATTTGTGTTGTTAACAGGTCGTATATATATGGTGTTATGGGGTGCTCGAGTGTTATGTATGTGAATATATGTGTGGGTAATTTTACAGCGCTGAAGAAGAGAAAATAAAGATTCTCGAAATATCGGCATAAACTAAGATTTATTTCACCAACATTGACCAAAAACTCCAAAAAGAATAACAACACCATATATATATATATATATATATATATATATATATATATATATGTATATATATTTATATACACACTACCGCAAAAAAAATCGGACACTTCATTTTTGCCGTATTAAAAGCTAATTTTCAGCAATTTCCTTTATGTGGGTATTCTAGTTATTACAGTGAATTTAGAGTCCATTGAACTAATCCCTTCAGGATTAGTAAACAATTAGATAAAACTCAGATTAGATTTATTTGTCGTCAAGTTGATCTATTCTAAACTGTAAGTAGTTTTTCGCACATTTAAACATCTTTAATTATTAACCAAGCATTTTCTTTAATTAATGTTTTATTTTTATTTCGGTCCAGAATAATGGGTCTTTCAAACTTAGATGGAAGGCCGGAGCTTACGTTACATTCCCGAAACGCTTCGGGTAGCCAAGTCTACCATTCACTGTAATAAAAATGAAGAATATTTTTTTTTTTTTTAAATGTGTTAATTTATCATTTTCTTTATTTTGTATTTTTTGTAAATAATCAATAATTTTAATTAAAAAGATTAATATATATATATATATATATATATATATATATATATATATATATATATATATATATATCATCAGATGTCCAAGATGGCTGACAGTGTTGAGTTGTGTGAAAAAGTGGTTAATCTTCTTATACCCCTTAGAGACTTTTCTACTCTAAGAAAAGACTTAAAAAACAATTTATTCGAAGCTATTAGTATCGTTCAAGAATTACAAAAATCAATTGAATTGAAAAAGCAAGATGTATCCAAGGAAAATAGTGAAGACCATATTAAGGTTAGTGACAAACCAACATACTCACAAGCTGTCAAATCGAAAATTTCTAATGTTAAGCCGTCACATAAACTTTTAATTAAAAACAAATCAGCCAATACTACCGCTGAAGACACTAGAAATATTTTTAAAAGTTTAATTAGGGTGGTAACCTGTAGATAACCCGTCCCAATTAGCCTAAGTTGCAAAAAGTGGACGTTAATTAATAATAATAAAAATAAAAAAAAAAGGTGATTTAATTGTAGAAACTGAAAATAAAACTGACATGTTAAAAATCCATAGCAAAATTGATAAATCACCTACTATAGATTCCAATCCTATAAAAAAACTGAAACCCAGCTTAATAATTAAAAATATACCAGAAGAAATAACCAAAAATAATCTATGTGAAGTAATTTTGAGCCAAAATGAAGAATTAGGGATACAAAAAGATGATATCTCAGCTGCATTTATAATCGAGTCCAGGATTAATAGAAATAAGCGGCATGCAGTGATTCATGTGTCCCCCAAGGCAAGAAATACATTATTACAGTCAAGACTCAAACTTTTTTATACAATTTGTTATATTGAAGATTTTGTATCGATTCGTCGGTGCGGAAAGTGCTCAAGGTACAACCATGGATCTGCACATTGTTCAGCCACAAGCCCAAGCTGTCCCTTCTGCACAGGAGAGCATAGAGCCCAGGACTGCCCCAAGGTGGAACTCAATGAAGAATGCAAGTGTATTAATTGTCTCAATTACAACAACTATTGTAAACCACATCAGAAAGTCAACATTTCACATTCAGCATTTAATCAGGTATCATGTCCTACATACAAGTTTTTTCTCAACAGGCTAATTCAAAATACAGAGTACTACTAACTTTTGCTATGAGATCATTAATTAAGATTTCTGATTTTCTAACACTTTTATTAGTTAAAAGCGATCTTCAAATGGTTCATTTTATTTCTCAATTGTTCAACTTGATATACACAGGTTTTGTTCTGGTAACCATGGTAATGAGCCTGTTATCTCATACCAACAATGCACCAAACATAACCTCTTTTAAGAATCCTAACCTCACTTTGTTTACTATTGTTGACAAACATGTGCTCCTTATCACTTGCTCCTTCATAACCTATATCACATTGTTTTCATTGCACTGTGATATGAATCATATGTTATTATCTTCATACCTTTGCTTTTATTTGTCCTATCAATGTATAATTTTCATACATTTATAAATGGGAATGAATAATCAAGTAAATTTTAAAATTAAATTCTTGCAATTGAACATGAAACATTGTAAAAAAGCAAAGGAATTGCTAGCACATGAAATTGGAAATAAAAAAGTAGATATAGTATTATTGCAGGAACCTTATATTGGATCAAAAATTTCCCTTTGGAAATGAAAGTTTCTCTCTAATAAAGATATTACTGTAATAGAAATAAAGGTAGCTTCTTCGTCATTTATAGTCATAAGCGCATACTTCGACATCCAGTCAGATATAAACACTGATCTCATTCATTTGACCAAAATCCCCCACACATTTAAAGATCATAAAATAATAATGGGAATTGATTCAAATGCTCGATCAAAATTATGGTATGATATACAAACAAACCAACGTGGTCGAAAACTAGAAGAATTTATAATATCAAATAATCTGCTTATAATTAATCAAAATCAGGGTCTTCCAACTTTTGATGGACCACGAGGGTGTAGCAATATTGATTTGACATTATCTTCTTTTAATTTAATAAGTTATTTAACCAATTGGAAAATCGAAACTAAAGAAAATTTCTCTGATCATTTAACAGACTATCCGTTGTGAGGATTTATTAATGACTGAGCAAAAAGCAAAACAATTTAAATCGATCCGATTTAACCTTACAAAATACAGAATGAAGATTAGGACCATTTTGATTCAACACTGATAGAAACTAGTAACCAAAGAGTTTAATATCACTGGTGACTTTGACTACGCACTTAAAACCGAGTACCTAAGAACTAATAATTTGAACAGTACTATAGAAAAATTTATACTAACAATTTTGGACGAAAGCATGTAACAAATCTTTTAAAATCTGTAATTTAAATTCAAAATTCATAACAATAATAAAACAATATAGGTCCCCAAACCGTGGTGGGATGATACCCTAAACAATTTAAGGAAACAAGCTAATAAACTTCGTAGACTTTAACAATCCACTAAAAAATGAATGAAACTTTAAACGAATACCAAGAAAAGATATGTCAATTTTAAAACATAGACAGCTCTATAAACAAACCATGACGTAAAAACAAATTAAAATTCTTGGAAGCATTATTGTAGCAATATATATCCCAGCCAAAAAAAAAAAATTAAATGGGGATGGACTTATAAATTTCCTGCGAGGAAAACTAAAAAAAGAATTTTCCATTAACTACGTTAATGAAAGATGATGGATCATACAGGCATCCTCGATTAACCGAATACTAATGAATATCTAATTGAAATACACTGATAAGCAGTGAGGCCCCCCAAAGTAACAGACAGACAATGACCAACAAAAACAATTTAGATTAGATGCACTCGCAGAAAACCAGAAACTCAGAATGACATGGCCGTTAAACTGAACACAGAAATCACAGGACATTATATACAACCTAAAAAAGAAATAATGCACCTGGTATTGACGGGATTACGGTTGACATTTATAAGCAAGTAAATTTAATATATTTCCAGAATTTATTAAATATATGAACAAAAGCTGTTTTAACAAAAATGCACTTTTTCCTGAAAGGATGGAAATGGTCCAATTAAATATTTAGTGAAATAAACCAGGGGAAAACGTGATTGTACTGCCCTCCTCTGTACGTCCCATATCACTAATATGCCCTACAAGGCTGGAAAGGTACTGGAAAAGATACTTTATAGAAGATTATCACACTTTTTGTACTCTTAAACATTCTAATATGAACGTCGGTAATCATACTGTTCTAATATCATTAGATATAAAAGGAGCATTTGATAACGCTTGGTGGCCCTCAATCTTACTGACCTTACGTAGACTAAATTGCCCTCTTAATTTATATAAACTAGTTCGACATTTTTTTCAGAACAGGAAGACTTACATTACAACACCGACAATTACTTCTCACAAAGTACAATCATTAGGTACTCCGCAAGGCTCATGTCTTCCCCCATTATTGTGGAATTTAATTATGAATAACCTACTACGAAACGAATTACCTCGTAACACAGAAATCATAGCTTTTGCAGATGACATTATTATTCTAATAAAATCCAAATTGTTTACAGAAATTCAAGTAATAATTAATATAATTACCCGCATTACTGACCTATGGGCAAAAGAGCACAAACTCCAATTTAATACTAATAAATGTAATTACATTATTTTTTCTAAAAAAAGATCAATTCCTCTTCTTACCACATGCATTCAAGGCCAACAAATAAATAGGGTAACTACATTAAAATATCTGGGAGTAATTTTTGATGAAAAATTAAAATGGAACACACATATTGACCAACTGCAAAACAAACTGCTTAGACTTATACATAACCTCTCCTTAGTTTCAAAATTGAAATGGGGACTCCCATCTGAAGCATTGCATATAATGTATAAAGGAGCTATTTTACCCGCTTTGACTTACGGACTAAACATCTGGCATCATGGACTAAACAGACAATACAATTTGAAAAAACTACAGAGAGTACAAAGATTGATGGCCCTAAAAATAATAAAAGGTTTTAAAACAGTATCTTATGACGCAGCATGTGTACTAGGTAAATTAATACCAATAGATCTCATTGCAAAGCAGTACGTAACTCAATTCTCTCTTTTGAAAGCCTCAACAGCCAACTCGAACTATCTGCCTGAAGAAATAGAAAGAGATATCCATTATAAGGACTGGCTCCACCCGTCGTTATATCCAAGTATTTGTTTAAACCCATGCAATAATGCCGATATAAGCATTTATACTGATGGCAGTAAGGATGAAACCCAAGTCGGTTGTGCTTTTGTGGTTTTTGAAAGAGATGAACTAATAGACATACAAAAATTCAGACTTGGAAAACTGTGTACCAATAATCAGGCAGAAAAAATTGCAATCTTAAAAAGTTTACTGTACATAGACGACAAACAACCTTCAACACACATCAACATTTACACTGATAGCCACAATTCTTTACAATCACTACAAAATTATACAATTCATGACCCTTTGACAGAAAAAATCAGACAGTTACTTACAAATTCGGGAATTTTAGGAAACGATCTCGCTGATTTATCTGCAAAATCAGCGTCAAAAGATACCAAAATTCCAGAATGCTACAACAAAATAACAAAATCACACTTAAAAACACAATTGCTAACTGACACAATTAACACATGGCAACAGAAATGGAATACGACTATGAAAGGACAACATTTAAAGATATTTATTCCAGACATTAAAGAGTACTTAGGACAAAAATTAATATCAACAGACTTTTACTTGACACAATTATTAACTGGACACGGAACAACAAATTCTTACTTTAATCGTTTTGGCCTAACAGATCAACTAAACTGTTACTGCGACTTAACTACTGAACAGACATACAGACACTTGCTCTATGACTGCAGACTACTAACGGACCAAAGAGAAGACTTTAAATCCCAATTAAAATGCCGACAAGAAAATTGGCCTGTTGAGGAAAAACTATTATTTTATAAACATAATAAACCATTAAAAAAGTTTGCTGAAGAAATGTATGACTTCTTAAACTATTTGAAACTGAAATACAGTTAAATTAATTATTCAGCATTGAATCCAAATTTTGTTTTAGTTTTTCTTTTCTTTTTTTTTTCCTTTTCTTTGATGTATATAATTTTATTGTATAAATATTTTATGTTATTATAGTTTAAAAAAAAAAAAAAAATGTTATGTATCAAGCACACGTTATGTACTAATTGGTGTACAGGACATGTGGCTAATAAACTCCCTTCCTGTAGGGTTACTTCAGGAAGGAAATAAATTAAAAAAAAATCTATATATATATATATATATATATATATATATATAATAACAAAATTATAAGACTAAATTCTAAGTGTCCGGTTTGTTTTTTTTGCGGTTGAGTGTATTCTTATAAGATATATAGATATATATATATAATATATATATTTATATATAATAGTATATATATATATATTACTATACCTGACAGGGCAAAAAAATGCCCACCCACTTGATTTTTTCATGTTTTACATCCTAATAATATTTCTGCTTTGGATTGGTATATAGTTTTTAATGAATAAATAGGTAATCTTTTTATTTGTTTTCAAATAGGAATGTCAATATAGAGGACAGTAACCTTCAATCCCGAATTCAATGAAATGACTCTAGATTCCAATGTTTACTTTCTATGGAATCAAAATGTGTATTCAGTATCATTAGTTCAGTGCCGTTTCTTGCTGCAAATTTCTTAGTCTCGGGCTTTTAATTTTTTTTCTAAATTAAGTTTAAAAATGCCTCTTTGAAATATGCCGAGGCGTCTTCTAGAAGTAATAAGGGCAAGAGGAGGAAACACGCGCTACTAAACGATGATCTCATTAATGTTTTCTGGAATAACAATGGTTCGTTTTTCAATATTTTTTTTTTTTCAAAATTTTCTTAGCCAATCACATTTTCTTTTTAATTGTAAATACACATTTAATAATTGTTAAAATGCTATTAAAGGTAAAAAAGATTATAAAATTTAATTAATACTAAATATTATCTTCAAAAACCATGTATTACATACAAATAAAACTTTTTTTCTGTAATCGTTGAATAATGGTAACATTACTAAACTGAAATGAGTGAAGAAAGTGAAACATTTTGCAATAGAGTGAAGAAAGTGAATTGCCTTCTTAATTTTTAATAAGTATAAATTAAAAAATATTTATTTATTATTTATTATTTATTAACGTCCGCTTTTTGCAACTTAGGCTAATCGGGACGGGTTATCTACAGGTTACCACCCTTTTCTAGCCAGGGTGGGATTTTAGGACGTTATTTAATGAATTTCGTCACTAAATAATTTCCTTTTGCCCAGGCAAGAATCGAACTCGCCACTCTAGGTTTACCATGTGAGATAAAGGTCAACGCTTTAACTCGCATGGCTAACCTGAGCCCCAATTAAAAAATAATTTGAAGTTGGAAATTAAATGCTTTTAAATGTTTCTTAACATTGTAAGAATTTATTTTAACAAAATAAATTGAAATGTGAATGAATTATTGGTGGAAATAATCAATATATTTTAAAATTTAAATATAATAATAATTACCTTCCTTGTTTATAACCTGCACTTGTTTATAACTACAATACTTCACAATCATCACTAGTTGTTTTATAACTATGCTTATAACCTTTCACAACCATGCTTATAACCTACCAACAACATACCATAATCTTCACATCCTAATTTTGTTCATATTCTGGATAGATCTGATCATGTATTACACGATTACAGAAAAAATTCAATATTACACTCCTGACGAAAGTAGAATTTACAACTCTCGTGAAATTACCAGACACGCTTCGCTCGTGTGGGTAAACGTTTCGCTCGAGTTGTAAAATGATCTACTTTCGTCACTTGGATAATAAATAACTATTTTACAAGTGGGTGAAATTTTTTGCCAGTCAGTATATTATATATATAATTGAAAAATCAAAATTCTATTCCAAATTTATTTAATTCTTTATTGTTTTATTTAAATGTGTGTCAAGTGATTAACATAATGGAATAGCCATATTGGAGCCGATAATCTTCACAAATCCAAATAACTATTAATAACCTCTGCCAAAAGTTCAATAACTAGACTTCGGAATGAACCAATAACTCGACAGAAAATAACTAGGACAGAAAACTATTAACAGAGGCATTAAATATTATAGACTTAATTAACATGTTTCATACCAGTAATAATTAATGAAGAAATACAACTTGTGAAAAGAGTTAAGTTTTCGACTAAGTGTTAGTAAAGTGTTGTGGATTGGTTTGGTGTGTCTAGGGATTCACCTTGAATATCTGCCTCGTTAGGAAGTTCTCTTTGACTGGAAGCAGCCTGAAATATAAGACAACAAAATTAGTATATAGATTATTGTCGATTATCAGCCGCCGACCGGCAGATCTGTGGGCCCTTAGCAACATTAGTATATAGATTATTGTCGATTATCAGCCGCCGACCGGCAGATCTGTGGGCCCTTAGCAACATTAGTATATAGATTATTGTCGATTATCAGCCGCCGACCGGCAGATGTGTGGGCCCTTAGCAACATTAGTATATAGATTATTGTCGATTATCAGCCGCCGACCGGCAGATGTGTGGGCCCTTAGCAACATTAGTATATAGATTATTGTCGATTATCAGCCGCCGACCGGCAGATCTGTGGGCCCTTAGCAACATTAGTATATAGATTATTGTCGATTATCAGCCGCCGACCGGCAGATGTGTGGGCCCTTAGCAACATTAGTATATAGATTATTGTCGATTATCAGCCGCCGACCGGCAGATGTGTGGGCCCTTAGCAACATTAGTATATAGATCATTGTCGATTATCAGCCGCCGACCGGCAGATCTGTGGGCCCTTAGCAACATTAGTATATAGATTATTGTCGATTATCAGCCGCCGACCGGCAGATCTGTGGGCCCTTAGCAACATTAGTATATAGATTATTGTCGATTATCAGCCGCCGACCGGCAGATCTGTGGGCCCTTAGCAACATTAGTATATAGATCATTGTCGCTTATCAGCCGCCGACCGGCAGATGTGTGGGCCCTTAGCAACATTAGTATATAGATCATTGTCGCTTATCAGCCGCCGACCGGCAGATCTGTGGGCCCTTAGCAACATTAGTATATAGATTATTGTCGATTATCAGCCGCCGACCGGCAGATCTGTGGGCCCTTAGCAACATTAGTATATAGATTATTGTCGATTATCAGCCGCCGACCGGCAGATCTGTGGGCCCTTAGCAACATTAGTATATAGATTATTGTCGATTATCAGCCGCCGACCGGCAGATGTGTGGGCCCTTAGCAACATTAGTATATAGATTATTGTCGATTATCAGCCGCCGACCGGCAGATCTGTGGGCCCTTAGCAACATTAGTATATAGATTATTGTCGATTATCAGCCGCCGACCGGCAGATGTGTGGGCCCTTAGCAACATTAGTATATAGATTATTGTCGATTATCAGCCGCCGACCGGCAGATCTGTGGGCCCTTAGCAACATTAGTATATAGATTATTGTCGATTATCAGCCGCCGACCGGCAGATGTGTGGGCCCTTAGCAACATTAGTATATAGATTATTGTCGATTATCAGCCGCCGACCGGCAGATCTGTGGGCCCTTAGCAACATTAGTATATAGATCATTGTCGATTATCAGCCGCCGACCGGCAGATCTGTGGGCCCTTAGCAACATTAGTATATAGATTATTGTCGATTATCAGCCGCCGACCGGCAGATCTGTGGGCCCTTAGCAACATTAGTATATAGATTATTGTCGATTATCAGCCGCCGACCGGCAGATCTGTGGGCCCTTAGCAACATTAGTATATAGATTATTGTAGATTATTCGAACTTAGCTACTTACTTTGCCATTTCTGAAAGCTGAAGCCTCCCGTCTTTGTTTGCATCGAATACTTGGAGCTGAAACATACAAACTCTATCTTTCATGTTGGTGATAAGTCATTTACAAATGTGAATATGCCTATGGGTATATATATCTAGAGTACATACCATAGTGTCAGTATATATATCTAGAGTACATACCATAGTGCCAGTATATATATCTAGAGTACATACCATAGTGTCAGTATATATATCTAGAGTACATACCATAGTGTCAGTATATATATCTAGAGTACATACCATAGTGTCAGTATATATATCTAGAGTACATACCATAGTGTCAGTATATATATCTAGAGTACATACCATAGTGTCAGTATATATATCTAGAGTACATACCATAGTGTCAGTATATATATCTAGAGTACATACCATAGTGTCAGTATATATATCTAGAGTACATACCATAGTGTCAGTATATATATCTAGAGTACATACCATAGTGTCAGTATATATATCTAGAGTACATACCATAGTGTCAGTATATATATCTAGAGTACATACCATAGTGTCAGTATATATATCTAGAGTACATACCATAGTGTCAGTATATATATCTAGAGTACATACCATAGTGTCAGTATATATATCTAGAGTACATACCATAGTGTCAGTATATATATCTAGAGTACATACCATAGTGTCAGTATATATATATATATATATATAGAGTACATACCATAGTGTCAGTATATATATCTAGAGTACATACCATAGTGTCAGTATATATATCTAGAGTACATACCATAGTGTCAGTATATATATCTAGAGTACATACCATAGTGTCAGTATATATATCTAGAGTACATACCATAGTGTCAGTATATATATCTAGAGTACATACCATAGTGTCAGTATATATATCTAGAGTACATACCATAGTGTCAGTATATATATCTAGAGTACATACCATAGTGTCAGTATATATATCTAGAGTACATACCATAGTGTCAGTATATATATCTAGAGTACATACCATAGTGTCAGTATATATATCTAGAGTACATACCATAGTGTCAGTATATATATCTAGAGTACATACCATAGTGTCAGTATATATATCTAGAGTACATACCATAGTGTCAGTATATATATCTAGAGTACATACCATAGTGTCAGTATATATATCTAGAGTACATACCATAGTGTCAGTATATATATCTAGAGTACATACCATAGTGTCAGTATATATATCTAGAGTACATACCATAGTGTCAGTATATATATCTAGAGTACATACCATAGTGTCAGTATATATATCTAGAGTACATACCATAGTGTCAGTATATATATCTAGAGTACATACCATAGTGTCAGTATATATATCTAGAGTACATACCATAGTGTCAGTATATATATCTAGAGTACATACCATAGTGTCAGTATATATCTAGAGTTCATACCATAGTGTCAGTATATATATCTAGAGTACATACCATAGTGTCAGTATATATATCTAGAGTACATACCATAGTGTCAGTATATATATCTAGAGTACATACCATAGTGTCAGTATATATATCTAGAGTACATACCATAGTGTCAGTATATATATCTAGAGTACATACCATAGTGTCAGTATATATATATCTAGAGTACATACCATAGTGTCAGTATATATATCTAGAGTACATACCATAGTGTCAGTATATATATCTAGAGTACATACCATAGTGTCAGTATATATATCTAGAGTACATACCATAGTGTCAGTATATATATCTAGAGTTCATACCATAGTGTCAGTATATATATCTGGGGTACATACCATAGTGTCAGTATATATATATCTAGAGTTCATACCATAGTGTCAGTATATATATATCTAGAGTACATACCATAGTGTCAGTATATATATATCTAGAGTACATACCATAGTGTCAGTATATATATATCTAGAGTACATACCATAGTGTCAGTATATATATATCTAGAGTACATACCATAGTGTCAGTATATTCTATCAGCTTGTCTTCTGAGACATCGTTAATTTTTGCTTCTTTGAGCAGGTCCCGGAGGAAGTTCTGCAATTTAAAACATTTTGATGACATTAGCTCACATATTTTGCTTATCATTGACGTAAATACAATAACTTATATAATAATATTTCCATAATTAGCATTGACTGTAATTGAAAAATGTAAAACTAAAAAAGTCCGTGAGGCAGGGGCTGCGTAAACTAAGCAGATTTCCCGCGTGAAGTTATACAATAGAGAAATATACATACTGCTAACACTACACGGTGATTAAATACAAACGGTAATGAGAAATCTTTCTGTTAATTAAAATAAACTCCCAACTGCTTCTGAATTGTAAGAATAATTTATATTTTAATAATTCAAATTTTAGTAGTCCAAGAACTAAAGAAGCGGGGGGCGGATGAACAGAACGTATTTGCACAAATTTCACAAAGTAAAGAAGGTAAGGTAAGGTTAGAAACGACAGGTAAGGTTAGAAGAAGCTTCCACCTGAGCCGAGCAGTTACGAAAACGGCCTAACTAATCCGAACTATACCCGACCACAGACTTAATAAAAATGCAAATATCTCGAATATTATTCAAGGTAGAGAATAAATGTATATAAGAATATTTATAGCAAATTTAATTCGCAATAAGATTGATCCTGTACAATTTTTTGAATCGATGCATAATAACGGAGATATTTCGAATCTTCGAAAATCCTCCCTCTAAAACACCCTCCCACTGGCCCGACTTTAGCCATTAACGAATTTAATCTGTCTTTTTACATAAAAAGGTTAAATATCGAGTTTGGTAACGATCAAACAAAAATTGCGACGGCGAGAGCGTTAACAGGCGCATATATATATATATATATATATATATATATATATATATATATAAATATATATATTCACTTTGTTATTTAGAGTAACTGTTGTTATATAAATTTTTCTCGTATACCGAATTATAAACAAGATATACGCTAAAACTTTAGCGGGAGCCAACAATTTTATTGGGCGCTAACGATTGAACCAAACTTAACAAAACTCGGATTGTCAATTAGCATTAATTCTTCCATGATTATAAAATATATCAAAATTTTTAGGCCCAAACGGAAGCCGGGTATCTGAGCTAGTATATATATATATATATATATATATATATATATATATATATATATATATATCATTTTGAACGGACCCCATTTTCGTCATCTCCTGGGTAGGATCGATGGACATTTGAAGAAATCTTTTGAAACCGAGTCATGGGTATGACCTCAATACCTGATTTCCCTTAAGGGAAATATGCTAAAAAAAAAAGCTCGAATCAACAAATAACAAAAAATAAACAAAACATTAAATTCAAACACTAAAAAATCATGTAAGGAAATTGTGTGGGGTCCTACCTTAAGCTCGTCAGCTTCGATGTATCCGCTGCCATCCAGGTCGTATTCTCTCCAAATCTATAAACGAAAGAAAAAAAATGATGGACAAATTATAGTATATTGATGACTGAGAAAGCGGGGGAAAGGAGTATAGCTACCTTCATAAACTCTACGCTCGACTCCAGTGGGTTATCGAATCTGAAAAGTAACAGGAAGTTCTCTTCCATCGGTAACAGCTGTGCCAACTGTAACAAGATCCAATCATTAGCCACCAATACAATATCCACAGCCATCAGCCACCAATACAATATCCACAGCCATTAGCCACCAATACAATATCCACAGCCATTAGCCACCAATACAATATCCACAGCCATTAGCCACCAATACAATATCCACAGCCATTAGCCACCAATACAATATCCACAGCCATTAGCCACCAATACAATATCCACAGCCATTAGCCACCAATACAATATCCACAGCCATTAGCCACCAATACAATATCCACAGCCATTAGCCACCAATACAATATCCACAGCCATCAGCCACCAATACAATATCCACAGCCATTAGCTACCAATACAATATCCACAGCCATTAGCTACCTATACAATATCCACAGCCATCAGCCACCAATACAATATCCACAGCCATTAGCCACCAATACAATATCCACAGCCATTAGCCACCAATACAATATCCACAGCCATTAGCCACCAATACAATATCCACAGCCATTAGCCACCAATACAATATCCACAGCCATCAGCCACCAATACAATATCCACAGCCATTAGCTACCAATACAATATCCACAGCCATTAGCCACCAATACAATATCCACAGCCATTAGCCACCAATACAATATCCACAGCCATCAGCCACCAATACAATATCCACAGCCATTAGCCACCAATACAATATCCACAGCCATCAGCCACCAATACAATATCCACAGCCATTAGCCACCAATACAATATCCACAGCCATTAGCCACCAATACAATATCCACAATCATTAGCCACCAATACAATATCCACAGCCATTAGCCACCAATACAATATCCACAATCATTAGCCACCAATACAATATCCACAGCCATTAGCTACCAATACAATATCCACAGCCATTAGCTACCAATACAATATCCACAGCCATTAGCCACCAATACAATATCCACAGCCATTAGCCACCAATACAATATCCACAGCCATTAGCTACCAATACAATATCCACAGCCATTAGCCACCAATACAATATCCACAGCCATTAGCCACCAATACAATATCCACAGCCATTAGCCACCAATACAATATCCACAGCCATTAGCCACCAATACAATATCCACAGCCATTAGCCACCAATACAATATCCACAGCCATTAGCCACCAATACAATATCCACAGCCATTAGCCAACAATACAATATCCACAGCCATTAGCCACCAATAAAATATACACAGCCATTATCAACAAATACAATATCCACAGCCATTAGCCACCAATACAATATCCACAGCCATTAGCTACCAATACAATATCCACAGCCATTAGCCACCAATACAATATCCACAGCCATTAGCCACCAATACAATATCCACAGCCATTAGCCACCAATACAATATCCACAGCCATTAGCCACCAATACAATATCCACAGCCATTAGCCACCAATACAATATCCACAGCCATTAGCCACCAATACAATATCCACAGCCATTAGCCACCAATACAATATCCACAGCCATCAGCCACCAATACAATATCCACAGCCATTAGCCACCAATACAATATCCACAGCCATTAGCCACCAATACAATATCCACAGCCATTAGCCACCAATACAATATCCACAGCCATTAGCCACCAATACAATATCCACAGCCATTAGCCACCAATACAATATCCACAGCCATTAGCCACCAATACAATATCCACAGCCATTAGCCACCAATACAATATCCACAGCCATTAGCCACCAATACAATATCCACAGCCATCAGCCACCAATACAATATCCACAGCCATTAGCCACCAATACAATATCCACAGCCATCAGCCACCAATACAATATCCACAGCCATCAGCCACCAATACAATATCCACAGCCATTAGCCACCAATGCAATATCCACAGCCATCAGCCACCAATACAATATCCACAGCCATCAGCCACCAATACAATATCCACAGCCATCAGCCACCAATACAATATCCACAGCTATTAGCCAACAATACAATATGCACAGCCATTAGCCACCAATACAATATCCACAGCCATTAGCCACCAATACAATATCAACAGCCATTAGCCACCAATACAATATCCACAGCCATTAGCCACCAATACAATATCCACAGCCATTAGCCACCAATACAATATCCACAGCCATAGCACCAATACAATATCCACAGCCATTAGCCACCAATACAATATCCACAGCCATTAGCACCAATACAATATCCACAGCCATGAGCCACCAATACAATATCCACAGCCATTAGCCACCAATACAATATCCACAGCCATTAGCCACCAATACAATATCCACAGCCATTAGCCACCAATATAATATCCACAGCCATTAGCCACCAATACAATATCCACAGCCATTAGCACCAATACAATATCCACAGCCATTAGCCACCAATACAATATCCACAGCCATTAGCCACCAATACAATATCCACAGCCATTAGCACCAATACAATATCCACAGCCATTAGCCACCAATACAATATCCACAGCCATTAGCCACCAATACAATATCCACAGCCATCAGCCAATACAATATCCAGCCATTACCAATACAATATCCACAGCCATTAGCTACCAATACAATATCCACAGCCATTAGCTACCAATACAATATCCACAGCCATAAGCCACCAATACAATATCCACAGCCATTAGCCACCAATACAATATCCACAGCCATTAGCCACCAATACAATATCCACAGCCATCAGCCACCAATACAATATCCAGCATACAATATCCACAGCCATTAGCCACCAATACAATATCCACAGCCATCAGCCACCAATACAATATCCACAGCCATCCACCAATACAATATCCACAGCCATTAGCCACCAATACAATATCCACAGCCATAGCCACCAATACAATATCCACAGCCATTAGCCACCAATACAATATCCACAGCCATTAGCCACCAATACAATATCCACAGCCATTAGCCACCAATACAATATCCACAGCCACCAATACATACCACCATTACAATACAATATCCACAGCCATTAGCCACCAATACAATATCCACAGCCATCAGCCCAATACAATATCCACATAGCTACCAATACAATATCCACAGCCATCAGCCACCAATACAATATCCACAGCCATTAGCCACCAATACAATATCCACAGCCATCAGCCACCAATACAATA
>JADPXZ010000007.1:42500-145000 GCA_019009955.1 Riptortus pedestris
GTGGCTCCAGACTTCCATGAACTGGTGAGCAGAGAGCTTCTTCAGTTCCCTGCTGTCGGGGTCCCGGAACTGGCGCATGAAGTTGCCCGCTCTCTCGAGGTTGAGTCGCTTCGAGTTGCGTGCTTCATCACTACTGCTGTCCACTGACATCTAAACACATTGAGAATATTTTATTTATTTTGGAACGTTTGCAGCGAGCAGATATCGCTCATAAAAAAACAATGTATATAAACAAAATACAAAAATGGAAAACAGTGACAAGAAAAAATTAAGCAATACAAACTAAGAACGCAAACAAATAACAAAGCGCAACTAAATAACAGAACGCAACAAAACTAAACTCTACTAAATAACAGAACGTAAACAAATAACAAAACGTAACTAAATAACAGAACCCAACAAAATTAAACTCAACTAAATAACAAAACGCAACCAAATAACAAAAAGCAACTAAATAACAGAACCCAACAAAATTAAACTCTACTAAATAACAGAACGCAACCAAATAACAAAACGTAACTAAATAACAGAACCCAACAAAATTAAACTCTACTAAATAACAGAACGCAACCAAATAACAAAACGCAACTAAATAACAGAACCCAACAAAATTAAACTCTACTAAATAACAGAACGCAACCAAATAACAAAACGTAACTAAATAACACAACGCAACCAAATAACAAAACGCAACTAAATAACAGAACGCAACCAAATAACAAAACGCAACTAAATAACAGAACCCAACAAAATTAAACTCCACTAAATAACAGAACGCAACCAAATAACAAAACGCAACTAAATAACAGAACGCAACCAAATACAAAACGCAACTAAATAACAGAACCCAACAAAATTAAACTCCACTAAATAACAGAACGCAACCAAATAACAAAACGCAACTAAATAACAGAACGCAACCAAATAACAAAACGCAACTAAAAACAGAACCCAACAAAATTAAACTCCACTAAATAACAGAACGCAACCAAATAACAAAACGCAACTAAATAACAGAACCCACCAAAATTAAACTCGACTAAATAACAGAACGCAACTAAATAACAAAACGTAACTAAATAACACAACGCAACTAAATAACAAAAGTCCGTGAGGCAGATAATAATATGATAATAAAGAAAAACAAAAAAAGTCCTAGACGCAAGGGCTGCGTAAACTAAGCAGATTTGCCAGCGTGAAGTTATACAAAGTAACCTCTAAACCTATTCACGAGGAACGAATAGTTATGGAAACGGCCTACACAGCTCTCGGCGGAAAGTCCGAACAGCACCGGCCGGCCACACGCAGAATACAAATGCACATATCTCGGTTAATATTCAAGATAGAGAATAAATGTATAGAACAATATTTGTAGAAAATTTAATTTGTAATAAGATTGACTTCATACAATTTTTTGATCAGACGCATAATAACAGAGATTTATCGAATTTTCAAAAATCCCCCCTCTAAACCCCCCCTCCAACTGCTCCGATTTCAGCCATTAACGAACTTGATCTGTCTTTTTGCATGAAACGGTTAAATATCGAGTATGGTAACGATCAAACAAACATTGCGACCGCTAGAGCGGTAACTGTAATGTATATATATATATATATATATATATATATATATATATATATATAATTTTGAACGGATCTCATTTTCGTCATCTCCTGACTAGGATCGACGGACATTTGAAGAAATATTTCGTAAATCGCGTCATGAGTACGACCAACAATTCTTTTCAATATGAACTACCAGGTACTTCACCTGGAAAAATTAATTCAAATGTAGTTATGTTAATATGTTGCCCTTAATAATTCCAAACCTATACATAATGCACAGGAAACGGGAAATATGACAATATGGAGGACAGTGAAGTTTTACATAAAAAATTAATTTTATTATTAACAAATCCACAGCAACGACGGGTATTAACCCTAAACACTGGGACGGGTAAATGTCAAAATATTGTGCAAATTAAAGCCTTGCCAAAAAGATACCATCTCCATTCAGCCTCAAATCAATTCCCGGGCGAAGTCGGCTATCTCAGCTAGTATATATACACACACACACACACACACTGAGCCGTATTACCAAATGTATTTATTTTGGAAGGAGCTCATTTTCGCCATCTCTTGGATGGAATTGTTTTGCAAGCCCAATAGTCTTGTCCGTAATACTTTTAGCAAAGGCTGGTGTTGTAAGCTTTAGATGCTATATCGACAATAGGGAGGGAGGGGGTTCCCATGACCTTCTGCATCGATCTCAGACAGTAATAATGCCAATGCCCCACTCCTGTGACAACCCACTCAATGATGGAGCCTGTGTCTCACTCAACACAAGCAATGGCAATATTGCAACTTTAGTCTAGGACTAGAGCGACTCGGAGTGGAATAGGAATGGCTTCTATCACCTAGAATATTACAAGCCGAGTGCACGCCCTTCCCCCACCGATTTGACCGAATATTTTTGAAGTTATACAATAGAGAAATCACCATAGGGCCCAACTAGCTTTTGGCGGGAAACTAGTCATCCGTTATCGGCCCACAATTAATAAAAATGCAAATATCTCGGTTAATATTCAAGATAGAGAATAAATGTATATAACAATATTTATAGTATATTTAATTTGCAATAAGATTGGTTCTATACAATTTTCCGATCCGATGCATAATAACGGAGATATTTCGAATTTTCGAAAATCCCTCCTTTAAACCCCCCTCCCTCTAGTCCGATTTCAGCCGTTAACGAACTAGATCTGTCTTTTTACATAAAACGGTTAAATATCGAGTTTGGTAACGATCAAACAAAAATTGCGACCGCTAGAGCGTTAACAGACAAATATATATATATATATATATATATATATATATATATATATATATATATATATATATAATTTTGAACGGACCTCATTTTCGTCCTCTCCTGACTAGGATCGATGGACATTTGAAATTTTTTTTCAAAAATCGCGTCATGAGTACGACCTCAATAGCTGATTTCCCTTAAGGCAAATCTGTTTAAAAAAGCACGAATCAACAAATAACAAAACATTAAATTCAAAAACTAAAAAATCTTGTAAGGAAACTAGATATTGGTTATTTTTTCTTACCCTATTAATTTTAATTAAATTACTTTTTTATGGGGAAAAAGACAATAATTTCTAATAAATATTAATGATATTTATAATTAAAAAACAAAACAAAAATGCTAGTTTCCATAAATACCACAAAACAGCCAATATCCCTATTCATTTTTGAGCAGTTTATTTGTTAAAGATTTACATCTTATACAAATTAAATAAACAAATAACAATTCTGTCTTTTTAAATAAATAATTAAGTCCAAGTGAGGTCAATAATAATATGATAATAAGGAAAAACTAAGAATATATATATACATACAGTTTTGAATGGACTTCATTTTCGTCATCTCCTGGGTAGGCATTTGAAGAAAACATTCGAAAATCGTAGTACAGTACAGCCTCAATAGCTGATTTCCCTTAAGGGAAATCTGCTAAAAACTGAGGTCCGTTCAAAACTGTATATATATATATATATATATATATATATATATATATATATATATATATATTTACTATGCGTATAATATTGTTACGTTTTTTATTACAAAACCAGTAATAAAACGTTGTTAATAAGAGTTCTTTTGGATTGCAAAATTAAACACACACAAGTTTCACAGTTTATCACTGCACAATTTATTTCACAATGCACAATACTATTGGTTGATTATTACTACTCACAGTATTACACTGATAGTGTCACTGTTCTTCAGATTACACAGTCCAATAATTCTCTCGCGGTCACTGAACTTCACATAAAACGACGGCACTGCACTGTACTTTACTTCGCCGCACTGCACTGTCATTAACACGGCACTAAACTGCTACTTACAATCACGGCACAACACTGTTCTTCTTATAAAAACACTTTACCGCGCTGCACTAAGTCGCACTGAAGCACTGATGTGAACATCAAGACATCTGACCGTAAACTGAGGACTGAGGGTCTCTTATAAATGCCTGTAGAAGGGGCTAGCCAAGGAAAGGTCCAGAAACTCCAGGAAGATGGGCACGGCGGGCCCTAATTAGATTCTGCCGGCTCCACTACGTCGAGCTGTAGAGGCTTCAATAGAGAAGCAGGATGAGACATATATATATATATATATATATATATATATATATATATATATATATATATATATATATATATATTTGTCTGTTACCGGATTTTCTCGAAAATTAAAAATATCTCCGTTATTATGCATCGGATCGAAAAATTATATAGAACCAATCTTATTGCAAATTAAATTTACTATAAATATTGTTATATACATTTATTCTCTATCTTGAATATTAACCGAGATATTTCCATTTTTATGAAGTCTGTGGTCGGTTATTTCCGTCATTGCTCGGCTCAGGTGGAAGCTTCTTCTAACCTTACCTTACTTTGTGAGATTTATGCAAATACGTTCTGTTCATCCGCCCTCCCCTACTTTATTTCTCGGAGTACTAAAATTTGAATTATTAAAATATAAGTTATTCTTACAATTCAGAAGCCGTTTCAGATGGAAAATTGTTAAAATTAACTGAAAGATTTCTCATTACCGTTTGTATTTAATCACGGTGGTGTTGTGTTAGCAGTATGTATATTTGTCTATTGTATAACTTGACGCTGGGAAATCTGCTTAGTTTACGCAGCCCCTGCCTCACGGACTTTTTGGGTTTAGGGAGGGAGCGAGGGTTAGAGTTATCGATCGGTGGTCATTGAGAAGAGAGAGGGTGAATGGGGCAGAGGATGAATGGGGAATGGTCCGGCATCATTCAGCAAGGCTTACCGCAGGGGCTGCGTAAACTAAGCAGATTTCCCAGCGTCAAGTTATACAATAGAGAAATATACATACGAGAGCCGAACAGTTACGGCAAAGGGCCCAACTAGCTTTCGGCGGGAAACTCGCTCGTCCGTTATCGGCCTAGATTTAATAAAAATGCAAATATCTCGATTAATATTCAAGATAGAGAATAAATGTATATAACAATATTTATAGTAAATTTAATGTACATTTTAAGATCTGCTTAGTTTACGCAGTCCCTGCGTGACGGACTTTTTTTTTATTTGTCAATGCTACAATGTGTACAACTACACTTCCCGTCTCGGCTAATGGTTTGCCCGAAGGCGACTTATAGAATAGAAATTTTAGTTTTGAAGAATAAATGAAGATTAGTCCCTGATCAATCTCTCTCCACTGTTTGACACATCGTGAATAACTCAGATCATAATCATGGATAGCATTTATTATAATTGCATTCATCATTAGTGTACATATTTCCTGTCAAAAACCAATCCGAGCATAACATTATATACATAATAGTAAATGCGAGTAGAAAAAAATTCAACATTTCAAAGGAAATTAGTTAATGCAATTAACTGTCTTAGCCTGCCGACAACTTCCGCTCCCGCTTGAGTGTTATCAACATTGCTTTACTTAAATACCTATAGTTAATATTGGAAAGTATTGTTAAGAATATCAATATTTATAAGCAAACTATTCATGTTACCAAAAAAATGTGTAAAACACAAGTTACTCTAAAAACAAAATTAACAACTTTTGCCATGTGCACGATTGCCTTAAAACAAATAAAAATTGAAATGTAATGAATTTTTTCAGGCCTCCCTTATAACCGCCACTCCCGTTTGAACCCAACAATTTTAATATTGCTTATAATCGTGGAAGAATTAATGCTAACTTACATAACAAGTTTTGTTAAGTTCTCTTCAATCGTTGGTGGCCATTAAAATTGTTGGCTCCCGTTTTAGTTTTTAATGTATATCTCGTTTATACAACAAACGTGAATATAACAAAAGTCACTTTAAATAGCAAAATAAGCAACTTTCGTCATGTGCATATCTGCCAAAAACCAATAGGAAACGAAATATAGCTATTTCTAATTTCAGGCCTCCCTTACAACCCCTCTCCTGCTCGTCCATAGAAATGTTGGAACAGCTTATTATAATGGAGGAGTTAGTGTTCATTCGCATACCAAGATTTGTTTAATTCGGTTGAGTCTTTTGTCCCAAATAAAATTTTTTACTCCTGCTATAGCATTAAGCGTATAAATCATTCATACTTCTATATACGACGAAAATGTATATAATAAAAGCTACTCTAAATATCAAATTAAACAACTTTTGCAATGTGCATCCCCCACTCCTGTTCGTCTCAGAGAATATTAGTATAGCCTAAAGTCTAAGTTGGGATAGTAGTAATATACATACCAAGTTTCGTTAAATTCAGTCCAGCCATTTAAGCGTGAAAACGTAACAAACAAACAAATAAACAAACATACAAACAGTCACCAAAGAAACAAAATGCAGTTATGGTGTCTATGACATATGAAACGAAAAGTAATCATGAAATTTCGCGAAAAAAATCAATGTACAGACAGAGGTTACAATTTTATATATATATATATATATACTAGCTCAGATACCCGGCTTCGCCTGGGAATTGATTTGAGGCTGAATGGTGATGGTGTTTTTTTGGCAAGGCTTTAATTTGCAAATATTTTGACATTTACCCGTCCCAGTGTTTAGGGTTAATACCCGTTGTTGGCATTTGTTAATAATAAAATTAATTTTTTATGTAAGTCTTCACTGTCCTCCAAATTGTCATATTTCATATTTTGTTATATTGTCATATTTCCCGTCTCCTGTGCATTATGCATAGATTTCAGTTATTAAGGACAAAATGTTAACATAGATTTGAATTAATTTTTCCAGGTGAGGTACCTCATAGTTCAAATTGGAATAAATTGTTGAGCATATCAATATTTCTACGCAAATTACTTGCTCCACACATTGTTCCTGGAGAAATGTATAAAACAAAAGTTAATCTAAATAACAAAGTAAACAACTTTTGTTATTTGCATGTTTGTCAGAAAACAAATAGACAATGAAATATCGCGAATTTTTATTTCAGGCCTCCCTATTAACCCCTACTCCCGTTCTAACCTAAAAATTTTAATATAGCCTATAATCATGGAAGAATTAATGCTAATTGACATACCGAATTTTTAAGTTAGGTTTAATCGTTAGCGTCCAATGAAATAGTTGACTCCCGCTTTAGTTTATAGTGTATATCTTGTTTATAATTCAGTTTAAGAAAAAAGTGTATATAACAAAAGTTACTCAAAATAACAAAATAAATAACTCTTGTTATGTTCTGATTTGCCGAAAAAAGAATAGATAACGAATTACCGCCATTTTTAAATTCAGGCCTCCCTTACAACCCCCACTCCTGCCCGTCTCTAGAAATGTTGGTATGGCTTGTTATAATGAAAGCGTTAGTGCTAATGCACACACAGTTTTATTTATTTCGGTTGAGTCTTTTGTCCCAAATAAAACTGTTCACTTCCGCTATAGGTTTTAGCGTATATCTCGTTTATAGTTCGGTATAAGAAAAAAGTGTATATAACAAAAGTTACTCTAAATAACTAAATAAACAACTTTTGTTATATTTACATTTGACGAAAACCCAATAGGAAACGAAATATCAATATTTTTAATATCAGGCCTTCCTTATAACCCCCACTCCTGTTCGTCTCAGAGAATATTAATATAGCCTAAAGTCTAAGTTGGGCTAGTAGTAATACACATACCGAGTTTCATAAAATTCGGTTCAGCCGTTTATGCGTGAGAAGGTAACAAAGAAACAAACATACACAAAAGAAACAAAATGCAGATATTGTGTCTATGATATGTGAAACGAAAAGTTATCGTGAAATTTAGAGAAAAAAATCAATGTACAGACAGAGGTTACAATTTTATATATATATATCTATATATATATATAAAATTGTAACCTCTGTCTGTACATTGATTTTTTTCTCGAAATTTCACGATAACTTTTCGTTTCACATGTCATAGACACCATAACTGCATTTTGTTTCTTTGGTGTCTGTTTGTTTGTTTGTTTGTTTTTTTGTTTGTTTGTTTGTTTGTTTGTTACCTTTTCATGCATAAACGGCTGAACCGAATTTTATGAAACTTGGTATGTATATTACTACTAACCCAACTTAGACTTTAGGCTATCTTAATATCCTCTGAGACGAACAGGAGTGGGAGTTATACGGGAAGCCAGAAATTAAAAATAGCGATAGTTCGATTCCTATTGGTTTTTCGTCTATAGTTTGCAAAGTAGAGCCTTGCCAAAAAAATACCATCACCATTCAGCCTCAAATGAATTCCCGGGCGAAGCCGGGTATCTGAGCTTATATATATATATATATATATATATATATATATATATATATATATATATATATAGAAGATAGATAGATATATTTGTCTGTTGCCGCTCTAGCGGTCACAATTTCTGTCTGATCGTTACCAAACCTCTGTTACAATTTTATATATATATATATATATATATATATATATATATATATATATATATATATATATATATAATCTCTCAGATACCCGGCTGCCGGTTGGGCCTAAAAATTTTTAGATATTTTATAATCATGGAAGAATTAATGCTAATTGACAATCCGAGTTTTGTTAAGTTTGGTTCAATCGTTAGTGCCAAATAAAATTGTTAGCTCCCGCTAACGTTTTAGTGTATATCTCGTTTATAATTCGGTATACGAGAAAAATTTATATAACAAAAGTTAATCTAAATAACAAAGTGAACAACTTGTGCTATGTTTAGACTTGCAGAAAAACCAATAGGAAACGAAATATCGCTATTTTTACTTTCAGGCTTCTCTTATAACCCCCACTCCGGTTCGTCCCAGAGGATATGAAGATAGCCTAAAGTCTAAGTTGGGTTAGAAGTAATATGCATACGAAATTTCATAAAATTCGGTGAAAATTTATGCGTGAAAAGGGCGCAAACAAACAAACATACACGAAAGAAACAAATTGGAGTTATGGTCCCTATGACATGTGAAACGAAAAGTTATCGTGAAATTTAGAGAAAAAAATCAATGTACAGACAGAGGTTACAATTTTATATATATATATCTATATATATATAAAATTGTAACCTCTGTCTGTACATTGATTTTTTTCTCGAAATTTCACGATAACTTTTCGTTTCACATGTCATAGACACCAAAACTGCATTTAGTTTCTTGGGTGTCTGTTTGTACGTTTATTTGTTTGTTTGTTTGTTTGTTTGTTTGTTTGTTACCTTTTCATGCATAAACGGCTGAACCGAATTTTATGAAACTTGGTATGTACATTACTACTAACCCAACTTAGACTTTAGGCTATCTTAATATCCTCTGAGACCAACAGGAGTGGGGGTTATACGGGAAGCCAGAAATTAAAAATAGCGATATTTCGATTCCTATTGGTTTTTCGTCTATAGTTTGCAAAGTAGAGCCTTGCCAAAAAAATACCATCACCATTCAGCCTCAAATGAATTCCCGGGCGAAGCCGGGTATCTGAGCTAGTATATATATATATATATATATATAATATATATATATATATATATATATATATATAGAAGATAGATAGATATATTTGTCTGTTGCCGCTCTAGCGGTCACAATTTCTGTCTGATCGTTACCAAACCTCTGTTACAATTTTTTATATATATAAATATATATATATATATATATATATATATACTAGCTCAGATACCCGGCTTCCGTTTGGGCCTAAAAATTTTGATATATTTTATAATCATGGAAGAATTAATGCTAATTGACAATCCGAGTTTTGTTAAGTTTGGTTCAATCGTTAGTGCCCAATAAAATTGTTGGCTCCCGCTAAAGTTTTAGCGTATATCTTGTTTATAATTCGGTATACGAGAAAAATTTATATAACAAAAGTTAATCTAAATAACAAAGTGAACAACTTTTGTTATGTTTATATTTGCAGAAAAACCAATAGGAAACGAAATATCGCTATTTTTAATTTCAGGCTTCTCTTATAACCCCCACTCCTGTTCGTCCCAGAGGATATTAATATAGCCTAAAGTCTAAGTTGGGTTAGAAGTAATATGCATACGAAATTTCATAAAATTCGGTGAAAATTTATGCGTGAAAAGGGCGCAAACAAACAAACATACACGAAAGAAACAAATTGCAGTTATGGTGTCTATGACATGTGAAACGAAAAGTTATCATGAAATTTTGAAAAAAAAATCAATGTACAGACAGAGGTTACAATTTTATATATATATACTAGCTGAGATAGGCGGCTTCGCTCGGGAATTCATTTTAGGCTGAATGGCGATTGCATTTTTTTGGCAAGGCTTTACTTTGCACAATATTTTGACATTTACCCGTCCCAGTGTTTAGGGTTAATAGCCGTCGTTGCTGTGGATTTGTTAATAATAAAATTAATTTTTTATGTAAGACTTCACTGTCCTTCATATTGTCATATTTCCCGTTTTCTGTGCATTATGCATAGATTTAAATTATTAAGGACAAAATATTATAATAATATATTATAATTTGAATTAATTTTTCCAGGTGAGGTACCTGGTAGTTCATATTGAAAAGAATTGTTGAGCAAATTTCTCTAAATAACAAAATAAACAACTTTTGTCATGTGCATATTTGCCGAAACCCCAATAGGAAACGAAATATCACTATTTTTAGTTTCAGGCCTCCCTTATAACCCCCACTCCTGCCCGTCCCTAGAAATATTAGTGTGGCTTATTATAAGGAAGGCGTTAGTTTTATTACACATACCGAGTTTTATTTAATTCGGTTGAGTCTTTTGTGCCTAATAAAATTGTTGACTCCCGCTATAATTTTTAGCGTATAATGCATTTATATTTAGGTATTCGACGAAAGTTTACATAACAAAAGTTACTCTAAATAACAAAATTAACTACTTTTGTTATGTTCATATTTGCCTTAAACCAATAGGATACGAAATATCGCTACTTTTAATTTCAGCCCTCCCTTATAACCCCCACTCCTGTTCGTCTCAGGGAATATTAGTATAGCCTAAAGTCTAAGTTGGGGTAGTAGTAATATACATACCAAGTTTCATAAAATTCGGTTAGCCGTGAAAAGGTAACAAACAAACAGACTCGAAAGAAACAAAATGAGGTTATGGTGTCTATGACATGTGAAAGGAAAAGTTATCGTGACATTTTCTGTTCAGCTTTGAGTGGTTGGCAGACCTATGTGTTTACAATTCATAAGCCGTTTCCGTTGGGAGTTTATTTTAATCAACTGAAAGATTTCTCATTACCTTTTGTATTTACTCACGGTGGTGTTGTGTTACCAGTATGGAGATTGCTAAACCTTCGCGTGGGAAATCTTCGTAGACTACGCAGCTCCTGCGTGACGGACTTTTTTTTTTGTTCACTTTAGTAGAGACTATGTGTCATGGCAAGTGCAGGATAGAATAAGTGACAGCGATTGAAGTGGGAGATAGTGCGACTTTTACAAAATGAGCAAGAGCTTACACTGTGGCTGTGTAGGAATGAAGGTGCTGGAAGGGACTGAAGCAGGGGGCGGGGTTACTGGGCAAGAATCGATAACCCAACGGGGTAACTAGGCCTCTGCGGCAACCTAGCGCATTTCCCTCCCCAGCTACAACACACCCCAGAGTCGAGCAAAATTATAATTACAAGTTACAAGTACATTAGTTGGATTATAGTTACAATTACAACTACTAATGTAATTAGTAATTGGTAATCTGCGACTACATTTTTTAACTAAATTAATTGTAATTGCAATTTCACAACTACAGTTAGTAATTGAGGAAATCAGTAGTTCCAAAAACAACTACAGTTAGTAACTGTAACTGCAGTTGTAGCTGCAACTATAGTTACTTGGGTAGTTACTTTAAAAAACTGTGAACCACTGACTGAAGTAGTTGAGGCTGTTAAGAAATAACTACATCCGATGTCTTTATATTCGAAATTCTATTATATTACATATACTACATTGCTATAATAACAGAAAATAATTTTATTGGAAATAAATTAAAACTAACGAAAATAATATGTGAATTCCTTTTAATATTTTTTGGGGCGTTTGTGATAACGTTAAAAGAAAATAATCGCTCTACTGCTCTGCTCCAAAAAATAAGGACGTCTCGTGCTGACTATCACTTTCCACACTTAGCACTTATTGTAAATTGTTTCAAAGACAGCCTGTAGAGCCCTGATTGCCAGAACAAGAGAGTGTGCTGACCGGTCTTCAGTTATTCTGACATATTCTCTGCACCAATTGAACATGGCTCGTCTCAGATGAGCTATTTATCATCACCAAGAGTGTAAATATTTATATAGAGGCGATCAAAATATATTCGCTCTTTGGATCGTAAAAAACAGCTGATCTATATGCAGTTATTACTCAATAACTACAGTTATTAGTATATTTCCCTTAAGGGAAATTAGCTATTGAGGTCCTACTCATGACGCGAGTTTCGAAACATTTCTTCTAATGTCCATCGATCCTACCCAGGAGATGACGAAAATGAGGTCCGTTCAAAATTATATATATATATATATATATATTTGTCTGTTAACGCTGTAGCGGTCGCAATTTTTGTTTAATCGTTACCAAACTCGTTATTTAGTCGTTTTATGTAAAAAGAAAGATCTAGTTCGTTAACGGCTGAAATCGGACCAGTGGGAGGGGGGTTTAGAGGGGAGGATTTTCGAAAATTCAAAATATGTTCGTTATTATGCGTCGGATCGAAACATGGTACAGAATCAATCTTATTGCAAATTACATTTACTATATATATTGTTATATACATTTATTCTCTATCTTGAATATTAACCGAGATATTTGCATTTTTATGAAGTCTATGGGACATGTATTGGAGGGGAATAGTTCGGATTAGTTCAGCCGTTTCCGTCACTCCTCGGCTCAGGTGGCAGCTTCTTCTAACCTTACCTGTCGTTTCTAACCTTACCTAACCTTCGTTACTTTGTGAGATTTATGCAAATGCGTTCTGCTCATCCCCCCCCCCTTCTTTAGTTCTTGGACTACTAAAATTTGAGTTATTAAAATATAAATTATTCTTACAATTCAGAAGCCGCTTCAGTTGGAAATTTATTTTAATTAACTGAAAGATTTCTCATTATCTAATCACGGTGGTATTGTGTTACCAGTATGCAGATTTCTCTATTGTAAAACTTCACAGGGGAAATCTGCTTAGTTTACGCAGCCCCTGCGTGACGGACTTTTTTCCCTTGAGGAAAATCAGCTATTGAGGTCGTACTCGTAGCCGCGATTTTTGAAAAATGTCTTCAAATGTCCATCGATCAGTCAGGAGATGACGAAAATGAGCTCCCTTCAAAATTATATATATATACCTAGTCCTGCCATAAATGCTGTTACAAAAGTTGGACTTTGTTTAATCCTTGGGTATTGTTTATATAATGCCCACCTCTTATCACTTGTTTACTTGACACTTTTCTTTCACTCGGTCAACATGGAGTGGGGTGATAAAAAAAACCGGATCGCTGTGCTCGCATTACACAAAGTTGGAAAATGCAGATGAGAGATTTTCACCAGCCTGAAACCACTTGGTATCAGCCGTATGTATACCAGGTCGTGCCCGCACTGTGAGAACAGCTAATGCAGTGAGAGCAGTCGCTGCTCGAATCAGAAGAAATCCCATCCGAAAACAAAAAAAATTGTCCCGGGAAATTGTCTCTGGCAGATCAACGTCTCGCATAATAAATAGCTGATTTCCTTTAAGGGAAATCTGCTAAAAGTGACCTTAGGATGAGTGGATTCCGAAGAATGGCCGGACAAAGGCTTACCATTTCTCTGAAACAAATGAGGGTGGATAGATCAAAAGTCCGTGAGGCAGGGGCTGCGAAAACTAAACAGATTACCCTCGTGAAGTTTAGTAGGAGATAAATATACCAACTGCTAACACAACACCACTGTGAATAAATACAAACGGAAATAAGAAATGTTTCATCCAATTTCAATAACCTGCCGACAGGAAGCGTTAGGTTAGAAATGCAAACAAACGGGTCTGCCCGCCTCACGCCGGAAAGAAAAACCATTACTGAAATATTTTAGAATATAACATATTAATTTTATTGAGAACTGTTTACTATATCTAGTACTGTAATTAATAATGAGTCAGAATAATTGTTATTCAATCAATAAAATTTTTGTAGTCCAAAACCTAAAGACGGGGGGGGGGGGAGTCACCAGGACAAATTTGCATGTATCTCGTATAATAAAGGTCTCTTGAATACAATTTTTGGTATTTAAGCTTGGAATAATGTGATTTATTATGAAGCGGAGTATTGTGTAAGAAACATGAGTAGAAGTGGCGGTTTGCTCATGGCTGAAAACTGAAAAATGCAAATATCTCGGTTAATATTCAAGATAGAGAATAAATGTATATAACAATATTTATAGTAAATTTAATTTGCAGTAAGATTGATTTTGTACAATTTTTCGATCCGACGTATGGTAACGGAGATATTTCGAATTTTCAAAAATCCTCCCCTCTAAACTCCCCCTCCCACGTGTCCGATTTCAGCCGGTAACGAACTTGATCTTTCTTTTTACATAAAACGATTAAATTTCGAGTTTGGTAACGATAAAACAGAAATTGCGACCACTAGAGCGGCAACAGACAAATATATCTATCTATCTATATATATAAAAGTCCGTCACGCAGGGGCTGCGTAAACTAAGCAGATTTCCCTCGTGAAGTTTAGTAATAGATAAATATACATACTGCTAACACAACACCGTGAATAAATACAAACGGAAATAAGAAATGTTTCATCCAATTTCAATAGCCTGCCGACAGGAAGCGTAAGGTTAGAAATGTAAACAAACGGGTCCTGCCTCACACCGGAAAGAAAAACAATTACTGAAATATATCAGAATATAACACATTAATTTTATTGAGAACTATTTACTTTATCTAGTACTGTAATTAATAATGAGTCAGAATAATTGTTATCTCAATCAATAAAATTTTAGTAGTCCAAAACTTTAAGATGGGGGGGGGGGAGTCACCAGTACATATTTGCATGTATCTCGTATAATAAAGGTCTCGTGAATACAATTTTTGGTATTTAAACTTCCAATAATGTGATTTATTATGTATCAGAGTATTGTTTACGTAACATGAGTAGAAGTGGCGGTTTGGTGAAAACTGAAAAATGCAAATATCTCGGTTAATATTCAAGATAGAGAATAAATGTATAAACAATATTTATAGTAAATTTAATTTGTAATAAGATTGATTCTGTATAATTTTTCGATCCGACGTATAGTAACGGAGATATTTCGAATTTTAGAAAATCCTCCCCTCTAAACCCCCCCTCCCACTGGTCCGATTTCAGCCGTTAACGAACTTGATCTTTATTTTTACATAAAACGCTTAAATATGAAGTTTGGTAAGGATTAAACAAAAATTGCGACCGCTAGAGCGGTAACAGACAAATATATAGATAGATAGATAGATATATATATATATATATATATATATATATATATATAGATATATATATACAGTTTTGAACGGACCTCATTTTCGTCATCTACTAGGTAGGATCGATGGACATTTGAAGAAAAATGTCGAAAATTCCGTCATGAGTACAACCTCAATAGCTGATTTCCCTTAAGGGAAATCTGCTAAAAGTCCGTCACGCAGGGGCTTCGTAAACTAAGCAGATTTCCCACGTGGTTAAGCAATAGAGAAATCTGCCTAATAACAACTGTAGTAGTAAGAAACCTCTAAACCTAAACACATTATTTAGGGCGTAATAACCCAGTAGTTTCTAGCCCAAAAAAACAGTTAACCTAACCTCTAAACCTATTCACGAGGGACGAATAGTTATTGAAACGGCCACCAGAGCTCTCGGCGGAAAGACCGAACATAGCCTACTGGAGACCACCCGCAGAATACAAATGCAAATATCTCTGTTAATATTCAAGATACAGAATAAATGTATAGAACAATATTTATAGTAAATTTAATTTGCAATCTATATATATATATAAAATTGTAACCTCTGTCTGTACATTGATTTTTTTCCCGAAATTTCACGATAACTTTTCGTTTCACATGTCATAGACACCATAACTGCATTTTGTTTCTTTGGTGTCTGTTTGTTTGTTTGTTTGTTTGTTTGTTTGTTTGTTTATTTGTTTGTTTGTTTGTTACCTTTTCACGCATAAACGGCTGAACCGAATTTTATGAAACTTAGTATGTATATTACTACTAACCCAACTTAGACTTTAGGCTATATTAAAATTCTCTGAGACGAACAGGAGTGGGGGTTATAGGGGAAGCCAGAAATTAAAAATAGCGATATTTCGTTTCCTTTTAGTTTTTCGGCAAATATTAACATAACAAAAGTTGTTTATTTTGTTATTTAGAGTAACTTTTGTTATATACACTTTTTTCGTATACCGAATTATAAACGAGATATACGCTAAAACCTATAGCGGAAGTGAACAATTTTATTTGGGACAAAAGATCCAACCGAAATAAATAAAACTCGGCATATGTAATAGCACTAACGCTTTCATTATAACAAGCCATGCCAACATTTCTAGGGACGGGCAAGAGTGGGGGTTATGAGGGATGCCAGAAATTAAAAATAGCGATATTTCGTTTCGTATTGGTTTCTTGGCAAATATGAACATAACAAAAGTTGTTTATTTTGTTATTTAGAGTAACTTTTGATATATACACTTTTCTTTTATAACAAAGTATAAACGAGATATACGATAAAAACTAAAGCGGGGGCAACTATTTTATTGGGCACTAGCGGTAGAACCGAACTTAACAACACTCGGTATGTAAATTAGCATTAATTCTTCCATGATTATAAGCTATACTAAAAATTTTAGGTTCCAAGGGGAATGGAGGTTATGCGGGAGGCCTGAAATAAAAATTCGCGATATTTCATCGTCTATTTGGTTTTTGGCAATTGTGCACATAACATAAGTTGTTTACTTTTTTTATTAGTGTAAATTTTGTTTTATAATTATTTTTTTTGTAAAATAAGGTATGAAGCAAGTAATTTGCTTAGAAATATTGATATGCTCAACAATACATTCCAATATGAACTACCCAGGTATCTCACCTGGATAAGTTAATTCAAATCCATGTTAAAATTTTATCCTTAATAATTCAAAACTATGTTATTTTTTAACGCCAGTAACAGTTTGCACCAAATAAGGTATACTGCCCCCACCCTTCTCTAAGTGTATTTAATACATTATTTAATTAAAACGTGAAAAATATTTGAAACAGTTTTAGAATTGTGAAGATAATGTAATATGATTTTTGAATGTATTAGAGGATAGCTATCCAAAATGCATTGCAGGTTGGCAGCACTGAGGCTATGTAAGTGTCGAGCTACTTCCTTTGTCCTATCAGTTCTGCCGCTTCCCTTCCGACCTCATATTGGTCTATGTTTACATGTTAATTGATGCTTATAGCAATGTATTATTATTCTCAGGAATGTGAATTTCTTTAATTATCATAAATAAATAATTTACAAGAATGAACGCTAGGGAGGTGCACTCAGGTATTTCTGGTATTTATTAACTCTGCTCCGTTAATGTATTATGATATACTTTACTGAAAACCAATATACACAGTTTACAATCGAGACTTATGAAAGAGTGTTTTAATAGAAGCTATGACGTACCTAAAACAGCTGTCACCGTTGGACATTGTACCGCATGAAGGGAAAGAAACTTATTTATACATGGTTTGGAAGATAGAATACATTCTAGGATTATGAATTATATGGTCCATCACTTTATAAAAAAAAACTACATACACAGAGGACGGGAAATATAAAAATATTGAGGACAATGAAGTCTTAAATAACAAATAATTTTATTATTAACAAATCCACAGTAACGACGGGTATAAATTCTAAACACTGGGACAGAGAAATGAAAAAAATATTATGGAAAGTAAAGCCTTGCCAAAAATATACCATCTTCATTCAGCCTCAAATGAATTCCCGGGCGAAGCCGGGTACCTTTGCTAGTATATCTATATATATATAAAATTGTAACCTCTGTCTGTACATTGATTTTTTTCGCGAAATTTCACGATAACTTTTCGTTTCACATGTCATAGACACCATAACTGCATTTTGTTTCTTTGGTGTCTGTTTGTTTGTTTATTTGTTTATTTGTTTGTTTGTTTGTTTGTTACCTTTTCATGCATAAACGGCTGAACCGAATTTTATGAAACTTGGTATGTATATTACTACTAACCCAACTTAGACTTTAGGCTATCTTAATATCCTCTGAGACGAACAGGAGTGGGAGTTATACGGGAAGCCAGAAATTAAAAATAGCGATATTTCGATTCCTATTGGTTTTTCGGCAAGTATGCACATAACAAAAGTTGTTTACTGTGTAATTTAGAGTAATTTTTGTTATATTCACTTTTGCCGTATACGGAAGTATAAATGAGTTATACTCTAAAAACTATAGAGGGAGTCCACAATTTTATTTGGCACAAAAGACTCAACCGAACTAAACCAAAGTCGGTATTTGAATTAGTACTAACGCCTTCCTTATAATAAGCCATACTAACATTTCTAGGGACGGGAAGAAGTGGGGGTTATATGGAAGGCCTGAAATTAAAAATAGCGATATTTCGTTTCCTATTGTTTTTTCAACAAATATGCACATAACAAAAGTTATTCGTTTTGTTATTTAGAGTAACTTTTGTTATATGCACTTTTGCCGTATACGGTAGTATAAATGGGTTATACGCTAAAACCTATAGCGGGAGTCCACAATTTTATTTGGCACAAAAGACTCAACCGAACTAAACCAAACTCAGTATTTGAATTAGCACTAACGCCTTCCTTATAATAAGCCATACTATTTCTAGGGACGGGCAGGAATGGGAGTTGTAAGGGAGGCCTGAAATTAAAATAGTGATTTCCTATTGGGGTTTCGGCAAATATGCAAATAACAAAAGTTGTTTAATTTGTTATTTAGAGAAGTCAACGATTATATACACTATCGTCGAATACTGAAATATAATGGCGTTTTACGCTAAAAATTATAGCGGGAGACAACAATTTTATTTGGCACAAAAGACTCACCGAACTAAATAAAACACTTGTTATGTGTGTTAGCACTAGCGCCTTCCTTATAATAAGCCATACTAACATTTCTAGGGACGGGCAGGAGTGGGGGTTGTAAGGGAGGCCTGAAATTAATAATAGTGATATTTCGTTTCCTATTGCTTTTTCGGCAAATATGCAGATAACAAAAGCTGTTTATTTTGTTCTTTAGAGAAATTTGTTGAACAATTCTTTTCAATATGAACTACCAGGTACCTCACCGGGAAAAATTAATTCAATAGGTATGTAAGTTAATATTTTGTCCTTAATAATTCAAATCTATGCATAATGCACAGGAAACGGGAAATATGACATTATGGAGGACAGTGAAGTCTTACATAAAAAGTTAATTTTATTATTAACAAATCCACAAAAGCGACGAGTGTTAACCCTAAAAACTGGAACGGGTAAATGTCAAAATATTGTGCAAAGTAAAGCCTTGCCAAAAAAAATACCATCACCATACCTGCCTCAAATCAATCCCTGGGCGAAGCTGGGTATCTGAGCTAGTATATATATATATATATATATATATATATATATATATATATATATATATATATATATATATATATATATATAAAATTGTAACCTCTGTCTGTACAGTGATTTTTTTCACAAAATATCTCGGTCACTTTTCGTGTCACATGTCATAGACACCATAACTGCATTTTGTTTCTTTCGTGTCTGTTTGTTTGTTTGTTTGTTACCTTTTCACGCATAAACGACTGAACCGAATATTATGAAACTTGGTATGTATATTACTACTAGTCCAACTTAGACTTTAGGCTATATTAATATTCTCTAAGACGAACAGGAGTGGGGGTTATAAAGGAGTGCTGAAATTAAAAATAGCGATATTTCGTTTCCTATTGCTTTTTCAGCAAATATGCACATAACAAAAGTTGTTTATTTTCTAATTTAGAGTAACTTTTGTTATATCCACTTTTGCCGTATACGGAAGCATAAATGAGTTATACGCTATAAACTAAAGCGGGAGTCCACAATTTTATTTGGCACTAAAGACTCAACCGAATTAAACCAAACTCGGTATGTGAATTAGTACTAACGCCTTCATTATAATAAGCTATACTAACATTTCTAGGGACGGGCAGGAGTGGGGGTTATAAGGAAGGCCTGAAATTAATAATAGTGATATTTCGTTTCCTATTGCATTTTCGGCAAATATGCACATAACAAAAGTTGTTTATTTTGTTATTTAGAGAAACTTTTTTTTATATACACTATCATCGTATACCGAAGTATAAAGGCGTTAAACGCTAAAAATTATAGCGGGAGACAACAATTTTATTTGGCTCAAAAGACTCTACCGAACTAAACCAAACTCGGTATGTGTATTAGCACTAACGCCTTCCTTATAATAAGCCATACCAACATTTCTAGGGACGGGCAGGAGTGGGGGTTATAAGGGAGGCCTGAAATTAATAATAATGATTTCCTATTGGGGTTTCGGCCAATATGCACATAACAAAAGTTGTATATTTTGTTATTTAGAGAAATTTGCTCGACACTTCTTTTCCATATGAACTTCCAGGTACCTCACCTGAAAAAATGAATTCAAATGTATGTCAATATTTTCTCCTTAATAATTCAAATCTATGCATAATGCACAGGAGACGGGAAATATGACAATATGCAGGACAGTGAAGTCTTACATAAAAAAATAATTTTATTATTAACAAATGCCAACAACGGGTATTAACCCTAAACACTGGGACGGGTAAATGTCAAAATATTGTGCAAAGTAAAGCCTTGCCAAAAAAAATACCATCACCATTCAGCCTCAAATCTATCCCTGGGCGAAGCCGGGTATTTGAGCTAGTCTATATATATATATATATATATATATATATATATATATATATATATATATATATATATATATATATATATATATACTAGCTCAGATACCCGGCTTCGCCCGGGAATTCATTTGAGGCTTAATGGTGATGGTATTTTTTTTTTGGCAAGGCTTTACTTTGCACAATATTTTGACATTTCCCCGTCCCAGAGTTTAGAGTTTATTATACCTGTCGTTGCTATGGATTTGTTAATAATAAAATTAATATTTCATGTAAGACTTCACTGTCCTCCATATTGTCATATTTCCCGTCTCTTGTGCATTATGCATAGATTTGAATTATTAAGGAGAAAATATTGACATACATTTGAATTAATTTTTTTCAAGTGAGGTACCTGGTAGTTCATATTGAAAAGAAGTGTTGAGCAAATTTCTCTAAATAGCAAAATAAACAACTTTTGTTATGTGCATATTTGCCGAAACCCCAATAGGAAATCATTATTATTAATTTCAGGCCTCCCTTATAACCCCCACTCCTGCCCGTCCCTAGAAATGTTAGTATAGCTTATTATAATGAAGGCGTTAGTACTAATTCACATACCGAGTTTTGTTTAATTCGGTTGAGTCTTTAGTGCCAAATAAAATTGTGGACTCCCGCTTTAGTTTATAGCGTATAACTCATTTATGCTTCCGTATACGGCAAAAGTGCATAAAACAAAAGTTACTCTAAATAACAAAATAAACAACTTTTGTTATGTGCATATTTGCTGAAAAAGCAATAGGAAACGAAATATCGCTATTTTTAATTTCAGGCCTCCCTTATAACCCCCACTCCTGCCCGTCCCTAGAAATGTGAGTATGGCTTCTTATAAGGAAATAGTTAGTATTAATTCACATAGCGAGTTTGGTTTAGTTCGGTTGAGTCTTTTGTGCCAAATAAAATTGTGGACTCCCGCTATAGTTTTTAGCGTGTAACTCATTTATACTTCCGTATACGGCAAAAGTGCATACAACAAAAGTTACTCTAAATAACAAATTAAACAACTTTTGTTATGTGCATATTTGCTGAAAAAGCAATAGGAAACGAAATATCGCTATTTTTAGTTTCAGGCCTCCCTTATAACTCCCACTCCTGCCCGTCCCTAGAAATGCTAGTATGGCTTCTTATAAGGAAATCGTTAGTATTAATTCACATAGCGAGTTTGGTTTAGTTCGGTTGAGTCTTTTGTGCCAAATAAAATTGTGGACTCCCGCTATAGTTTTTAGCGTATAACTCATTTATACTTCCGTATACGGCAAAAGTGCATATAACAAAAGTTACTCTAAATTACAAAAGAAACAACTTTTGTTATGTGCATATTTGCTGAAAAAGCAATAGGAAACGAAATATCGCTATTTTTAATTTCAGGCCTCCCCTATAACCCCCACTCCTGTTCGTCTTAGAGAATATTAATATAGCCTAAAGTCTAAGTTGGGCTAGTAGTAATATACATACTAAGTTTCATAAAGTTCGGTTTAGCCGTTTATGCGTGAAAAGGTAACAAACAAACAAACAAACAAATAAACAAACAAACAAATAAACAAACAAACAAACAAACAGACACCAAAGAAACAAAATGCAGTTATGGTGTCTATGACATGTGAAACGAAAAGTTATCGTGAAATTTCGCAAAAAAAATCAATGTACAGACAGAGGTTACAATTTTATATATATATAGATATATATAAAATTGTAACCTCTGTCTGTACATTGATTTTTTTCGCGAAATTTCACGATAACTTTTCGTTTCACATGTCATAGACACCATAACTGCATTTTGTTTCTTTGGTGTCTGTTTGTTTGTTTGTTTGTTTATTTGTTTTTTTGTTTATTTGTTTGTTTGTTTGTTTGTTACCTTTTCACGCATAAACGGCTGAACCGAATTTTATGAAACTTGGTATGTATATTACTACTAGCCCAACTTAGACTTTAGGCTATATTAATTTTCTCTGAGACTAACAGGAGTGGGGGTTATAAGGGAGACCAGAAATTAAAAATAGCGATATTTCGTTTCCTATTGCTTTTTCAGCAAATATGCACATAACAAAAGTTGTTTATTTTGTTATTTAGAGTAACTTTTGTAATATGCACTTTTGCCGTATAGGGAAGCATAAATGAGTTATACGCTATAAACTAAAGCGGGAGTCCACAATTTTATTTGGCACTAAAAACTCAACCGAATTAAACCAAACTGGTTATGTGAATTAGTACTAACGCCTTCATTATAATAAGCTATACTAACATTTCTAGGGACGGGCAGGAGTGGGGGTTATAAGGAACGCCTGAAATTTATAATAGTGATATTTCGCTTCCTATTGCATTTTCGGCAAATATGCACATAACAAAAGTTGTTTATTTTGTTATTTAGAGAAACTTTTTTTTTTATATACACTATCATCGTATACCGAAATATTAAGACGTTATACGCTAAAAATTATAGCGGGAGACAACAATTTTATTTGGCACAAAAGACTCAACCGAACTAAATAAAACACTCATAATGTGTATTAGAACTAACGCCTTCCTTATAATAAGCCATTCTAACAATTCTAGGGACGGGCAGGAGTGTTGGTTATAAGGGAGGCATGAAATTAATAATAATGATTTCCTATTGGGTTTTCGGCAAATATGCACATATCAAAAGTTGTTTATTTTGTTATTTAGAGAAATTTGCTCAACACTTCTTTTCAATATGAACTACCAGGTACCTCACCTGAAAAATTAATTCAAATGTATATCAATATTTTCTCCTTAATAATTCAAATCTATGCATAATGCACAGGAGACGGGAAATATGACAATATGCAGGACAGTGAAGTTTTACATAAAAAAAATAATTTTATTATTAACAAATGCCAACAACGGGTATTAACCCTAAACACTGGAACGGGTAAATGTCAAAATATTGTGCAATGTAAAGCCTTGCCAAAAATATACCATCACCATTCAGCCTCAAATGAATTCCCGAGCGAAGCCGGGTATCTAAGCTAGTATATATATAAAATTGTAACCTCTGTCTGTACATTGATTTTTTTGGCGAAATTTCACGATAACTTTTCGTTTCACATGTCATAGACACCATAACTGCATTTTGTTTCTTTGGTGTCTGTTTGTTTGTTTGTTTATTTGTTTGTTTGTTTGTTACCTTTTCACGCATAAACGGCTGAACCGAATTTTATGAAACTTGGTATGTATATTACTACTAGCCCAACTTAGACTTTAGGCTATATTAATATTCTCTAAGACAAACAGGAGTGGGGGTTATAAGGGAGGCCTGAAATTAAAAATAGCGATATTTCGTTTCCTATTGCTTTTTCAGCAAATATACACATAACAAAAGTTGTTTATTTTGTAATTTAGAGTAACTTTTGTTATATGCACTTTTTCCGTATACGGAAGTGTAAATGCGTTATACGCTAAAAACTATAGCGGGAGTCCACAATTTTATTTGGCACAAAAGACTCAACCGAACTAAACCAAACTCGGTATGTGTATTAGTAGTGACGCCCTTCTTTATAATAAGCCATACGAACATTTCTAGGGACGGGCAGGAGTGGGGGTTATAAGAGAAGCCAGCAATTAAAAATAGCGATATTTCGTTTCATATTAGTTTCTCGGCAAGTATGCACATAACAAAAGTTGTTTATTTTTTTATTTAGAGTAACTTTTGTTATATACACTTTTATCGTGTAACGTATTATAAACGGGATATACGCTAAAACCTATAGCGGAAGTGAGCAATTTTATTTGGCACAAAAGACTCAACCGAACTAAATAAAACTCGGTATGTGTATTAGGACTAACACCTTCATTATAATAAGCCATACCAACATTTATAGAGGCGGACAGGAGCGGGGGTTGTAAGGGAGGCCTGAATTTAAAAATAGTGGTATTTCGTTTTCTATTCGTTTTTCTGCAAATATGCATATAACAAAAGTAGTTTATTTTGTCATTTAGAGTAATTTTTGTTGCATTCACTATGTTCGTAAAATGAAGTAAACACGTGATATACGCTAAAACTATAGTGGGAGTCATTAATTTTATTAGTGCTTATTTAAGTGTTTTTAATGAATGAATATTATGAAAAATGATTTTATGTTTTAGTCACATATGATAACTCTATATATGATTCGGATTAGTGAGGTTATATATCTCCGTCGTCCCCTTCTCATTTATTTATTTCTCCTACAAAATAACATTGCTATTTATTTCCAATAGAAATGTAAACTATAAGAGCATTTCCGTTATTTAATTTGAATAATGTATTATTTAAACTAAGTCATGCTGAATTGTACAAAGAGGGATAGCGGAAGTTATGGGGATCAAACTCTTTCGTTCTGCTAATACATATATTATCTTATTTCCGATATCTTGATGTTATTGAAATAAATATATACCATCATAACAATTAGACGTTAATAGTAATGTTATTATGAAAAAAGACAATATCCATTTAAAATTGATATGATTTAAAGTATTAATTATTTTGCAGGGAGGGCTATGTTCTATTCCCCTCACCTATATTTTTGAATATGAATCAAATTATTTTTCGGGTAATACTATTATTTAATTCCATCAGGTAGAAAAATTATTAAAATAATACTTTGAATCAATATTTTAAGGAAGACTATGGAGATGCTAGAGCGGAAGGAGGCCGGAGCCTAAACAGTTAATTGAGTTAACTTATTTCCTGTGAAATGATTTCCACTGAGCTCTACTATTACGAATATAATCTAATTACAAAACTATGCTTAAACTATATGAGCTCGGATTGGTTTTTGACAGGAAATAAGTTTCATTATAGAGGATATTTAATTGTAATAAATGCTATCCACGATTATGGTTTGAAGTATTCAAAAAGGTGAGTTAACAAGTGGAGAGGGGTAGATCAGGAACACAATTTTATTTATTCTTCAAAATTAAAATTTCTCATCTATACGTCGCCCGCCTGACCCTCAGGGGAAACAATGATTAGGGGCTTATTTTCATTTATTCATGAAATACAATTTTTTTTTTTCTGTAAGTCGCCTGCCTGGCCCTCACGGGAAAACAATGCGCTCAGACGGGAAGTGTAGTAAACATTGAAGCCTTGCTCAAAAAAAAAATACTATCATCATTCAGCCTCAAATGATTTCCCGAGCGAAGCCGGGTACCTTAGCTAGTATATATATATATATATATATATATATATATATATATATATATATATATATAAAATTGTAACCTCTGTCTGTACATTGATTTTTTTCGCGAAATTTCAAGATAACTTTTCGTTTCACATGAAATAGACTCCATATCTGCATTTTGTTTCTTTGGGGTATGTTTGTTTGTTTGTTTGTTTGTTTGTTACCTTTTCACGCATAAACGGCTGAACCGAATTTTATGAAACTTGGTATGTATATTACTACTAACCCAACTTAGACTTTAGGCTATATTAATTTTCCCTGAGGCAAACAGGAGTGGGGGTTATAAGGGAGGCCTGAAATTAAAACTAGCGATATTTCGTTTCCTATTGCTTTTTCAGCAAATATGCACATAACAAAAGTTGTTTATTGTGTTATTTAAAGTAACTTTTGTTATATACACTTTTGTCGTATACCGAAGTTTAAATGCGTTATATGCTAAAAACTTTAGTTAGGCGCAGTCAACTGAACATCTGACTTTGCACTAACTGCTACTAAATTATAAGTGATATTAACAAAACCTGTTCCATTGTTATTTAGAGTAACTTAATATATATCATGGTCGTATAAAAATATCAATATTGTATCCTGCAATTCATTCCAATGTTTGAATAAGTTATACCATTCAATCTTTTAATTTAATTTTACCTCACCATGATATTTTATGGCTATAAACAAGAACATTTCATTACATTTGTATGACGCATTTTAAAAACAAGTAACTGTTTCATGAGGAGCAAACTATATTCCCCCCCCCCCTTCCTCTGTCTTTCACCGGAACATTAATTAATCGGAAGTAAGTAATTTCTTCCTGTAATCTAGAAGCTGGGTCATTCCACATCAATTCAACCACACCCTGACACCCATGATTTCAGATTTTGTTGAATTTTATTTTGGGGGTTCTATTCATTGATTTAAGAAACCATACCAAATATTTTTGATATATCTTTAACGGTTTGGATTTTATGGCCTCATAAAGTTTTGTGATTTTAGTGTTTTCTATCGATTAGGAACTGTAAAGTTAATTTGTTTTCATTTCAAAAATAATTTGTAGCTTTCTTATTTACGAACCAATTTTTATGGAATTTTTTGTGTGTATTCATAAATATATTTAAAAACAATAAAAAAATAAACCAAGGTACCAAGTAAGTATTTGTGGACGGAAAAAAATTGTAAAGTGTCAATTTGAGCTTTTCAGAAAGCAAATATATAGTTTCACGTAAAATTGAATATCTCCAAAAGGGAAAAGGATAATCATGGAAATCTTTTTTTTTTTATGTTCTAAGACATATGACCTACCACCTAAAACAATAAAATTAATGGTTATTTGACCCCTTCATTGTTTATTCCAAGTTTAAAAATAAATATATAGAAAAATTTAGAAATTTGAATGAATTAAAAGAAAATGATAAATAAAGGTAACTAAAAAGATAGTTTACATAGGTTTATTGTACAATAAATACAGTTTACATTAATTTTTACCACAGTTAAGTGTACTTTAATATATAATTGAACAATGGAACAATGGAACAGGTTTTTTGTTAATATAACTTATAATTTAGTAGCAGTTGGTGCAAAGTCAGATGTTCAGTTGACTGCGCCTAACTAAAGTTTTTAGCGTATAACGCATTTAAACTTCGGTATACGACAAAAGTGTATATAACAAAAGTTACTCTAAATAACAAAATAAACAACTTTTGTTATGTTCATATTTGCCAAAAAACCAATAGGAAACGAAATATTGCTATTTTTAATTTCTGGCTTCCCTTATAACCTCCACTTCTGTTCGTCTCAGAGAATATTAACATAGCCTAAAGTCTAAGTTCGGTTAGTAGTAATATACATACCATGTTTCATAAAATTCGGTTCAGCCGTTTATGGGTGAAAAGGTAACAAACAAATAAATAAACAAACAAACAAACAGACACCAAAGAAACAGAATGCAGTTATGGTATCTATGACATGTGAAACGAAAAGTTATCATGAAATTTCTCGAAAAAATCAATGTTCAGACAGAGGTTACAATTTTATATATATACTAGCTAATAGGGTTAATACCCGTTTTTGGCATTTGATAATAATAAAATTAATTTTTTATGTAAGTCTTCACTGTCCTCCAAATTGTCATATTTCCCGTCTCCTGTGCCTTATGGACAGATTTCAGTTATTAAGGACAAAATATTAACATAGATTTGAATTAATTTTTCCAGGTGAGGTACCTCATAGATCAAATTGGACTGAACTGTTGACCATATCAATATTTCTACGCAAATTACTTGCTCCACACATTGTTCCTGGAGAAATGTATAAAACAAAAATTAATCTAAATATTAAAGTAAACAACTTTTGTTGTGTGCATGTTTGTCGAAAAACCAATAGACAATGAAATATCGCGAATTCTTATTTCAGGTCTCCCTTATAACCCCCAATCCCGTTCTAACCTAAAAATTTTAATATAGCTTATAACCATGGAAGAATTAATACTAATTGACATTTTTGTTAAGTTCGGTTCAATCGTTAGCGCCCAATAAAATAGTTGACCCCCGCTTTAGTTTATAGTGTATATCTCGTTTATGCTTTGTTAAAAGACAAAAATGAATATGACAAACGTTACTCTAAATAACAAAATAACCAACTTTTGTTATGTTACTATTTGCCGAAAAACGAATAGAAAACGATGTTCCGCTGTATTTAAATTCAGGCCTCCCTTAAAACCCCGACTCCTCCCCGTCCCTAGAAATGTTGGTATGACTTGTTATAATGAAAGCATTAGTGCTAATATACATACCGAGTTTTATTTATTTCGGTTGAAATTTCGGTTCAGCCATTTTTGCGTGAAAAGGTAACAAACAAATAAATAAACAAACAAACAAACAGACACCAAAGAAACAGAATGCAGTTATGGTGTCTATGACACGTGAAACGAAAAGTTATCATGAAATTTCTCGAAAAAAATCAATGTACAGACAGAGGTTACAATTATATATATATACTAGCTAAGGTACCCGGCTTCGCTCGGGAATTCATTTGAAGCTGAATGAAGATGGTATGTTTTTGGCAAGGCTTTACTTTCCACAATATTTTTTTTTATTTCCTTGTCCCAGTGTTTAGAATTTATACCCGTCGTTGCTGTGGATTTGTTAATAATAAAATTATTTGTTATTTAAGACTTCACTGTCCTCAATCAACCTGCAAGCATTTTGGATAGCTATCCTCTAATACATTCAAATATATTAAAAAATCATATTATATTATCTTCACAATTCTAAAACTGTTTCAAATATTTTTCACGTCTTAATTAAATAATGTATTAAATACACTGAGAGAACGGTGGGGACAGTATACCTTATTTGGCGCAAACTGTTACTGGTGTTAAAAAATAACATAGTTTTGAATTATTAAGGATAAAATTTGAACATGGATTTGAATTAACTTATCCAGGTGAGATACCTCGGAAGTTCATGTTGGAATGTGATGTTGAGCATATCAATATTTCTAAGCAAATTACTTGTTTCATACCTTATTTTACAAAAAAAAATTATAAAACAAAATGAACACTAATTAAAAAAGTAAACAACTTATCTTATGTGCACGAGTGCCGAAAAACAAATAGACGATGAAATATCGCGAATTTTTATTTCAGGCCTCCCTTATAACCCCCACTCCCGTTCTAACCTATCATTTTTAATATATCTTATAATCATGGAAGAATTAATGCTAATTCACATAAAGAGTTTTGTTAAGTTCGGTTCAATCGTTAGTGCACAAAAAAAATGGTTGGCTCCCGCTCTTGTTTATAGTGCATATCTCGTTTATATTTTGTTATACGACAAAATTGAATATAACAAAAGTTACTTTAAATAACAAAATAAACAACTTCACTTATGTTCATATTTGCCGAAAAACCAATAGGAAACGAAATATCACTTGTTTTAATTTCATGCTTCCCTTATAACCCCCACTCCTGCCCGTCCCTAGAAATGTTAGTATAGCTTATTATAATGAAGGCGTTAGTACTACGGTACGGAAGTATAAATGAGTTATAAGCTAAAAACTATAGCGGGAGTCCACAATTTTATTTGGCACAAAATACTCAACCGAACTAAACCAAAACCGGTATGTGAATTAGCAGCAACGCCTACCTTATAATAAGCCATACTAACATTTCTAGGGACGGGCAGGAGTGGGGGTTATAAGGGAGGCCTGAAATTAATAATAGTGATATTTCGTTTCCTATTGCATTTTCGGCAAATATGCACATAAAAAAGTTGTTTATTTTGTTATTTAGAGAAACTTTTTTTATATACGCTATCGTCGTATACCGAAGTATAAAGGCGTCATACGCTAAAAATTATAGCGGGAGTCAACAATTTAATTTGGCACAAAGACTCAACCAAACTAAATATAACACTCAGTATGTGTATTAGCACTAACGCCTTCCTTATAATAACTTATACTATTTCTAGCGACGGGCAGGAGTTGGGGTTATAAGGGAGGCCTGAAATTAAAAATAGTGATTTCCTATTGGGGGTTTCGGCAAATATGCACATAACAAAAGTTGTTTATTTTGTTATTTAGAGAAATTTGCTCAACACTTCTTTTCAATATGAACTACCAGGTACCTAAATGAAAAAATTGATTCAAATGTATGTCAATATTTTCTCATTAATAATTAAAATCTATGCATAATACACAGGAAACGGGAAATGTGACAATATGAAGGACAGTGAAGTCTTGCATAAAAAAATAATTTTATTATTAACAAATCCACAGAAACGACGGGTGTTAACCCTAAACACTGGGACGGGTAAATGTCAAAATATTGTGCAAAGTAAAGCCTTGCCAAAAATATACCATCACCATTCAGCCTCATATGAATTCCCGAGCGAAGCCGGGTATCTGAGCTAGTATATATATAAAATTGTAACCTCTGTCTGTACATTGATTTTTTTCGCGAAATTTCACGATAACTTTTCGTTTCACATGTCATAGACACCATAACTGCATTTTGTTTCTTTCGTGTATCTTTGTTTGTTTGTTTGTTTGTTTGTTACCTTTTGCTCGCATAAACGGCTGAACCGAATTTTATGAAACTTGGTATGTATATTACTACTAACCCAACTTAGACTTTAGGCTATGTTAATATTCTCTGAGACGAACAGGAGTGGGGGTTATAAGGGAGGCCTGAAATTAAAAATAGTGATATTTCGTTTCCTATTGCATTTTCGGCAATTATGCACATAACAAAAGTTGTTTAATTTGTTATTTAGAGTAACTTTTGTTATATACACTTTTGTCGTATACCTAATTATTAAGGCGTTATACGCCAAAAAGTGATAGCAGAAGTCAACAATTTTATTTGGCACAAAAGACTAAACCGAACTAAACCAAACTCGGTACGTGAATTAGCACTAACGTCTTCCTTATAATAAGCCATACTAACATTTCTAGGGACGGGCAGGAGTGGGGGTTATAAGGGAGGCCTGAAATTAAAAATAGTGATATTTCGTTTCCTATTGGGTTTTTGGCAAATATGAACATAACAAAAGTTGTTTATTTTGTTATTTAGAGTAACTTTAGTTATATACACTTTTTCGTATACCGTATTATAAACGAGTTATACGCCAAAAAGTGATAGCAGAAGTCAACAATTTTATTTGGCACAAAAGACTAAACCGAACTAAACCAAACTCGGTACGTGAATTAGCACTAACGTCTTCCTTATAATAAGCCATTCTAACATTTCTAGGGACGTGCAGGAGTGGGGGTTATAAGGGAGGCCTGAAATTAAAAATAGTGATATTTCGTTTTCTATTGGGGTTTTGGCAAATATGCACATAACAAAAGTTGTTTAATTTGTTATTTAGAGTAACTTTTGTTATATACACTTTTGTCGTATACCTAATTATAAAGGCGTTATACGCCAAAAAGTGATAGCAGAAGTCAACAATTTTATTTGGCACAAAAGACTCAACCGAACTAAACCAAATTCGGTACGTGAATTAGCACTAACGTCTTCCTTATAATAAGCCATACTAACATTTCTAGGGACGGGCAGGAGTGGGGGTTATAAGGGAGGCCTGAAATTAAAAATAGTGATATTTCGTTTCCTATTGGGTTTTTGGCAAATATGAACATAACAAAAGTTGTTTATTTTGTTATTTAGAGAAACTTTTGTCATATACACTTTTGTCGTATACCTAATTATAAAGGCGTTATACGCCAAAAAGTGATAGCAGAAGTCAACAATTTTATTTGGCTCAAAAGACTCTACCGAACTAAACCAAACTCGGAATGTGAATTAGCACTAACGTCTTCCTTATAATAAGCCATACTAACATTTCTAGGGACGGGCAGGAGTGGGGGTTATAAGGGAGGCCTGAAATTAATAATAATGATTTCCTATTGGGGTTTCGGCAAATATGCACATAACAAAAGTTGTTTATTTTGTTATTTAGAGAAATTTGCTCAACACTTCTTTTCAACTATGAACTACCAGGTACCTCACCTTAAAAAAATTAATTCAAATGTATGTCAATATTTTCTCCTTAATAATTCAAATCTATGCATAATGCACAGGAGACGGGAAATATGACAATATGCAGGACAGTGATGTCTTACATAAAAAAATAATTTTATTATTAACAAATGCCAACAACGGGTATTAATCCTAAAGACTGGAACGGGTAAATGTCAAAATATTGTGCAAAGTAAAGCCTTCCCAAAAATATACCATCACCATTCAGCCTCAAATGTTTTCCCGAGCGAAGCCGGGTATCTGAGCTAGTATCCTCTATAATGAAACTTATTTCCTGTTAAAAAACAATTCGAGCTCGTCCCCCCCACCCCAACCCCACCCCCACCCACACCCCCACCCCACACCCCCCCCCCCACCACCCCACCCCCCCCCCCACCCCCCCCCCCCCCCACCCACCCCCCCCCCCACCCCCCCCCCCCCCCACCCCCCCCCCCCCCCCCCCCCCCCCCCCGACCCCCCCCCCCCCCCACCCCACCCCCCCCCCACCCCCACACCCCCCCACCCCCCCCCCCCCACCCCCCCCCCCCCCCACCACCCCACCCCCCCCCCCCCCCCCCCCCCACACCCCCACCCCCCCACCCCCCCACCCCCCCCCCCCCCACCCCCCCCACACCCCCCCACCCCCACACCCACCAACCCCCGCCCACCCCCCCCATATACACCTCCTCCACACCCCAAGCCCCCCCCACCCCCCCCCCCCCCCACACCCCCACCCCCCCACCCCCCCCCCCCCACACACCCCCACCCCACCAATCCCCACACAACCCACCCCCCCCCCCCCCCCCAACCCCCCCCCCCCCCACCCCCCCCCCCCCCCACCCCCCCCCCCACTACCTTACCTGTCGTTTCTAACCTTACCTTAACTTCGTTACTTTGTGAGATTTATGCAAATACGTTCTGTTCATCCGCCCCCTCCCCCTTCTTTAGTTTTTGGACTACTAAAAGTTGAGTTATTAAAATATAAATTATTCTTACAATTCAGAAGCCGTTTCAGTTGGGAATTTATTTTAATTAACTGAAAGATTTCTCATTACCGTTTGTATTTAATCACGGTGGTGTTGTGTTAGCAGTATGTATATTTCTCTATTGTATAGCTTCACGTTGGGAAATCTGCTTAGTTTACGCAGCCCCTGCCTGGAGGACTTTTTGAAAATTCGAAATATCTCCGTTACTATACGTCGGATCGAAAAATTGTACAGAACCAATCTTGTTGCAAATTAAATTTCCTATAAATATTGTTATATACATTTATTCTTTATCTTGAATATTAACCGAGATATTTGCATTTTTATTAAATCTGGGCGGTTAACAGAAGAGTGGCTTTCCCGCCAAAAGCTGGTTCGGCCGTTTCCTTAACTGCTCGATTCTCGTGAAATTCCTTTATTGTTAATCTTCACGCTGGGAAATCTGCTTAGTTTACGGACTTTTTTGTGCATTTCCAAGGTAGGATCGATAGACATTTGATAATAGTTTTTTTCTGTAATCGTTGAATAATGGTAACATTACTAAACTGAAATGAGTGAAGAAAGTGAAACATTTTGCAATAGAGTGAAGAAAGTAATCACTTTGTTCACAAGTGAAGAAAGTGAATTGCCTTCTTAATTAGTAATAAGTATAAATTAAAAAATAATTATTGAAGTTCAAATTAAATGCTTTTATAAATGTATTCTTAACATTGGAAAGAATTTATTTAAACAAAATAAATTGAAATGGATGAATGAATTACACAGGCCCAATCAAAAAAAAACCTTTTTTGAAAACTTTTTTCTAATTAAATTAGCTGATCAATGATAGATTATTAATTGCTGAATCCAAATCTGGCGCGTAGTTTTGATGTATCACCCCTAAGTTTCCAAGCAAAAAGTTCTATTTTATAATATAGTACTAATACCCATTTACATTATACAGAGGAAATCAATGACACACTGTAAGAACTATCGTAAAAATCTAGATTTGTATTTACATTTAAAAATACGTTGGAATCAGTAATTTTAATGTGATGATACAAGGTGTTCACTATGTCAACTGAAGTTGCCTTTATATTTTCTTTCCCTTTTTTCCTTGAAGCTATCTTGTGTAAAGCTGTTCCTGCGATGAATAGGCTTGCTGAACTTACCGGTGATGTGACCAACCAGTTATCCCACCATCATGTTGGTATTCCAGCGGCAAGCTGGTAACGTTTTTCCATCACTTTAACGTACTGGTGAAACACGCTCGACACCTTGCTCCTCACTAACATCTCCTAAATCTTATCCGGCGAAGTAAACGAGGTGGCTCTGCTCAAAAAGTGACTTTTCAGGATCAGCAAACATTCCTAACTGTTCAAATTTGAATTTTTATCATGTTAGCAACAATAACCGTATATTCTGGGTCTATTTTTATTTCCCAAAAACTTGGTGCACAACTTGCCTTGCCCGAATGAAACCCATGCTTCTTTTTCATATTGAGGTCATTGTGGAATTCAAAGTTTAACGTCAAACATCAATTTTTCTAATATCAGGGCCCGGTAAAGACGCCCTTCCTTTCAGTTTAGCTTCTGAAAGGATGTGGAAACCTATCTGACAGAGATATTTGAAATACAAAGCCCTCATCTTAGGCAAAGCCTTTACAAACTGTTTCATGAGACCTACCTTAATATGTAGTGGTGGTAGGTGCACGTTTTTTGGATCTACAAGGTTTTTGCGTAATAATGTTTCTTCTCGCCAGGCTTTAAAGACTCCCTAGCAGGCCAGTTCTTTCTGCACCAATGTTGATTCCGAGCTCTACTGTCCCATTCACACAAGAAACATGGATATTTGGTAAAACCCCCTTGCTGACCAAGGGAGCATGCACGTAACTTCAAATCACCACATATCATCCAACCGTGTGCAGAATAAACCTATTTTATTTAACACTATTTCTTGATTTTCGTAACTCTCTTTCAAATGTACAGAATGACAGACAGGTACAGAGGCATACATGTTACCGTTGTGTAGTAAAACAGACTTCAAACTATTTTTGGATGAATCAATAAACAACCTCCAATCTTCTGTTTTGTATTCAATTCCAAACTCATTCATTAAACCATGAATGTCTGAGCAGTACACCAAATCACCCTCTTGTTCAAAATACTTCGAAAATTGTTGTTCTCTCTTCCTATACACATGAAAGCTGGTTCCAGCCGCCAGCAAGTTCTTTTCTTTTAGCCTAGAGACAAGCAGTTCAGCTTTTTCTTTTGTTAAGCCCAGATCCCTAACTAAGTCATTAAGCTCGACCTGAGTGAACTATTTAGGCTCTACATTTTCTGTAACACATTGGAATTCTTCATCGTGTTCATCTAACTCCGACTGTACATCAGAAAATACTTCTGTTTCAATAGAATTTAAGTCCTCTGGTGGTTCCGGGATTGGCAAATCTACACCGTGCCCTACTGGTCGGATGGCGGACGGAAGGTTAGGGTAGCTTATTACCTTCTTGTTCTTAGAGTTATGACCAGTAATATCCACACTGCAAAAGTAACAGTCATCGGAATGATTTTTTGGTTCCCTCCATATGATTCCATTATCATGGGAACAGCAAATTTAAAGTGTTTTTTCTCTTTTTTTGACCATTTCCTGAGGTCTTCAACACAAACATAACATACCTTATGCGGTGCCCAAGGTTTATCCTGGTCTCCAAGTTTGCTCGTTAAATTCTAAAATATGTTTCTTTATTTCATTGAATTTAACTATAAAATGTGAATAAATGGTGGCGGTTTGGTGTGATCACAACGTTTTAAGCATCACTATTTAGGATTCAGCAACACCTAAAACAATCATATTAAGAATAAGGTATTTTTCATTTAAAAAAGTTTTTTTTTTCATCGTAATGGCCTGTGTTAATTGGTGGAAAAAATTAAATCGCATATATTTTAAAATTTAAATATAATAATAATTAACTTCCTTGCTGTATAACGTGCACTTGTTTTTATATACTGCACTACTTCACAATCATCACTAGTTGTTTTATAACTATGCTTATAACCTTTCACTGCCATGCTCTTATAATCCTTACCAGCAACATACCATAATCTTCACAAATCATCCTAATTTTGTTCATATTTCTGGTTGGGTTCTGATCATGTATTACACGGATTACAGAAAAAAATTTTTATAATATTATCACTCGTGACGAAAGCTAGAATTTACAACTCTCGTGAAATTACCAGACTCGCTTCGCTCGTGTGGGTAAACGTTTCACTCGAGTTGTAAAATGATCTACTTTCGTCACTTGGATAATAAATAACTATTTGAAAACGGAGTCACGAGTGCAATGTGAAGACTTGAATCGCCTTTAGTTCGGACTCGAATAATGTCTCGAATGATACATTTGGTGTTTTTCAGGTGAGGCAAGGCAATCCAGTGTATATCCAGGCTCAGTCGACGCCGCACAACTAGCAGCCGACCAACATCTCTGTATATATCGTGTATATATCACTATGCAACATCTCTCATATCATTTGCAACTTCTTTTTATCAGAATAAAACTCAAGATTGGATAGCTCTCGGCTAAAACAAATTATTGTGATAAATATTTTAAAATAAAAGCTTTATAATTATTGTAAATACGTCTAACTTTTTTTTTGTGAAAAAACAAATATATATATACGCATATACACATACAATATATACACTAATATACACATACAATATACACACACACACACACACACACACACACACACACACACACACACACACACACACACACACACACACGCATATACACATATGTCTGTGTCTGTGTATAACTATAATTATATAAATAAAATATTTATATATTGTTAATAAAAAATCCATAGATTTATTTTTTCTTTCTTCACCTTTGTTGGTATTTTGATCAGAACCTGTTGTCATGAATGGCATGTTGAGAAATTCTGGGCTGGTGATTTCTATTACTTTACCTTAATGATTGCCGATCCCTCAGTGATGGAGTGCAAGAGTAGGCAAAGGGGTGGCGTGCAAGAGTAGGCGATGGGGTGGCGTGCAAGAGTAGGCGATGGGGTGGCGTGCAAGAGTAGGCAAAGGGGTGGCGTGCAAGAGTAGGCGATGGGGTGGCTTGCAAGAATAGGGGGGGGGTGGCGTGCAAGAGTAGGCGATGGGGTGGAGTGCAAGAGTAGGCGGGGGGTGGCGTGCAAGAGTAGGCGGGGGGTGGCGTGCAAGAGTAGGCGGGGGGGGGGCGTGCAAGGGTTAGGCGAGTGGGGTGGCGTGCAAGAGTAGGCGGGGGTGGCGTGCAAGAGTAGGCGGGGGGTGGCGTGCAAGAGTAGGCGAGGGGGTGGCGTGCAAGAGTAGGCGGGGGGTGGCGTGCAAGAGTAGGCGATGGGGTGGAGTGCAAGAGTAGGCGGGGGGTGGCGTGCAAGAGTAGGCGGGGGGTGGCGTGCAAGAGTAGGCGGGGGGTGGCGTGCACGAGTAGGCGGGGGGTGGCGTGCAAGAATAGGCGGGGGGTGGCGTGCAAGAATAGGCGGGGGGTGGCGTTCAAGGGTAGGCGAGGGGGTGGCGTGCAAGAATAGGCGAGGGGTGGCGTGCAAGGTAGGCGATGGGGTGGCGTGCAAGAATAGGCGGGGGGGTGGCGTGCAAGAGTAGGCCGAGGGTGGCGTGCAATGGTAGGCGATGGGGTGGCTGTGCAAGAGTAGGCGACGGGTGGCGTGCCAAGAGTAGGCGAGGGGGTGGCGTGCAAGAATAGGCGATGGGGTGGCGTGGAAGGTGAGGCGGGGGGGTGGCGTGCAAGGGTAGGCGTGGGGGTGGCGTGCAAGAATAGGCGCGGGGGTTGCGTGCAAGAGTAGGCCGGGGTGGCGTGCAAGAGTAGGCGAGGGGGTGGCGTGCCAGAGTAGGCGAGGGGGTGGCGTGCAAGGGTAGGCGATGGGGTGGCGTGCAAGAATAGGCGGGGGGTGGCGTGCAAGAATAGGCGGGGGGTGGCGTGCAAGGGTAGGCGAGGGGGTGGCGTGCAAGGGTAGGTGAGGGAGTGGAGAGAGAGAAAAAACGTCCAATTGGCCTCGGATTGGAAGGTGGAACATGGCACAGTGAGCGACCATCAGCTTTTAATTAGAGGCAAGTCGTGGAAACGGAGCTATTCGCATGTCTCCCAGTTTTGTCATTAAAGAAAGTAAATGGGAAACATACAAAGAATGTACAGAAAGGAACATTAGGAGTGCATTGCAGTCAGCAAGAGAGACGTGGACGTGCAATTATGTTTAGTCCAGGACAGCATAGTGCTTGCAGCAGAAGAAGCCTTTGGAGTGAAGGAGGATAAACGCCGCTCTAAACCATGGTGGAACAAAGCGATAGGAGATGCAAGGAGGATGGTAAACAGAGCCAGAACGAACGCACAAAGATGCTCAGAACCAGGTCTAAGGAGAGCCATGTTCAAGATCTACAAGGGAGTTAAACGGGCGTACGCGATAATGGTCGCCCGAGCAAAGAAAGAGGCTAGGAGATGCTTTGTCATTGACACCACTATAAAGGGACCCTGGGGCATTGCCTATAGCACGCTAAAGAAGGAGGAAAGGGGATCACCTGCGTTGCCGGCGATCGCTGATGGAGGGCTAATCCCAACAAGTGCTCCTGAAGCAAGCAAGAACTTTATCAAGGCTTTGTTCGGAGAGGATGATCCTGCTAGCGGCAGTTAGGGAGACCTCCAGGCTACCACCAGGCACTGAATTTTCTCAGGACTGGGACGAGTTGGACGTGGAGATGGCGGTGAGGAAAATGAAGAATAAGGGCGCACCAGGAGGAGATGGCATTCAGGCCCAGTTGGTGCAGCAAGCCTTGCCAGCGATAGGACAGCACCTGACTCGAATAATGAACTCCTGCCAAGGAATAGGTTACTTTCCTAGAGCCTGGAAAACGGCCGCAGTCGTGGCGTTCAAGAAAAAAGGGCAAAGGGTTCCCAGCGTGGCAAGGAGCTATCGACCCATATGCATGCTGCCTGTTCTGGGAAAGGTATTGGAAACGTTAATAAAAAAAAAAAATGGTGTCAGGGGACTGCCGGTAGAAGTGAAAACTCCTTTAGCTTTGATCGCTCAATTATGGCATTGCTGAGAAATTTTTTTTACGAAGTCTTATTTTAAAAATATTTTTAGTTATTTATCAATAAGTAACAGTTATGTTCTATTTTACATGAAAAAATGAAATGACAAAAATAATAGTGATAAAAAAAATAATGTACCACGAATTGTTTTATTTATCAATATAAAATACTATACATAATTATTTCAGTTATTTTACATAAAAGAAAAAAAATACATTTCAGAATTATTACAAATGCTTTACAAAAATAAGTTAAGTACACTCAGAAAAATCAATTTCTATCCATAATTTCAGCAACTCTTGCACCATCATCACTGCCAGCATCATCACCAATTTCTAAAACTGATACAATCGGTATATGGTAGCTAAAGTAGGATACAAACAGTTTTGATTCGAATTTATTTAAATATCGGAATTTATTTAAATATTCGAATTTATTTATTTAAATATTCGAATTTATTTAAACTTCGGATTAAAATATCTATGAAAGTAAAAAAGGTAGACATATAGTATCAGTGAACGAAATGATGCTGGTTTTGTCCTCTTTAAAATGGTATGCGAACGAAAACTCTAGCTAATTTGGTTCAGGAGTTATGAAGAAAAGAAGCTCCTTTAGCTTTGAGTTGAGTACTAGCGGTGGCGGTGGCGGTGTCGCGATTTAATACTTTTTTCCTCTCCCGCAAATGCTTCCTTACGGGGTGCACAACGTGCCTAAAGTAGTTTTCACTTCAAAAAGAGATATTTCCACGAATAATTAGAAGATCCAGCCAGAGCACACAGTACAGGAACAGCCCGAGTCGGCTATCGACATCATCCTGGAGTGGCTTGCGAAGGTCAAGCTCAGAGTGTCCCCTGAGAAAACGTGTGGTCTGATTATGAAGGGGAAGTACGACCATGCCCATCCTCCAAGGATCAGGATAGAAGGCCAGTGGGTTGACTTCCCAGATGTGGTAACGTATCTGGGAGTCAGCTTTGGGCAGTACATAAAAATTGATCCGACCATAGACTCCATACAGCTGAAGTCAAATAAAGTCCTGAACATTCTGCAGAGCATGGCAGGAGCGACATGGGGGACAAGGTTTATGCCTTTACTAACCTTGTATAAATCATGTGTATCGTCAACATAGCCACATACGCCGCCACAGCCTGGGGACTGCGCGCACTGCTGAAAAGAGGGCACTACGAGTCCTTGAATAGGATGCAGAGGACTCTCTTAGTACGCATCATTAAAGCCTACCGGACAACATCGTACGAGGCGGCAATTGTAATAGCAGGCGTTGCTCCGCTAGATATAGTAATCAAGGCCAAAGTAGTCGAGCGGAGGAAAATAAAAGGATGGCCCCTACCAGCCTCAACACCGATGGAGATGGTGGAAGCAGTTAACATCACTCGAGAAGAGCATAATTTCGCTGGTCTCGTGAAGGACCCAAGAACTGGGTGGAGAATCAATGGGAGAGCCGATGGAGCACGACGGAAAAAGCATCAAATACAAAGCAATTCTTCCAAACCGTGCAGGCAAGATTAGCCAAGGACTGGCTAGAGCCCGACCATTGGACCACTCAGGTCATGGCAACTTCGCCTCATACCTTTATAAATTTAAAAAGAAAAGGTGTCCCTGCGACGAAGCAGAAGAAACAGCCTCGCACGTTCTTCTGAGATGTGTCCGGTACGATGCAGCTCGGCTCAAGATGATGCGCACCATTTGCAGTTATGACCCGAATACAGAAGTAATTGTTCAGAGCCCAGAAAACTTTCCTGCCTTTGATGAGTTCGTGCAAGAATGGAGGAGCATAAAACAAACTAATTGAATGCAATAAAGCCGGACACTAAATAACCTATATCCTAGCCCTATAACCACTCATGCATAATAAATGGCAATGTGTCTAAGGCGACAAAAAAAAAAAAAAAAAAAAAAAGAGTAGGCGAGGGGGTGGCGTGCAAGAGTAGGCAAGGGGTGGCGTGCCAGAATAGGCGAGGGGGTGGCGTGCAAGAGTAGGGGAGGGGGTGGCGTGCCAGAGTAGGCGAGGGGGTGGCGTGCAAGAGTAGGTGAGGGGGTGGCGTGCAAGAGTAGGCGAGGTGGTGGCGTGCAAGAGTAGGCGATGGGGTGGCGTGCAAGAGTAGGCGATGGGGTGGAGTGCAAGAGTAGGCGATGGGGTGGAGTGCAAGACTAGGCGAATGGGAGGAGTGCAAGAATAGGCGAGTGCGTGGCGTGCCAGACTAGGCGAGTGCGTGGAGTGCCAGAGTAGGCGATGGGGTGGCGTGCAAGAATAGGCGGGGGGTGGCGTGCAAGGGGAGGCGAGGGGGTGGCGTGCAAGGGTAGGCGAGGGGGTGGCGTGCAAGGGTAGGCGAGGGGGTGGCGTGCAAGAGTAGGCAAGGGGTGGCGTGCAAGAATAGGCGAGGGGCTTGCGTGCAAGAGTAGGCGAGGCGGTGGCGTGCAAGAATCGGCGCGGGGGTTGCGTGCAAGAGGAGGCGTGGGGGTGGCGTGCAAGAGTAGGCGATGGGGTGGCGTGCAAGAGTAGGCGGGGGGTGGCGTGCAAGAGTAGGCGAGGGGGTGGCGTGCAAGAATAGGCGAGGGGGTTGCGTGCAAGAGTAGGCGGGGGGTGGCGTGCAAGAATAGGCGGGGGGTGGCGTGCAAGAGTAGGCGGGGGGTGGCGTGCAAGAGTAGGTGAGGGGGTGGCGTGCAAGAGTAGGTGAGGGGGTGGAGTGCAAGAGTAGGCGAAGGGGTGGCGTGCAATACTTGGGCATATTGAGGAAGAATATTTAATACCATTTCTACTGAAATAATTTTTATTTTAATTACATTTTCACACAATTAACTATCATCAAGGAAAATAACATTATCAAATACAAGACCATAGTCATATATCACAAAACGTTTCTAAAAATATTGATTCTATATTTAAACTATATACATATTTAGGGTAACTCTTTTTCATAATCAATTATTTATATAACACTCAATAAATTATGTATCTCATTCTACAGGCTGTTTAGGTGTGAGTAAAGCTGCTCTCCTTGGTAGCAGGGCTGTGCTGAGCAGGAATGCTGCCTCAGGATATGCCGATCAGCTGGGAGGTGGGGCTGTTGATATACTGCAGAGGTAGGGCTGTGCTGTGCAGGAATGCTGCCTCAGGATATGCCGATCAGCTGGGAGGTGGGGCTGTTCATATACTGCAGAGGTAGGGCTGTGCTGTGCAGGAATGCTGCCTCAGGATATGCCGATCAGCTGGGAGGTGGGGCTGTTCATATACTGCAGAGGTAGGGCTGTGCTGAGCAGGAATGCTGCCTCAGGATATGCCGATCAGCTGGGAGGTGGGGCTGTTCATATACTGCAGAGGTAGGGCTGTGCTGAGCAGGAATGCTGCCTCAGGATATGCCGATCAGCTGGGAGGTGGGGCTGTTCATATACTGCAGAGGTAGGGCTGTGCTGTGCAGGAATGCTGCCTCAGGATATGCCGATCAGCTGGGAGGTGGGGCTGTTCATATACTGCAGAGGTAGGGCTGTGCTGGGCAGGAATGCTGCCTCAGGATATGCCGATCAGATGGGAGGTGGGGCTGTTCATATACTGCAGAGGTAGGGCTGTGCTGGGCAGGAATGCTGCCTCAGGATATGCCGATCAGCTGGGAGGTGGGGCTGTTCATATACTGCAGAGGTAGGGCTGTGCTGAGCAGGAATGCTGCCTCAGGATATGCCGATCAGCTGGGAGGTGGGGCTGTTCATATACTGCAGAGGTAGGGCTGTGCTGGGCAGGAATGCTGCCTCAGGATATGCCGATCAGCTGGGAGGTGGGGCTGTTCATATACTGCAGAGGTAGGGCTGTGCTGGGCAGGAATGCTGCCTCAGGATATGCCGATCAGATGGGAGGTGGGGCTGTTCATATACTGCAGAGGTAGGGCTGTGCTGGGCAGGAATGCTGCCTCAGGATATGCCGATCAGCTGGGAGGTCTCAGGATATGCCGATCTCAGCTGGGAGGTGGGGCTGTTGATATACTGCAGAGGTAGGGCTGTGCTGGGCAGGAATGCTGCCTCAGGATATGCCGATCAGATGGGAGGTGGGGCTGTTCATATACTGCAGAGGTAGGGCTGTGCTGAGCAGGAATGCTGCCTCAGGATATGCCGATCAGATGGGAGGTGGGGCTGTTCATATACTGCAGAGGTAGGGCTGTGCTGGGCAGGAATGCTGCCTCAGGATATGCCGATCAGCTGGGAGGTGGGGCTGTTCATATACTGCAGAGGTAGGGCTGTGCTGGGCAGGAATGCTGCCTCAGGATATGCCGATCAGCTGGGAGGTGGGGCTGTTCATATACTGCAGAGGTAGGGCTGTGCTGCGCAGGAATGCTGCCTCAGGATATGCCGATCAGCTGGGAGGTGGGGCTGTTCATATACTGCAGAGGTAGGGCTGTGCTGGGCAGGAATGCTGCCTCAGGATATGCCGATCAGCTGGGAGGTGGGGCTGTTCATATACTGCAGAGGTAGGGCTGTGCTGGGCAGGAATGCTGCCTCAGGATATGCCGATCAGCTGGGAGGTGGGGCTGTTCATATACTGCAGAGGTAGGGCTGTGCTGAGCAGGAATGCTGCCTCAGGATATGCCGATCAGCTGGGAGGTGGGGCTGTTCATATACTGCAGAGGTAGGGGTGTGCTGAGCAGGAATGCTGCCTCAGGATATGCCGATCAGCTGGGAGGTGGGGCTGTTCATATACTGCAGAGGTAGGGCTGTGCTGGGCAGGAATGCTGCCTCAGGATATGCCGATCAGCTGGGAGGTGGGGCTGTTCATATACTGCAGAGGTAGGGCTGTGCTGGGCAGAAATGCTGCCTCAGGATATGCCGATCAGCTGGGAGGTGGGGCTGTTCATATACTGCAGAGGTAGGGCTGTGCTGGGCAGGAATGCTGCCTCAGGATATGCCGATCAGCTGGGAGGTGGGGCTGTTCATATACTGCAGAGGTAGGGCTGTGCTGAGCAGGAATGCTGCCTCAGGATATGCCGATCAGCTGGGAGGTGGGGCTGTTCATATACTGCAGAGGTAGGGCTGTGCTGGGCAGGAATGCTGCCTCAGGATATGCCGATCAGCTGGGAGGTGGGGCTGTTCATATACTGCAGAGGTAGGGCTGTGCTGAGCAGGAATGCTGCCTCAGGATATGCCGATCAGCTGGGAGGTGGGGCTGTTCATATACTGCAGAGGTAGGGCTGTGCTGAGCAGGAATGCTGCCTCAGGATATGCCGATCAGCTGGGAGGTGGGGCTGTTCATATACTGCAGAGGTAGGGCTGTGCTGAGCAGGAATGCTGCCTCAGGATATGCCGATCAGCTGGGAGGTGGGGCTGTTCATATACTGCAGAGGTAGGGCTGTGCTGAGCAGGAATGCTGCCTCAGGATATGCCGATCAGCTGGGAGGTGGGGCTGTTCATATACTGCAGAGGTAGGGCTGTGCTGAGCAGGAATGCTGCCTCAGGATATGCCGATCAGCTGGGAGGTGGGGCTGTTCATATACTGCAGAGGTAGGGCTGTGCTGGGCAGGAATGCTGCCTCAGGATATGCCGATCAGAGGGGAGGTGGGGCTGTTCATATACTGCAGAGGTAGGGCTGTGCTGGGCAGGAATGCTGCCTCAGGATATGCCGATCAGCTGGGAGGTGGGGCTGTTCATATACTGCAGAGGTAGGGCTGTGCTGGGCAGGAATGCTGCCTCAGGATATGCCGATCAGCTGGGAGGTGGGGCTGTTCATATACTGCAGAGGTAGGGCTGTGCTGAGCAGGAATGCTGCCTCAGGATATGCCGATCAGCTGGGAGGTGGGGCTGTTCATATACTGCAGAGGTAGGGCTGTGCTGAGCAGGAATGCTGCCTCAGGATATGCCGATCAGCTGGGAGGTGGGGCTGTTCATATACTGCAGAGGTAGGGCTGTGCTGGGCAGGAATGCTGCCTCAGGATATGCCGATCAGCTGGGAGGTGGGGCTGTTCATATACTGCAGAGGTAGGGCTGTGCTGAGCAGGAATGCTGCCTCAGGATATGCCGATCAGCTGGGAGGTGGGGCTGTTCATATACTGCAGAGGTAGGGCTGTGCTGAGCAGGAATGCTGCCTCAGGATATGCCGATCAGCTGGGAGGTGGGGCTGTTCATATACTGCAGAGGTAGGGCTGTGCTGGGCAGGAATGCTGCCTCAGGATATGCCGATCAGCTGGGAGGTGGGGCTGTTCATATACTGCAGAGGTAGGGCTGTGCTGAGCAGGAATGCTGCCTCAGGATATGCCGATCAGCTGGGAGGTGGGGCTGTTCATATACTGCAGAGGTAGGGCTGTGCTGAGCAGGAATGCTGCCTCAGGATATGCCGATCAGCTGGGAGGTGGGGCTGTTCATATACTGCAGAGGTAGGGCTGTGCTGAGCAGGAATGCTGCCTCAGGATATGCCGATCAGCTGGGAGGTGGGGCTGTTCATATACTGCAGAGGTAGGGCTGTGCTGAGCAGGAATGCTGCCTCAGGATATGCCGATCAGCTGGGAGGTGGGGCTGTTCATATACTGCAAAGGTAGGGCTGTGCTGAGCAGGAATGTAGTCCAGCCCTGATCTGTATGGTTCATGTGTTCAGCTCGATATCGGGCAGAGGTAGCGATGTGCTGCGCAGCAATGTTTCCTGATGTATTCTGTGCTGCAATAGATATGCCCGAACCTCTGGACAAGCTCTCCGCAGCTCAAACCTTTGCGCACTTCGTCGATGCACTCATTCTGACCTGAAACCATCAAATCACAGTCTTAAAAATGATAGCCTTGCGTTTTTTAATGATACGAATACCGAAACATTAAAAATGAATATATTAAGAGAGACAGAAAGAACCTGTGAGCTTGCTAGAAACTGCTAGAGACAGTGAGTTAGGTAAAACAAGGCTTATGAGAAGATAAAATAGTTTTAGAAGGCTGCCAACACAGTCTGGTTCATTCAGAAGTGGTAATTTACAATAAAATTACTCCAACTGTTAAAATCTTTACTGAGAGAAAAAAGTAGTAATCTGTGGCAAGAGAGATGGAATCAAACAGACAAAGGATTACATCTAAAATTATATTTCCCTGTTTTATAAACCAATATCCCACTATCCCAACATACATTTCATCTGACACAAATACTAACTGGAGACGGAAATACAAACTGTTCCAAGTTACTGCCTGGAATACTTGTAAACGGTAGAGTTGGCCTGAACAGCCATTCAGCCAGCTCATTTGTGAATCTAGACTGACTCTAGACATACGAAGCCAGTTAAAGGCTCATATTCCCGCATCGCCTACCAGCTCCGATATTGTATTTTCAAAACACAAAAATTTATTAAAAGAAATAGTCTACGATCTAGTTTATTAAAATTAACTGAAAGATTTCTCATTACCGTTTGTATTTACTCACGGTGGTGTTGTATTACCAGTATCGAGATTTCTCTATTGCTAAACTTGGGAAATCTGCTTAGTTTACGCAGCCCCTGCGTGACTTTATTTGTATCAGCTGTTTGAAAGCCATTGATATTACTAATAGTATAATATAATGTGAATATGGATGGAGTATGCTCGGGAATGAAATGCCCCGACATAGGCTTACTAGCTAGAAGAATCAGATGAATGAACCAGTGAAGAGAGAAAACCAGAAGATAGTAGCAGATATTCTTCCAAGGCAGAGATGAATATTAATTAATTAATGAAAGCAACAGTTTCCTCGACTCTTCTCATGAAGGCAAGACATATTAACGAATCAGAATAAAGATTGAAATACTGAAGTATAATGTTCTCCAATAGCACACATGAGTTAATGCGAAAGCCTACTTGTTACATGTGTCTACGTATTTGTAGCCATGTCTGTGAGTCTAACTATGATATTTTTACGTTTTTATCAGATTTCCCTCGAGGGAAATCAGCTATTGAGGTCGTACTCATGACGCGATTTTAGAAAAATTTCTTCAAATGTCCATCGATGCTAGTCAGGAGATGACGAAAATGAGCTCCGTTCAAAATTGTATATATATATATATATATATATATATATATATATATATATATATATATATATATATATTTATGTCTGTTACCGCTCTAGCGGTCGAAATTTTTGTTTGATCGTTACGAAACTCGATATTTAAACGTTTTATGCAAAAAGACAGATCAAGTTCTTTAATGGCTGAAATCTGAAAAATTGTACAGAATCAATCTTATTGCAAATTAAATTTACTATAAATATTGTTATATACATTTATTCTCTATCTCGAATATTAACCGAGTTTTTTTGCATTTGTATGATGAAATCTGGGCGGCTAACGGACGAGTGACTTTCCCGCCAAAAGCTAGTTCGGCCGTTTCCTTAACTACTCGGCTCTCGTGAAATTTCTCTATTGTATAACTTCACGTGGGAAATGTGCTTAGTTTACGCAGCCCCTGCCTCACGGCCTTGTTAATTACAAAATCAGTAATAAACGTTGTTCACTAGAGTTCTTTTGGATAGCAAAATTAAAGACACACGAATTTCAGAATTATTATCACTGCACAGTTTATTTAACAAAGCACTATACACTTGGTCAATTATTCTTAATTACTACTTAACAGAATGCACTGATAGCGTCACTGTTCATCAGATTACACAGTCCGATAATTCACTCATGGTCACTGAAATTCACAAAATCACGGCACTGCACAGTCCTTTACTTCGAGAAGTTAACGGCAATGCACTGTCTTAAACACGGCACTGCACTGTCCTTTACTTCGAGAAGTTAACGGCACTGGAGTGTCTTAAACACGGCACTGCACTGTCCTTTACTTCGAGAAGTTAACGGCACTGGAGTGTCTTAAACACGGCACTGCACTGTCCTTTACTTCGAGAAGTTAACGGCACTGCAGTGTCTTAAACACGGCACTGCACTGTCCTTTACTTCGAGAAGTTAACTGCACTGCAGTGTCTTAAACCTGTCACTTGAAGACAGCTGAGAACAAACTAAACTGTCGGCCGATTTACACATGTTTATATAGAATAGCGGCAAGATCAAAGGACCAAGGTACTCGACTCTTTAGTCTAGACACTTGAGACTTCTTTCATCTCCTTCGTACTTCCCAAATATCTGACTATCTGTGTTTATTTTTCGTGTGCTTAATTTTCGAAACAACTTGTATTGGTGGCGATTCGAGAAGTTATGTGCTACTGGTGAACATTTCTGAAGAATTAGTTTTATTAATGTGTTGTATTTTAATAAAGGGCTTGAAGTGAAGATACAGTGCTTAGAGTTTGCTGTGACTATGGTGGCTTACCCTGGGACTGGTTCTGGCCATCTTGTGCAAGGGGAAGGGGGAGGGCTTGGGAAATGGGGGGGTCTTGCACACCCGATGTCTCTTTCAAGCTCCTAAAATCAAATCAAATTTATAATAATATTATTTCAAACATAATAAATACGTTGTGTTCAGAACAGTTAGCAAGAGTCAAAGGCGTGAGTTGAGGTAGTAGCAGAATTCGCTTAAGAGACATCAGATATTGAGGTCGTAAGAGATTTTCGAAAGATTTCTCCAAATGTCCATCGATCCTACCTAGGAGATGACGAAAATAAATAAATAAGTAAATAAATATATATATATATATATACATATATATATATATATATATATATAGATGTATATATATGGGGTTGTTATTCTTTTTGGAGTTTTGGTCAATGTTGGTGAAATAGTTATTTATTATCCAAGTGACGAAAGTAGATCATTTTCCAACTCGAGTGAAACGTTTAGCCACACGAGCGAAGCGAGTCTGGTAATTTCACGAGAGTTGTAAATTCTACTTTCGTCACGAGTGTAATATTAAATTTTTTCTGTAATCGTGTTGATGACATGATCAGATCTAACAAGAATATGAACGAAATTAGGGTGTTGTGAAGATTATGGTATGTTGTTGGTAGGTTATAAGCATGGTTGTGAAAGGTTATAAGCATAGTTATAAAACAACTAGTGATGATTGTGAAGTAGTGCAGTTATAAACAAGTGCAGGTTAGAAAGAAGGAAGGTAATTATTATTATATTTAAATTTTTCAAATATATCGATTATTTCCACCAATAATTCATTCACATTTCAATTTATTTTGTTAAAATAAATTCTTACAATGTTAAGAAACATTTAAAAGCATTTAATTTCCAACTTCAAATTATTTTTTAATTTATACTTATTACTAATTAAGAAGGCAATTCACTTTCTTCACTCTATTGCAAAATGTTTCACTTTCTTCACTCATTTCAGTTTAGTAATGTTACCATTATTCAACGATTACAGACAAAAATAGTTCTATCATGATATATCAACTAGAGTAGAACAATTATAATATAGTTCAACAAACAAAGACAATATACTATAGATATACAGAACATACAAAAGGCTGTGAGCCTGCTGCGGAAACAGAACAACAATTACAAACTTCCGACACACGTAGAGCTAAAAAAAAACTTTATTGGTAATTTTACAATGAATAGAGATGTTACATGTACGGTAGCTGGGATACAACTGACTGAGGAGTAGGAGGGGACGGGGTTTATATAGGAGGAATGGTGAAGATTGCTGAGTCGGCGGCTTGGTGTACATCTTGGGACTTAACTTACGAAGGCTACTATAACCCTAGTCCTAGTCCAATAACCATGTCGAATAGTTTGGAGGTATCTTTAGTCTTGGCAAGTAATAATAAGAAAAAACACCCTTTTACAATAATGTGTAATAACAATGTGCAATATTATAAAGTAGTAGCTGTAATTTTACAGCCCTCAAGAAGAGAAAATAAAGATTCTCGAAATATCGCCATAAACTAAGATTTGTTTCAACAACATTGACCAAAACTCCAAAAAGAATAACATCACCATATATTCGAAAATTCTTAATATCTCCGTTACTATGCGTCGGATCGAAAAATTGTATAGAACCAATCTTATTGCAAATGTAATTCTCTATAAATGTCGTCATGTGCACTTTTTCACTATCTTGAATATTAACCGAGATATTTGCATTTTTTAGTTTTCGGTCTTGAGTACAGCCCCACTCCTGCTCGTTTCATATTAACGATATTCTATTATGTTATGAAGCACTTTATTTGAAGCTTGAATACCAAATTTAGTTCTCATTGAACTTTAAAGTTCTGAGATAAATGCAAATCCGTGGGAAATGTGCTTAGTTAACGCAGCTGAGTTTATTTTCGGCTAGTGTATATATTGAGTTACCTGGATGAGTTGTATCCTTCATCAGATCGGCGTAGGAACCCTGGGTGGTGCGAGTAGTCTGGGATTATGTTCTCGTTCTCGACGACACACTTCCCGCTCGAGCAGTACTGAAACACACAACATATTTTAAGCTAAGGTAGCCCGGGAAGTCGTTTGAGGCTGGATGGTGGTGGTATTTTTTTGGCAAGGCTTTACTTTGCACAATATTTTGACATTTACATTCATACAACATTCATTTTTAAATATATAGATGAACCTATGCACCAACTGTTTATAGTTATATGAAATGGTGGAATATGTAAATGGATGAGAGTATTATTGCAGTGTCATATTGTACCTGTCCATCGCCGCAAGGGCTGCCCTCTGCTGCAGGTCGGTAAGCAACGCAGTAGCCGGAGCCCGAATCGAAACAGAACAGCTGGGCACAGACACGCTCGTCTTTCTAAAGCATTATATTTCATATTAGTAAGAGAGAGGGAGAGAGAGAGAGAGAGAGAGAGAGAGAGAGAGAGAGAGAGAGAGAGGGAGAGAGAGAGAGAGAGAGAGAGAGAGAGAGAGAGAGAGAGAGAGAGAGAGAGAGAGATATGCTACTTACGAAGCATGCACTGGTCCCCCTGTCCCTCCTGCATTGTGCATCCAAAGTCAGCAGTTTCCCGGGCAAAACTCGAGGCAGCGACTCATCTTCATGAGGCGAGTTGTAAAGGCAGGTTGCAGTGTCGCCGCTGAAATGCAAATAACATAATAAGTCTTTGCGCCACAATCGTCAAGTGTTTAAAATATTCAAGTGTTCTCCAGTGTACACTGATTGTCGTGTGGTGTCGTATGGAGTGTTCTCCACTATACACTGATTGTCGTGTGGTGTCATATGAAGTGTTCTCCACTATACACTGATTGTCGTGTGGTGTCGTATGAAGTGTTCTCCACTATACACTGATTGTCGTGTGGTGTCATATGAAGTGTTCTCCACTATACACTGATTGTCGTGTGGTGTCGTATGAAGTGTTCTCCACTATACACTGATTGTCGCGTGGTGTCATATGAAGTGTTCTCCACTATACACTGATTGTCGTGTGGTGTCATATGAAGTGTTCTCCACTATACACTGATTGTCGTGTGGTGTCATATGAAGTGTTCTCCACTATACACTGATTGTCGTGTGGTGTCATATGAAGTGTTCTCCACTATACACTGATTGTCGTGTGGTGTCTTATGAAGTGTTCTCCACTATACACTGATTGTCGTGTGGTGTCGTATGAAGTGTTCTCCACTATACACTGATTGTCGTGTGGTGTCATATGAAGTGTTCTCCACTATACACTGATTGTCGTGTGGTGTCATATGAAGTGTTCTCCACTATACACTGATTGTCGTGTGGTGTCGTATGAAGTGTTCTCCACTATACACTGATTGTCGTGTGGTGTCATATGAAGTGTTCTCCACTATACACTGATTGTCGTGTGGTGTCATATGAAGTGTTCTCCACTATACACTGATTGTCGTGTGGTGTCGTATGAAGTGTTCTCCACTATACACTGATTGTCGTGTGGTGTCATATGAAGTGTTCTCCACTATACACTGATTGTCGCGTGGTGTCATATGAAGTGTTCTCCACTATACACTGATTGTCGTGTGGTGTCGTATGAAGTGTTCTCCACTATACACTGATTGTCGTGTGGTGTCATATGAAGTGTTCTCCACTATACACTGATTGTCGTGTGGTGTCATATGAAGTGTTCTCCACTATACACTGATTGTCGTGTGGTGTCATATGAAGTGTTCTCCACTATACACTGATTGTCGTGTGGTGTCATATGAAGTGTTCTCCACTATACACTGATTGTCGTGTGGTGTCATATGAAGTGTTCTCCACTATACACTGATTGTCGTGTGGTGTCGTATGAAGTGTTCTCCACTATACACTGATTGTCGTGTGGTGTCGTATGAAGTGTTCTCCACTATACACTGATTGTCGTGTGGTGTCATATGAAGTGTTCTCCACTATACACTGATTGTCGTGTGGTGTCGTATGAAGTGTTCTCCACTATACACTGATTGTCGTGTGGTGTCGTATGAAGTGTTCTCCACTATACACTGATTGTCGTGTGGTGTCATATGAAGTGTTCTCCACTATACACTGATTGTCGTGTGGTGTCATATGAAGTGTTCTCCACTATACACTGATTGTCGTGTGGTGTCATATGAAGTGTTCTCCACTATACACTGATTGTCGTGTGGTGTCATATGAAGTGTTCTCCACTATACACTGATTGTCGTGTGGTGTCATATGAAGTGTTCTCCACTATACACTGATTGTCGTGTGGTGTCATATGAAGTGTTCTCCACTATACACTGATTGTCGTGTGGTGTCATATGAAGTGTTCTCCACTATACACTGATTGTCGTGTGGTGTCATATGAAGTGTTCTCCACTATACACTGATTGTCGTGTGGTGTCATATGAAGTGTTCTCCACTATACACTGATTGTCGTGTGGTGTCGTATGAAGTGTTCTCCACTATACACTGATTGTCGCGTGGTGTCATATGAAGTGTTCTCCACTATACACTGATTGTCGTGTGGTGTCATATGAAGTGTTCTCCACTATACACTGATTGTCGTGTGGTGTCGTATGAAGTGTTCTCCACTATACACTGATTGTCGTGTGGTGTCATATGAAGTGTTCTCCACTATACACTGATTGTCGTGTGGTGTCATATGAAGTGTTCTCCACTATACACTGATTGTCGCGTGGTGTCATATGAAGTGTTCTCCACTATACACTGATTGTCGTGTGGTGTCGTATGAAGTGTTCTCCACTATACACTGATTGTCGCGTGGTGTCATATGAAGTGTTCTCCACTATACACTGATTGTCGTGTGGTGTCGTATGAAGTGTTCTCCACTATACACTGATTGTCGCGTGGTGTCATATGAAGTGTTCTCCACTATACACTGATTGTCGTGTGGTGTCGTATGAAGTGTTCTCCACTATACACTGATTGTCGTGTGGTGTCGTATGAAGTGTTCTCCACTATACACTGATTGTCGTGTGGTGTCATATGAAGTGTTCTCCACTATACACTGATTGTCGTGTGGTGTCATATGAAGTGTTCTCCACTATACACTGATTGTCGTGTGGTGTCGTATGAAGTGTTCTCCACTATACACTGATTGTCGTGTGGTGTCATATGAAGTGTTCTCCACTATACACTGATTGTCGTGTGGTGTCATATGAAGTGTTCTCCACTATACACTGATTGTCGTGTGGTGTCATATGAAGTGTTCTCCACTATACACTGATTGTCGTGTGGTGTCGTATGAAGTGTTCTCCACTATACACTGATTGTCGCGTGGTGTCATATGAAGTGTTCTCCACTATACACTGATTGTCGTGTGGTGTCATATGAAGTGTTCTCCACTATCCACTGATTGTCATGTGGTGTCATATGAAGTGTTCTCCACTATACACTGATTGTCGTGTGGTGTCATATGAAGTGTTCTCCACTATACACTGATTGTCGTGTGGTGTCATATGAAGTGTTCTCCACTATACACTGATTGTCGTGTGGTGTCGTATGAAGTGTTCTCCACTATACACTGATTGTCGCGTGGTGTCATATGAAGTGTTCTCACTATACACTGATTGTCGTGTGGTGTCGTATGAAGTGTTCCACTATACACTGATTGTCGTGTGGTGTCTTCTCCACTATACACTGATTGTCGTGTGGTGTCATATGAAGTGTTCTCCACTATACACTGATTGTCGAGTGGTGTCATATGAAGTGTTCTCCACTATACACTGATTGTCGTGTGGTGTCGTGAAGTGTTCCTCTATACACTGATTGTCGTGTGGTGTCATATGAAGTGTTCCACTATACACTGATTGTCGCGTGGTGTCATATGAAGTGTTCTCCACTATACACTGATTGTCGTGTGGTGTCGTATGAAGTGTTCTCCACTATACACTGATTGTCGTGTGGTGTCATATGAAGTGTTCTCCACTATACACTGATTGTCGTGTGGTGTCATATGAAGTGTTCTCCACTATACACTGATTGTCGTGTGGTGTCATATGAAGTGTTCTCCACTATACACTGATTGTCGTGTGGTGTCATATGAAGTGTTCTCCACTATACACTGATTGTCGTGTGGTGTCATATGAAGTGTTCTCCACTATACACTGATTGTCGTGTGGTGTCATATGAAGTGTTCTCCACTATACACTGATTGTCGTGTGGTGTCTTATGAAGTGTTCTCCACTATACACTGATTGTCGTGTGGTGTCATATGAAGTGTTCTCCACTATACACTGATTGTCGCGTGGTGTCATATGAAGTGTTCGCCACTATACACTGATTGTCGTGTGGTGTCATATGAAGTGTTCTCCACTATACACTGTTTGTCCGGTGGTGTCATATGAAGTGTTCTCCACTATACACTTATTGTCATGTGGTGTCATATGAAGTGTTCTCCACTATACACTTATTGTCATGTGGTGTCATATGAAGTGTTTGCCACTATACACTTATTGTCGTGTGGTGTCTAATGAAGTGTTCTCCACTATACACTTATTGTCGTGTGGTGTCATATGAAGTGTTTGCCACTATACACTTATTGTCGTGTGGTGTCATATGAAGTGTTCTCCACTATACACTGATTGTCGTGTGGTGTCATATGAAGTGTTCCACTATACACTGATTGTCGTGTGGTGTCATATGAAGTGTTCTCTGTCGTGTGGTGTCATATGAAGTGTTCTCCACTATACACTGATTGTCGCGTGGTGTCATATGAAGTGTTCTCCACTATACACTGATTGTCGTGTGGTGTCATATGAAGTGTTCTCCACTATACACTGATTGTCGTGTGGTGTCATATGAAGTGTTCTCCACTATACACTGATTGTCGTGTGGTGTCATATGAAGTGTTCTCCACTATACACTGATTGTCGTGTGGTGTCATATGAAGTGTTCTCCACTATACACTGATAGTCGTGTGGTGTCATATGAAGTGTTCTACACTATACACTGATTGTCGGGTGCTGTCATATGAAGTGTTCTCCACTATACACTGATTGTCGTGTGGTGTCATATGAAGTGTTCTCACGTGTTCTCCACTATACACTGATTGTCGTGTGGTGTCATATGAAGTGTTCTCCACTATACACTGATTGTCGTGTGGTGTGCTATACACTGATTGTCGTGTGGTGTCGTATGAAGGGTTCTCCACTATACACTGATTGTCGCGTGGTGTCATATGAAGTGTTCTCCACTATACACTGATTGTCGTGTGGTGTCATATGAAGTGTTCTCCACTATACAGTTATTGTCGTGTGGTGTCATATGAAGTGTTCTCCACTATACACTGATTGTCGTGTGGTGTCGTATGAAGTGTTCTCCACTATACACTGATTGTCGTGTGGTGTCATATGAAGTGTTCTCCACTATACACTGATTGTCGTGTGGTGTCATATGAAGTGTTCTCCACTATACACTGTTTGTCGTGTGGTGTCATATGAGGTGTGCTCCACTATACACTGATTGTCGTGTGGTGTCATATGGAGTGTTCTCCACTATACACTGATTGTCGTGTGGTGTCATATGAAGTGTTCTCCACTATACACTGATTGTCGCGTGGTGTCATATGAAGTGTTCTCCACTATACACTGATTGTCGTGTGGTGTCATATGAAGTGTTCTCCACTATACACTGATTGTCGTGTGGTGTCATATGAAGTGTTCTCCACTATACACTGATTGTCGTGTGGTGTCGTATGAAGTGTTCTCCACTATACACTGATTGTCGTGTGGTGTCATATGAAGTGTTCTCCACTATACACTGATTGTCGTGTGGTGTCATATGAAGTGTTCTCCACTATACACTGATTGTCGTGTGGTGTCATATGAAGTGTTCTCCACTATACACTGATTGTCGTGTGGTGTCGTATGAAGTGTTCTCCACTATATACTAGTACATCTACTTGCTTGAGGAAGTGGTGGAATGATTGCACGGAGCAGGGCGACCACCTGAATCCCTTTTCTGTGTGTCTTAGATCTGACATGATGTAGCCATCTTCCCAGCGGCATTTCTCGGCCCCGGGTCCTCCAAGGTAAGTCGGAGGTGGCGACCCGTCGTGCACTGCTCCTAGCCTACAACACACACATTACACTTATTGAAATAGTTATTTATTATACAAGTGACGAAAGTAGATCATTTTACAACTCGAGTGAAACGTTTACCCACACGAGCGAAGCGAGTCTGGTAATTTCACGAGAGTTGTAAATTCTACTTTCGTCACGAGTGTAATATTAAATTTTTTCTGTAATCGTGTAATACATGATCAGATCTAACCAGAATATGAACAAAATTAGGATGTTGTGAAGATTATGGTATGTTGTTGGTAGGTTATAAGCATGGTTGTTGGTAGGTTATAAGCATAGTTATAAAACAACTAGTGATGATTGTGAAGTAGTGCAGTTATAAACAAGTGCAGGTTATAAACAAGGAAGGTAATTATTATTATATTTAAATTTTAAAATATATTGATTATTTCCACCAATAATTCATTCACATTTCAATTTATTTTGTTAAAATAAATTCTTACAATGTTAAGAAACATTTAAAAGCATTTAATTTCCAATTTCAAATTATTTTTTAATTTATACTTATTACTAATTAAGAAGGCAATTCACTTTCTTCACTCTATTGCAAAATGTTTCACTTTCTTCACTCATTTCAGTTTAGTAATGTTACCATTATTCAACGATTACAGAAAAATTAAATTTACTATAAATATTGTTATATACATTTATTCTCTATCTTGAATATTAGCCGAGATATTTGCATTTTTCAGTTTTCATCCTTGAGCAAAGCCCCACTCCTGCTCGTGTCACATAAACAATACTCTGTTATATAATAAACCGCATTATTCCAAGCTTAAATACCAAATATTGTTTTCAAGAGACCTTCATTATACGAGATACATGCAAATATGTTCTACTGACCCCCCTTTTTAAGTTTTTGGATTACAAAAATTACAGTGATTGAAATAAAACTGATTCTGATTCATTACAAATTACAGCACTAGCTTTCGTAAATATTTTTCAATAAAATTAATACGTTATATTCAGATATATTTCATTAATTGTTTGTCTTTCCGGTCTATCTATTCAGCGCTACGAGGCCGGCCTGTTTGTTTCCAATTCAGCCGCTTTCCGTTGTTGGAGTTATTAACTTGTATTGTACATTTACTCAGCATTCACGGTAGTTTTAGCTGTATGTATATTAGCATATTTGCCTTGAGGGAAATCAGCTATTGAGGTCGTACTCATGACGCGATTTTCGAAAAAATTCTTCAAATGTCCATCGATCCTAGTCAGGAGATGACGAAAATGAGGTCAGTTCAAAACTATTTATTTGTCTGTTACCGCTCTAGCCGTCGCAAATTTTATATGATCGTCACCAAACTCGGTATTTAATCGTAAAAACGAAGATCAAGTTCGTTAATAGCTGAAATCGAAATATCTCCGTTACTATACGTCGGATCAAAAAATTGTATATAACCAATCTTATTGCAAATTAAATTTACTATAAATATTGATATATACATTATTCTCTATCTTGAATATTAACCGAGATATTTGCATGACTGAATTTCCCGCCAAAAGCTAGTTGGGCCCTTTGCCGTAACTGTTCGGTTCTCGTATGTATATTTCTCTATTGTATTACTTCACGCTGGGAAATCTGCTTAGTTTACGCAGCAGTTGTGTGTGACGGACTTTTTTTATTTAATGAGTTGACAACTAAATAAATCTTTATCGGCCGGACGAGAATCGAACTCGCCATTAGTAATATACCTGATCTGATCTGAGTGGAAGTACTTACAGATGTCCTACTTCATGGGCAGCAACGATGATGCCGCTGAATCCGCCGGTGTCTTCAATGATGGCGACGCTGTTCACCTTCTCCAGCCGCTTGTTCACGACGCACGCACCGCCGACGTACGCAAAACCTACACAGTTTCAACAAATATACAATGCAACTCTACTAGAAGTAGCTAGAGGAAATGTAAGTAGAAATAGCTACTAGATGCTACTACCAGTAGCTCCTTCCCAGTAGAATCGGATCTACTCCATGATACTAGATGCTGCTACTAGTAGCTCCTTCCCAGTAGAATCGGATCTACTCCATGATACTAGATGCTACTACTAGTAGCTCCTTCCCAGTAGAATCGGATCTACTCCATGATACTAGATGCAACTACTAGTAGATCCCTCCCAGTAGAATCGGATCTACTCCATGATACTAGATGCAACTACTAGTAGATCCCTCCCAGTAGAATCGGATCTACTCCATGATACTAGATGCTACTACTAGTAGCTCCTTCCCAGTAGAATCGGATCTACTCCATGATACTAGATGCAACTACTAGTAGATCCCTCCCAGTAGAATCGGATCTACTCCATGATACTAGATGCTGCTACTAGTAGCTCCTTCCCAGTAGAATCGGATCTACTCCATGATACTAGATGCTGCTACTAGTAGCTCCTTCCCAGTAGAATCGGATCTACTCCATGATACTAGATGCTGCTACTAGTAGCTCCTTCCCAGTAGAATCGGATCTACTCCATGATACTAGATGCTACTACTAGTAGCTCCTTCCCAGTAGAATCGGATCTACTCCATGATACTAGATGCTGCTACTAGTAGCTCCTTCCCAGTAGAATCGGATCTACTCCATGATACTAGATGCTGCTACTAGTAGCTCCTTCCCAGTAGAATCGGATCTACTCCATGATACTAGATGCTGCTACTAGTAGCTCCTTCCCAGTAGAATCGGATCTACTCCATGATACTAGATGCTGCTACTAGTAGCTCCTTCCCAGTAGAATCGGATCTACTCCATGATACTAGATGCTGCTACTAGTAGCTCCTTCCCAGTAGAATCGGATCTACTCCATGATACTAGATGCTACTACCAGTAGCTCCTTCCCAGTAGAATCGGATCTACTCCATGATACTAGATGCTGCTACTAGTAGCTCCTTCCCAGTAGAATCGGATCTACTCCATGATACTAGATGCTGCTACTAGTAGCTCCTTCCCAGTAGAATCGGATCTACTCCATGATACAAGATGCTACTACTAGTAGCTCCTTCCCAGTAGAATCGGATCTACTCCATGATACCAGATGCTACTACTAGTAGCTCCTTCCCAGTAGAATCGGATCTACTCCATGATACCAGATGCTGCTACTAGTAGCTCCTTCCCAGTAGAATCGGATCTACTCCATGATACTAGATGCTGCTACTAGTAGCTCCTTCCCAGTAGAATCGGATCTACTCCATGATACTAGATGCAACTACCAGTAGCTGCCTGCTTTTGGAAACTGAAGAAATAAAGAAAGTTGTCTTTGTGAACAGATATAGTATTTGCATGCCAAGATTATTATTGGAGATTAAGCAGAACGTTAGTCATGCACATTCTCATCGGAGACCAGAATAGTCAAGCAACAATCGGCCTGGAATGGATCAAGTTAGTATGACATATTTTATTCATTATCAAGTATAATAATTAATTAATAATAATAATATAATCTATAAAATAGCAATTATAATATATAAACGTTATTTATTATCATTCACGGCTAATTGGGACGGGTTATCTACAGCTTAACATCCTTTCCATTGATCCTAGTCAGGAGATGACTAAATGAGCTCCGTTCAAAATTATATATATATATATATATATATATATATATATATATATATATTTGTCTTTTAACACTCGCGGTCGTAATTTTTGTTTGATCGTTACCAAACTCGATATTTAAACGTTTTATGCAAGAAGACAGATCAAGTTCGTTAATGGCTGAAATCGGACCAGTGGGAAGGGGGGGGGTTTCGAAAATTCGAAATATCTCCGTTGCCATACGTCGGATCAAAACATTGTACAGAATCAATCTTATTGCAAATTAAATTTACTATACATATTTTTATATACATTTATTCTCTATCATTAATATTAGCCGAGCAATTTGCATTTTTATTAACTGTGGGCCGATAACGGATAACTGAATTTCCCGCCAAAAGCTAGTTGGGCCCCTTGCCTCTCGTATGTGTATTTCTCTATTGTATATAATAATCTGCTTAGTGTACGCAGCAATTGCGTGAGGGACTTTTTATTAATAAATATAGTTCCTTATATTAAATAATTATTGATCCATTTCAAGCGTGTTCATGCGGTTATTAGTTAATGTTAAGATGCATCTGTTATGATTGCAGAAGCCAATAAGAAAGATGGCCTGCAGCTTACCTCCTTTCCTGATATCCATTATCAGTTTGCTTAACAAAGACAAAAGAGAGAGAGAGTTAGAGACACACATTGAGAAAGAGAGAGATGTAGAGAGAGAGTCAACATATTGTACACAAAGTTTACTGAAATTAACTCTAAGTATTTGTGAGTGATATGGAGAAAGTGGATTTAGAGCTATTCCAGTCCAACCCCTAGAAGACATAATGGCTTGAATTTCTTTATCTATTATTCAGTAAAAGCAGAATTATTAAATTGTGAACTTAAATGATAACACTTATTCGTGGCAGCTTCAAATAGTGATAAGATGCACCTGGTGGTACTCTTGCACAATGTCAGAACAAACCAGCGTAGGACAAAGGTATGCATTCATATACACAGACCTGGTATTAGGTTCCAGAGTGCAAACATATAAGCTTTAGGAAGAAACTTTAAACTGGAGCTGAAGAAACTTGCTATAGGGATTCAAATGGTATAGGACTAGGCTCCCAGATTCTCCTTGTTGAGGTAATCATCCTGCAAGAATGCAGTGCTGTGCACCTCAACAGGGAATGGTTCAGGACTAGGCTCCCAGACTCTCCTTGTTGGGGTAATCATCCTGCAAGAATGCGGTGCTGTGCACCTCAACAGGGAATGGTTCAGGACTAGGCTCCCAGACTCTCCTTGTTGGGGTAATCATCCTGCAAGAATGCGGTGCTGTGCACCTCAACAGGGAATGGTTCAGGACTAGGCTCCCAGACTCTCCTTGTTGGGGTAATCATCCTGCAAGAATGCGGTGCTGTGCACCTCAACAGGGAATGGTTCAGGACTAGGCTCCCAGACTCTCCTTGTTGGGGTAATCATCCTGCAAGAATGCGGTGCTGTGCACCTCAACAGGGAATGGTTCAGGACTAGGCTCCCAGACTCTCCTTGTTGGGGTAATCATCCTGGGAGAATGCGGTGCTGTGCACCTCAACAGGGGAGAATGCGGTGCTGTGCACCTCAACAGGGAATGGTTCAGGACTAGGCTCCCAGACTCTCCTTGTTGGGGTAATCATCCTGCAAGAATGCAGTGCTGTGCACCTCAACAGGGAATGGTTCAGGACTAGGCTCCCAGACTCTCCTTGTTGGGGTAATCATCCTGCAAGAATGCGGTGCTGTGCACCTCAACAGGGAATGGTTCAGGACTAGGCTCCCAGACTCTCCTTGTTGGGGTAATCATCCTGCAAGAATGCGGTGCTGTGCACCTCAACAGGGAATGGTTCAGGACTAGGCTCCCAGACTCTCCTTGTTGGGGTAATCATCCTGCAAGAATGCAGTGCTGTGCACCTCAACAGGGAATGGTTCAGGACTAGGCTCCCAGACTCTCCTTGATGGGGTAAACAACAAGGAAGAAAGCACACCTGGGCACATCAACAGGGAATGGTTCAGGACTAGGCTCCCAGACTCTCCTTGTTGGGGTAATCATCCTGCAAGAATGCAGTGCTGTGCACCTCAACAGGGAATGGTTCAGGACTAGGCTCCCAGACTCTCCTTGTTGGGGTAATCATCCTGCAAGAATGCGGTGCTGTGCACCTCAACAGGGAATGGTTCAGGACTAGGCTCCCAGACTCTCCTTGTTGGGGTAATCATCCTGCAAGAATGCAGTGCTGTGCACCTCAACAGGGAATGGTTCAGGACTAGGCTCCCAGACTCTCCTTGTTGGGGTAATCATCCTGCAAGAATGCAGTGCTGTGCACCTCAACAGGGAATGGTTCAGGACTAGGCTCCCAGACTCTCCTTGTTGGGGTAATCATCCTGCAAGAATGCGGTGCTGTGCACCTCAACAGGGAATGGTTCAGGACTAGGCTCCCAGACTCTCCTTGTTGGGGTAATCATCCTGCAAGAATGCGGTGCTGTGCACCTCAACAGGGAATGGTTCAGGACTAGGCTCCCAGACTCTCCTTGATGGGGTAATCATCCTGCAAGAATGCGGTGCTGTGCACCTCAACAGGGAATGGTTCAGGACTAGGCTCCCAGACTCTCCTTGGGGGGGTAATCATCCTGCAAGAATGCAGTGCTGTGCACCTCAACAGGGAATGGTTCAGGACTAGGCTCCCAGACTCTCCTTGTTGGGGTAATCATCCTGCAAGAATGCAGTGCTGTGCACCTCAACAGGGAATGGTTCAGGACTAGGCTCCCAGACTCTCCTTGTTGGGGTAATCATCCTGCAAGAATGCGGTGCTGTGCACCTCAACAGGGAATGGTTCAGGACTAGGCTCCCAGACTCTCCTTGTTGGGGTAATCATCCTGCAAGAATGCGGTGCTGTGCACCTCAACAGGGAATGGTTCAGGACTAGGCTCCCAGACTCTCCTTGTTGGGGTAATCATCCTGCAAGAATGCGGTGCTGTGCACCTCAACAGGGAATGGTTCAGGACTAGGCTCCCAGACTCTCCTTGTTGGGGTAATCATCCTGGGAGAATGCAGTGCTGTGCACCTCAACAGGGAATGGTTCAGGACTAGGCTCCCAGACTCTTCCTGAACAGGGAATAGCTCCGGACTATTGTGCCAGACCCTTCCTGAACATGGAATAGCTCCTGACTATTGTGCCAGACCCTTCCTGAACATGGAATAGCTCCGGACTATTGTGCCAGACCCTTCCTGAACAGGGAATAGCTCCTGACTATTGTGCCAGACCCTTCCTGAACAGGGAATAGCTCCGGACTATTGTGCCAGACCCTTCCTGAACAGGGAATAGCTCCTGACTATTGTGCCAGACCCTTCCTGAACAGGGAATAGCTCCTGACTATTGTGCCAGACCCTTCCTGAACAGGGAATAGCTCCGGACTATTGTGCCAGACCCTTCCTGAACAGGGAATAGCTCCTGACTATTGTGCCAGACCCTTCCTGAACAGGGAATAGCTCCGGACTATTGTGCCAGACCCTTCCTGAACAGGGAATAGCTCCGGACTATTGTGCCAGACCCTTCCTGAACAGGGAATAGCTCCGGACTATTGTGCCAGACCCTTCCTGAACAGGGAATAGCTCCGGACTATTGTGCCAGACCCTTCCTGCACAGGGAATAGCTCCTGACTATTGTGCCAGACCCTTCCTGAACAGGGAATAGCTCCGGACTATTGTGCCAGACCCTTCCTGAACAGGGAATAGCTCCTGACTATTGTGCCAGACCCTTCCTGAACAGGGAATAGCTCCTGACTATTGTGCCAGACCCTTCCTGAACAGGGAATAGCTCCGGACTATTGTGCCAGACCCTTCCTGAACAGGGAATAGCTCCGGACTATTGTGCCAGACCCTTCCTGAACATGGAATAGCTCCTGACTATTGTGCCAGACCCTTCCTGAACAGGGAATAGCTCCTGACTATTGTGCCAGACCCTTCCTGAACAGGGAATATCTCCGGACTATTGTGCCAGACCCTTCAAGAACAGGGAATAGCTCCGGACTATTGTGCCAGACCCTTCCTGAACAGGGAATAGCTCCGAACTATTGTGCCAGACCCTTCCTGAACAGGGAATAGCTCCGGACTATTGTGCCAGACCCTTCCTGAACAGGGAATAGCTCCGGACTATTGTGCCAGACCCTTCCTGAACAGGGAATAGCTCCTGACTATTGTGCCAGACCCTTCCTGAACAGGGAATAGCTCCTGACTATTGTGCCAGACCCTTCCTGAACAGGGAATAGCTCCTGACTATTGTGCCAGACCCTTCCTGAACAGGGAATAGCTCCGGACTATTGTGCCAGACCCTTCCTGAACAGGGAATAGCTCCTGACTATTGTGCCAGACCCTTCCTGAACAGGGAATAGCTCCGGACTATTGTGCAAGACCTTTCCTGAACAGGGAATAGCTCCGGACTATTGTGCCAGACCCTTCCTGAACAGGGAATAGCTCCTGACTATTGTGCCAGACCCTTCCTGAACAGGGAATAGCTCCTGACTATTGTGCCAGACCCTTCCTGAACAGGGAATAGCTCCGGACTATTGTGCCAGACCTTTCCTGAACAGGGAATAGCTCCGGACTATTGTGCCAGACCCTTCCTGCAAAGGGAATAGCTCCGGACTATTGTGCCAGACCTTTCCTGAACAGGGAATAGCTCCGGACTATTGTGCCAGACCCTTCCTGAACAGGGAATAACTCCGGACTATTGTGCCAGACCCTTCCTGCACAGGGAATAGGTCCTGACTATTGTGCCAGACTCTTCCTGTTCTAGGGGTTAGCTGGTGTCCCTCGAGCTTCTATTCAACATACCACTCACAATTCCAATAACTGCCGTTGAATATCAACTCACCTGCAGTCCCTCGATTGCATGCCTCCGTTGGATACTGCCTTCTGCACATATCTAATCTGTAACAAGTTTTTTAGTCCGTGTTAAATGTATAAACAGCACCAGTAAGTTTTGCTATGAATTATGATTATTGCGTCAGCCCATGCAGACTCTGTACAATATACAAGACACCAAAGGCCATTCAACCTTTTCCCTCCCACAGCTTGGGGTTGGCTCTCTCTTACCCGCCGTTCCTTTGGTGCACCTTCCGCCTTTCCTACGCCTGCACATATCGTATCTGTGGAAAAAATTGTTCAAGAGTTTATAAACCAAAATATAAATGAATTATAGTGATATCGATAATTTGAATGTCCTCCTTAGTCCAGTAATTCTGAAATCACAATCACAGATAATACAGTGGCAGGTTTGGAATTAATACATTTTTAGCATATTTGCCTTAAGGGAAATCAGCTATGAGGTCGTACTTATGACTGAATTATAGAAATTACTCTTCAAATGTCTATCGATCCTATCTAGTAGATGACGAAAATGAGGTCCGTTCAAAACTCAATATATAATATATATATATATATACTTGGATGTAAGACTTCATTGTCCTCCATATTGTCATATATCCCATCTCCTGTGCATTGTGCATAGATTTGAATTATTAAGGACAAAATATTAACATAGATTTGAATTAATTTTTCCAGGTGAGGTACCTCATAGTTCAAATTGGAATGAATTGTTGAACATATCAATGTTTCTATGCAAATTACTTGCTCCACAGATTGTTCCTGGAGAAATGTATAAAACAAAAGTGAATCTAAATAACAAAGTAAACAACATTTGTTATGAGCATGTTTGTCGAAAAACAAACTCCCGTTCTAACCTAAAAATTTTAATATAGCTTATAATCATGGATGAATTAATGCTAATTGACATACCGAGTTTTTTTAAGTTCGGTTTAATCGTTAGCGCCCAATGAAATAGTTGACTCCCGCTTTAGTTTATAGTGTATATCTCGTTATACTTTGTTAAAAGACAAAAATGAATACCACAAAAGTTTCTCTAAATAACAAAATAAACAACTTTTGTTATGTTCATATTTTGTCGAAAAACGAATAGGAAACGAAAGCCCGCTATTTTTAATTTCTGGCTTCCCTTATAACCCCCACTCCTGCCCGTCCCTAGAAATGTTGGAATGGCTTATTATAATGAAAGCGTTAGTGCTAATACACATACCGAGTTTTATTTATTTCGGTTGGGTCTTTTGACCCAAATAAAACTGTTCACTTCCGCTATAGGTTTTAGTCTATATCTCGTTTGTAATTCGGTATACGAAAAAAGTGTATATAACAAAAGTTACTCTAAATAACAAAATAAACAACTTTTATTATGTGCATAATTGCCGAAAGTGCATCAGGAAACGAAATATCCATACTTTTAATTTCAGGCCTCCCTTATAACCCCCACTCCTGTTCGTCTCAGAGGATATTATTATGGCCTTAAGTCTAAGTTGGATTAGTAGTAATATACATACCAAGTTTCGTAAAATTCGGTTCAGCCGTTTATGTGTGAAAAGCTAACAAACAAACAAACACGAAAGAAACGAAATGCAGTTATGGTGTCTATGACATGCGAAACGAAAAGTTATCGTGAAAACTCGCGAAAAAAATCAATGTACAGACAGAGGTTACAATTTTATATATATGTATATATATATATATATATATATATATATATATATATCTTTATATATATAATTCTAGCGTACGTGTGTATGTCACTGAACTCCTCCTAGACGGATGGACCGATTTGATTGAATTTTTAAATACGCGTTCGAGTGACGCCCCGGATGGTTTAGCGCCGCAGATCGGCCAGGCAGATGGAGCAGGAGTGGGGGTCGTGAGGGTGGCCTGAAATTAAAAATAGCCGTATTTCGTTTCCTATTGGTTTTTCGGCAAATATGCACAGAATAAGAGTTGTTTATGCTTTTATTTGGAGTAACTTTTGTCATATTCAAATTTGTCGTATCTTAAAGTATAAACGAGATATACACTAAAAAAGTAAAGAGGGGCCAACAATTTTATTGGGCACCAACGATTGAACCGAACTGAACAAAACTCGGTATGTGAATTAGCATTAGCTCTACCATGGTTATAAGCTGTACTAAATTTTTTAAGTTGGAACGAGAGTGGGGGTTTACTGAAGGCCGAAAACTAAAAAACGCCGATATCTCGGTTAATATTAAAGACAGTGAAAAACGGTACATAGCAACGTTTATAGATCTTTTAATTTGCAAAAAGATTGTTTCTCTACAAAATTTCGATCAGACTCAAACTAACGGAGATATTTCGAATTTTCGAAAATCCTCCCCTCTAACTCCCCCCTCCCAATGATCCGATTCCAGCCGTTGAAGAACCTGATCCGTCTTTTAACGTGAAACGTTTAAATACGGAGTTTGGTAACGATCGAGCGAAAATTGCGACCGCTAGAGCGTTAACAGGCTAATACACCTCTATCTTTATATATATAACTAGCGGACCCGGCAGACGTTGTCCTGCATTATATATCAAGCGATTAGGATATTAAATTTAATAATATTATGTTTAAAAAAAATCTTCTTGTAATAACGCAAAAAACTACATTTGTTATGTGCAAGTTTGCCTAAAATCAAATAGTAAATAAAATATAGCGAAAACATGGCACGCAAGAAGAAAAGGAAAAATGAGAGAAGGAAAGGAAGACGTTTTAGTTCTATGATTATCTGGTAGAATGCGCACTACAGGTCCTTAAAAACAAACAGTTGTAGACCAAAAATTTATATAAATCAAAACCCTCAACAACACTAATGGAAATACATAAATATAAATAAAGAATAAAAAATAATTGCCACATTCAAATCAAATTATAATAAATTTGGACAATAAATAACAATGTCTGAAAGTGAAAACCTCTCGCAGCTGAAAACGTCATTATATAGATGACATACTTAAATTCTAAGGACATACATTAGATAATCATATTAATATTTCATTACATTTCCAATAACCTCGCCCTTCGCCCTTCGACCGGAGACCTGCTCCATCTGCCGGGCCGATCTGCGGCGCTAAACCATCCGGGGCGTCACCCGAACGCGTATTTAAAAATTCAATCAAATCGGTCCATCCGTCTAGGAGGAGTTCAGTGACATACACACGTACGCTAGAATTATATATATATAATTCTAGCGTACGTGTGTATGTCACTGAACTCCTCCTAGACGGATGGACCGATGTGATTGAATTTCTAAATACGCGTTCGGGTGACGCCCCGGATGGTTGAGCGCCGCAGATCGGCCCGGCAGATGGAGCAGGAGTGGGGGTCGTGAGGGAGGCCTGAAATTAAAAATAGCCGTATTTTGTTTCCTATTGGTTTATCGGCAAATTTTGACTGGATATGAGTTGTTTATGTTGTTATTTGGAGTAACTTTTGTCATATTCAATTTTGTCGTATATTAAAGTATAAACGAGATATACACTAAAAAAGTAAAGAGGGGCCAACAATTTTATTGGGCACCAACGATTGAACCGAACTGAACAAAACTCGGTATGTGAATTAGCATTAGCTCTACCATGGTTATAAGCTGTACTAAATTTTTTAAGTTAGAACGAGAGTGGGGGTTTTCCTAAGGCCGAAAACTAAAAAAACACCGATATCTCGGTTAATATTAAAGACAGTGAAAAACGGTACATAACAACGTTTATAGATCTTTTAATTTGCAAAAAGATTGTTTCTCTACAAAATTTCGATCAGACTCAAACTAACGGAGATATTTCGAATTTTCGAAAATCCTCCCCTCTTAATCCCCCCTCCCAATTATCCGATTCCAGCCGTTGAAGAACATGATCCGTCTTTTAACGTAAAACGTTTAAATACGGAGTTTGGTAACGATCGAGCGAAAATTGCGACCACTAGAGCGTTAACAGGCTAATACACCTCTATCTTTATATATATAATTCTAGCGTACGTGTGTATGTCACTGAACTCCTCCTAGACGGATGGTCCGATTTGATTGAATTTTTAAATACGCGTTCGAGTGACGCCCCGGATGGTTTAGCGCCGCAGATCGGCCAGGCAGATGGAGCAGGTCTCCGGTCGAAGGGCGAAGGGCGAGGTTATTGGAAATGTAATGAAATGTTAATATATTTATCTAATGTACGTCCTTAGAATTTAAGTATGTCATCTATATAATGATGTTTTCAGCTGCGAGAGGTTTTCACTTTCAGACATGTTTATTTATTTTCCAAATTTATTTTAATTTGATTTGAATGTTGCAATCATTTTCTTTTCTTTATTTATATTTATGTATTTGCGTTATTATTGTTGAGGGTTTTTATTTATTTCAGTTATTGGTCTACAACTGTTTGTTTTTTAAGTGCGCAATTCTACCAGATAATCACAGAACTAAAACGTCTTCTTTTCCTTCTCTCATTTTTCCTTTTCTTTTTGCGTACCAAGTGTTTGCGATATTTTATTTACTATTTGTTTTTAGGCAAACGTGTATATAACAAATGGTTTTTTTTGTGTTATTAAGTGTCGATTTTTTTTTTTAACATAATATTATTAAATTTAATATCCTAATCGCTTGATATATAATGCAGGACAACGTCTGCCGGGTCCGCTAGTATATATATATATATATATATATATATATATATATATAATATATTTATATATATATATATATCATAGAGAGAGGATGAGAGAGAGAGAGAGAGAGAGAGAGATTATGAATAAAAATCATACGTGGTATTAATGCTGACAGCTATATCGTAGACGGGCAATCGTCGTTCCCTGAAGAGATATTTGCCCATGTCGGTGAGTGCAGCAGCTGAGTCGATTCCATCTCGACCAACTCGGTTCCTTTCGAGGTAAGGCGTCGCATCTCGTCCTCTGCAAAATACAATATATAATAGTGACAAACAAATATTATAATAATTTCGTTATTCTTTATTTAGAAATAAACATAAATTTTATCTAAAAAGTCCGTGAGGCAAGGGGCGCTGCTGCGTTAAACTAAGCAGAATTTCCCAGCGTCAAGTTATACAATAGAGAAATATACATACGAGAGCCAAACAGTTGACAGCAAATGGCCCGCTCTCATACTAGCTCTCGGCGGGAAATTCAGTCATGCCAATAATCTATCAGCGGAGATTAATATTCAAGATTGAGAATAAAATGTCATATAACAATATTATATAGTAAATTTAATTTGAAAATAGAATAGATTGGTTTTATACAATATTTTTTGATCCGACTTATGGTAACGGGAGATATTTCGAATTTACGAAACACCCTCCCCCCCTCAGAATGGTCCAATTTCAGCCATTAACGAACTTTTGATCTGTCCCCCTCTTTACATAAAACGTTAAAATATCGAGTTTTTTTTTTAGCGGATTTCCCTTTAGGGAAATCAGCTATTGAGGTCGTACTCATGGACGCAATTTTCGACAAATTTCTTCAAAATGTCCATCGATCCAACCCAGGAGATGACGAAAATGAGGTCCGTTTAAAAACTATATATATATATATTTATATATATATATATATTTATTTGTCTGTGTAACGCTCTAGCGTTCAGTTTTTGTTTGATCGTTACCAAAATCTCGATATTTAATCGTTGTATGTAAAAAGGAAGATCAAGTATCGTTAACAGCTGAAACTCGGACCAGTGCGACGGGGGGTATATGAGGGGTTTGTCTTTCAAACATTCTAATTATCTCCATTAGTAGAATTAGTATCGAAAATTTGTATAGAACCAATCTTATTGCAAATTTTTGCAATTTACTATAAACTATTGTTATATACATTTATTCTCTATCTTGAATGTTAAACCGAGGAAATTTGCATTTTTTAGTAAGTGTAACGGACAAGCTATGATTCCCGCCGAAACAGCTATTTGGGCCGTTTGTTTAACAGTTCGGCTCTCGTATGAAGATTTCTCTATTGTATAACTTCAAGTGGGAAAATCTGCTTAGTTTACGCTGCCCTGGGTCACGGACATTTATTTACTTATTAGTGAATGATGTGATAATAAGAGGGCTTACCCTGGAGATGGATGATCCCAGCAATGCTGATGCGGACTTTAGGGTCCCCCTTCAGCAGCTTGTAACGAAGGTCAACAACACCATTCCAGAAACTGATGAAGTAGCGCTTGATTTGGACATTGTCTCCCCCATGCAGCCTGCAATATGGTTCTAAGTTGTATTTCATTTTTCGCGGGATGGGAGGTGGCTGGGAAGGATGTGTAGGAAGGCAAGGATAGCTGATTTCGGGGATGGGAGGTGCTGGGAAGATGTGTAGGAGGCATGGATAGCTTGATTCGGGGATGGGAGGTGCTGTGGAAGATGTGTAGGAGGCAAGGATAGCTGATTCGGGGATGGGAGGTGCTGGGAAGATGTGGTAGGAGGCAAGGATCCCCCCCCCACCCCCCCCCCCCCCCACCCCCCCCCCCCCCCACCCCCCCCCCCCCCCACCCCCCCCCCCCCCCACCCCCCCCCCCCCCCACCCCCCCCCCCCCCCACCCCCCCCCCCCCCCACCCCCCCCCCCCCCCACCCCCCCCCCCCCCCACCCCCCCCCCCCCCCACCCCCCCCCCCACCCCCCCCCCCCCCCACCCCCCCCCCCCCCCACCCCCCCCCCCCCCCACCCCCCCCCCCCCCCACCCCCCCCCCCCCCCACCCCCCCCCCCACCCACCCCCCCCCCGCCCCCCCACCCCCCCCCCCCCACCCCCCCCCCCCCCCACCCCCCCCCCCCCCCCCCCCCCCCCCCCCGACCCCCCCCCCCACCCACCCCACCCTCCCCCCCCCCCACCCCACCCCCCCCCCACCAACCCCCCCCCCCACCCCCCCCCCCCCCCCCCCCCCCACCCCCACCAGGCCCCCCCCCCCTACCCCCCCCCCCCCCCACCCCCCCCCCACCTAACAGGGAATAGCTCCTGACTATTGTGCCAGACTCTTCCTGAACAGGGAATAGCTCCTGACTATTGTGCCAGACCCTTCCTGAACAGGGAATAGCTCCTGACTATTGTGCCAGACCCTTCCTGAACAGGGAATAGCTCCGGACTATTGTGCCAGACCCTTCCTGAACAGGGAATAGCTCCTGACTATTGTGCCAGACTCTTCCTGAACAGGGAATAGCTCCTGACTATTGTGCCAGACCCTTCCTGAACAGGGAATAGCTCCTGACTATTGTGCCAGACCCTTCCTGAACAGGGAATAGCTCCTGACTATTGTGCCAGACCCTTCCTGAACAGGGAATAGCTCCGGACTATTGTGCCAGACCCTTCCTGAACAGGGAATAGCTCCTGACTATTGTGCCAGACCCTTCCTGAACAGGGAATAGCTCCTGACTATTGTGCCAGACTCTTCCTGTTCTAGGGGTTAGCTGGTGTCCCTCGAGCTTCTATTCAACATACCACTCACAATTGCAATAACTGCCGTTGAATACAACTCACCTGCAGTCCCTCGATTGCATGCCTCCGTTGGATACTGCCTTCTGCACATATCTAATCTGTAACAAGTTTTTTAGTCCGTGTTAAATGTATAAACAGCACCAGTATGTTTTGTTATGAATTATGATTATTGCGTCAGCCCATGCAGACTCTGTACAATATACAAGACACCAAAGGCCATTCAACCTTTTCCCTCCCACTGCTTGGGGTTGGCTCTGTCTTACCCGCCGTTCCTTTGGTGCACCTTCCGCCTTTCCTACGCCTGCACATATCGTATCTGTGGAAAAAATTGTTCAAGAGTTTATAAACCAAAAAATAAATGAATTATAGTGATATCGATAATTTGAATGTCCTCCTTAGTCCAGTAATTCTGAAATCACAATCACAGATAATACAGTGGCAGGTTTTGAATTAATACATTTTTAGCATATTTGCCTTAAGGGAAATCAACTATTGAGGTCGTACTCATGACTGAATTTTCGAAATTATTCTTCAAACGTCTATCGATCCTATCTAGTAGATGACGAAAATGAGGTCCATTCAAAACTCAATATATATATATATATATATACTATTTCAGATACCCGGCTACGCTCGATAATTCATTTGAGGCTGAATGGTGATGGTATTTTTTTGGCAAGGCTTTATTTTGCACAAAAGTTTGACATTTACCCGTCCCAGTGTTAAGGGTTAATACCCGTCGTTGCTGTGGATTTGTTAATAATAAAATTATTTTTTTTATGTAAGACTTCACTGTCCTCCATATTGTCATATTTCCCGTCTTCTGTGCATTATGCATAGATTTGAATTATTAAGGACAAAATATTAACATAGATTTGAATTAATTTTTCCAGGGAAGGAACCTCATAGTTCAAATTGGAATGAATTGTTGAGCATATCAGTATTTCTACGGGAATTACTTGCTCCACACATTGTTCCTGGAGAAATGTATAAAAATAAAGTTTATCTAAATAACAAAGTAAACAACTTTTGTTATGTGCATGTTTGTCGAAAAACAAATAGACAAACGCCACTCCCGTTCTAACCTAAAAATTTTAATATAGCTTATAATCATGGAAGAATTAATGCTAATTGACATACCGAGTTTTTTTAAGTTCGGTTTAATCGTTAGCGCCCAATGAAATAGTTGACTCCCGCTTTTGTGTATAGTGTATATCTCGATATACTTTGTTAAAAAACAAAAATGAATACCACAAAGGTTACTTTAACTAACAAAATAAACAACTTTTGTTATGTTCATATTTTGCCGGAAAACGAATAGGAAACGAAATACCGCTATTTTTAATTTCTGGCTTCCGTTATAACCCCCACTCCTGCCCGTCCCTAGAAATGTTGGTATGGCTTATTATAATGAAAGCGTTAGTGCTAATACACATACCGAGTTTCATTTATTTCGGTTGGGTCTTTAGACCCAAATAAAATTGTTCACTTCCGCTATATCTCTATATATCTCGTTTATAATTTGGTATACGAAAAAAGTGTATATAACAAAAGTTACTCTAAATAACGAAATAAACAACTTTTATAATGTGCATATTTGCCGAAAGTGCATTAGGAAACGAAATATCCCTACTTTTAATTTCAGGCCTCCCTTATAACCCCCACTCCTGTTCGTCTCAGAGGATATTAATATAGCCTTAAGTCTAAGTTGGGTTAGTAGTAATATACATACCAAGTTTCATAAAATTCGGTTCAGCCGTTTATGCGTGAAAAGGTAACTAACAAACAAACACGAAAGAAACAAAATGCAGTTATGGTGTCTATGACATGCGAAACGAAAAGTTATCGTGAAAATTCGCGAAAAAAATCAATGTACAGACAGAGGTTACAATTTTATATATATATATATATATATATATATATATATATATATATATATATAGAGAGAGAGAGAGAAAGATTATGTATAAAAATCATACTTGGTAATGCTGACAGCTATATCGTAGACGGGCAACCGTCGTTCCCTGAAAAGATATTTGCCCATGTCGGTGAGTGCAGCAGCTGAGTCGATTCCATCACGACCAACTCGGTTCCTTTCGAGGTAAGGCGTCGCATCTCGTCCCTGCAAAATCAATATATATAGTGACAAACAAATATTATAATAATTTCGTTATTCTTTATTTAGAAATAACATAAATTTATCTAAAAAGTCCGTGAGGCAGGGGCTGGGTAAACTAAGCAGATTTCCCAGCGTCAAGTTATACAATAGACAAATATACATACGAGAGCCGAACAGTTACGGCAAATGGCCCAACTAGCTTTCGGCGGGAAATTCAGTCATGCCAATATCTCGGTTAATATTCAAGATTGAGAATAAATGTATATAACAATATTTATAGTAAATTTAATTTGAAATAAGATTGGTTTTATACAATTTTTTGATCCGACTTATGGTAACGAAGATATTTCGAATTTACGAACCCCCTCCCCCCTCCGAATGGTCCAATTTCAGTCATTAACGAACTTTTGATCTGTCTCTTTACATAAAACGTTAAAATATCGAGTTTTTTTTTAGCGGATTTCCCTTTAGGAAAATCAGCTATTGAGGTCGTACTCATGACGCGAGTTTCGAAAAATTTCTTCAAATGTCCATCGATCCAACCCACGAGATGACGAAAATGAGGTCCGTTAAAAACTATATATATATATATATATATATATATATATATATATATTTGTCTGTTAACGCTCTAGCGTTCAGTTTTGTTTGATCGTTACCAAACTCGATATTTAATCGTTGTATGTAAAAAGGAAGATCAAGTTCGTTAACAGCTGAAATCGGACCAGTGTGACGGGGGTATAGAGGGGTGACTTTCAAACATTCTAAATATCTCCATTACTAGAATTAGTATCGAAAATTTGTATAGAACCAATCTTATTGCAAATTAAATTTACTATAAATATTGTTATATACATTTATTCTCTATCTTGAATGTTAACCGAGGAATTTGCATTTTTAGTAAGTGCAACGGACAAGCTATGATTCCCGCCGAAAGCTATTTGGGCCGTTTCTGTAACAGTTCGGCTCTCGTATGAAGATTTCTCTATTGTATAACTTCAAGTGGGAAATCTGCTTAGTTTACGCTGCCCCTGTGTCACAGAAATTTATTTACTTATTAGTCATGATGTGATAATAAGAGGGCTTACCCTGGAGATGATGATCCCAGCAATGCTGATGCGGACTTTAGGCCCCTTCAGCAGCTTGTAACGAAGGTCAACACCATTCCAGAAACTGATGAAGTAGCGCTTGATTTGGACATTGTCTCCCCCATGCAGCCTGCAATATGTCTAAGATGTATTTCATTTTTCGGGGATGGGAGGTGCTGGGAAGTTGTGTAGGAGGCAAGGATAGCTGATTCGGGGATGGGAGGTGCTGGGAAGATGTGTAGGAGGCAAGGATAGCTGATTCGGGGATGGGAGGTGCTGGGAAGATGTGTAGGAGGCAAGGATAGCTGATTCGGGGATGGGAGGTGCTGGGAAGATGTGTAGGAGGCAAGGATAGCTGATTCGGGGATGGGAGGTGCTGGGAAGATGTGTAGGAGGCAAGGATAGCTGATTCGGGGATGGGAGGTGCTGGGAAGTTGTGTAGGAGGCAAGGATAGCTGATTCGGGGATGGGAGGTGCTGGGAAGATGTGTAGGAGGCAAGGATAGCTGATTCGGGGATGGGAGGTGCTGGGAAGATGTGTAGGAGGCAAGGATAGCTGATTCGGGGATGGGAGGTGCTGGGAAGATGTGTAGGAGGCAAGGATAGCTGATTCGGGGATGGGAGGTGCTGGGAAGATGTGTAGGAGGCAAGGATAGCTGATTCGGGGATGGGAGGTGCTGGGAAGATGTGTAGGAGGCAAGGATAGCTGATTCGGGGATGGGAGGTGCTGGGAAGATGTGTAGGAGGCAAGGATAGCTGATTCGGGGATGGGAGGTGCTGGGAAGATGTGTAGGAGGCAAGGATAGCTGATACGGGGATGGGAGGTGCTGGGAAGATGTGTAGGAGGCAAGGATAGCTGATTCGGGGATGGGAGGTGCTGGGAAGATGTGTAGGAGGCAAGGATAGCTGATTCGGGGATGGGAGGTGCTGGGAAGATGTGTAGGAGGCAAGGATAGCTGATTCGGGGATGGGAGGTGCTGGGAAGATGTGTAGGAGGCAAGGATAGCTGATTCGGGGATGGGAGGTGCTGGGAAGATGTGTAGGAGGCAAGGATAGCTGATTCGGGGATGGGAGGTGCTGGGAAGATGTGTAGGAGGCAAGGATAGCTGATTCGGGGATGGGAGGTGCTGGGAAGATGTGTAGGAGGCAAGGATAGCTGATTCGGGGATGGGAGGTGCTGGGAAGATGTGTAGGAGGCAAGGATAGCTGATTCGGGGATGGGAGGTGCTGGGAAGATGTGTAGGAGGCAAGGATAGCTGATTCGGGGATGGGAGGTGCTGGGAAGATGTGTAGGAGGCAAGGATAGCTGATTCGGGGATGGGAGGTGCTGGGAAGATGTGTAGGAGGCATGGATAGCTGATTCGGGGATGGGAGGTGCTGGGAAGATGTGTAGGAGGCAAGGATAGCTGATTCGGGGATGGGAGGTGCTGGGAAGATGTGTAGGAGGCAAGGATAGCTGATTCGGGGATGGGAGGTGCTGGGAAGATGTGTAGGAGGCAAGGATAGCTGATTCGGGGATGGGAGGTGCTGGGAAGATGTGTAGGAGGCAAGGATAGCTGATTCGGGGATGGGAGGTGCTGGGAAGATGTGTAGGAGGCAAGGATAGCTGATTCGGGGATGGGAGGTGCTGGGAAGATGTGTAGGAGGCAAGGATAGCTGATTCGGGGATGGGAGGTGCTGGGAAGATGTGTAGGAGGCAAGGATAGCTGATTCGGGGATGGGAGGTGCTGGGAAGATGTGTAGGAGGCAAGGATAGCTGATTCGGGGATGGGAGGTGCTGGGAAGATGTGTAGGAGGCAAGGATAGCTGATTCGGGGATGGGAGGTGCTGGGAAGATGTGTAGGAGGCAAGGATAGCTGATTCGGGGATGGGAGGTGCTGGGAAGATGTGTAGGAGGCAAGGATAGCTGATTCGGGGATGGGAGGTGCTGGGAAGATGTGTAGGAGGCAAGGATAGCTGACTCGGGATGGGAGGTGCTGGGAAGATGTGTAGGAGGCAAGGATAGCTGATTCGGGGATGGGAGGTGCTGGGAAGATGTGTAGGAGGCAAGGATAGCTGATTCGGGGATGGGAGGTGCTGGGAAGATGTGTAGGAGGCAAGGATAGCTGATTCGGGGATGGGAGGTGCTGGGAAGATGTGTAGGAGGCAAGGATAGCTGATTCGGGGATGGAGAAGCTGACATATGCCATTCTTAACTATTTTCAAGTAGTAAGTTGTGTGTGTATTAGTCTACCTGTATCCATCATAGTCGACAATGACCAGGATCTCGGGATATATGACGTAGGGTGCTTCCCTCTTTGTTCGCAATGATCTCTTCTCTCTCTCATGCCTCACCTCTTCGCCAGGCTCCATCAAAGCTGCAACGACACAAAATCAATTGGCATCGTTGTGTTTTACTTTGATTATTATTTCTATTTCAAAAACTCTTCTTTTCTTTTACTGTAATGGGCATAAGTGGTTACCGTAGTCGGAGTAGTGTGTTTGGTGCTGGTGGTTCCTCTTGTAGACAACGTGTGTAGGCTCGAGTTGGTTCTGATTGGCTGACAGCATCTTCTGCTTGCCACGTACTGACCAAGGCAGTGGCCGGACAACCAATTCCTCGCCGATAGTTCCTTCCTGCCGACAATACATTAAGCCATAAATAACTCCGTAGTTTTAAACTGTACATAATTTTAGCTCCATTTTGAGAATCACATTCATCTTGCTGTAGTTGCATATTCTTCGTTTCGCAATAACAGTAATTCTAGTTGGTATTCATAAATCCAACTACTAATTGAAATAAAAAGAAGTTATAAAAATAATTACAATTACTAGTTGTAATTGTAACTGCAGTTATTGAGTAATAACTACAACTACATATAGATCAGCTGTTTTTTCCGTTCCAAAGAGCGAATATATTTTGATCGCCTCTATATAAATATTTACACTCTTGGTGATGATAAATAGCTCATCTGAGACGAGCCATGTTCAATTGGTGCAGAGAATATGTCAGAATAACTGAAGACCGGTCAGCACACTCTCTTGTTCTGGCAATCAGGGCTCTACAGGCTGTCTTTGAAACAATTTACAATAAGTGCTAAGTGTGGAAAGTGATAGTCAGCACGAGATGTCCTTATTTTTTGGAGCAGAGCAGTAGAGCGATTATTTTCTTTTAACGTTATCACAAACGCCCCAAAAAATATTAAAAGGAATTCACATATTATTTTCGTTAGTTTTAATTTATTTCCAATAAAATTATTTTCTGTTATTATAGCAATGTAGTATATGTAATATAATAGAATTTCGAATATAAAGACATCGGATGTAGTTATTTCTTAACAGCCTCAACTACTTCAGTCAGTGGTTCACAGTTTTTTAAAGTAACTACCCAAGTAACTATAGTTGCAACTACAACTAGTTTCAATTACTAACTGTAGTTGTTTTTGGAACTACTGATTTTCTCAATTACTAACTGTAGTTGTTTTTGGAACTACTGATTTTCTCAATTACTAACTGTAGTTGTTTTTGGAACTACTGATTTTCTCAATTACTAACTGTAGTTGTTTTTGGAACTACTGATTTTCTCAATTACTAACTGTAGTTGTTTTTGGAACTACTGATTTCCTCAATTACCAACTGTAGTTGTTTTTGGAACTACTGATTTCCTCAATTACTAACTGTAGTTGTTTTTGGAACTACTGATTTCCTCAATTACTAACTGTAGTTGTTTTTGGAACTACTGATTTCCTCAATTACTAACTGTAGTTGTTTTTGGAACTACTGATTTCCTCAATTACTAACTGTAGTTGTTTTTGGAACTACTGATTTCCTCAATTACTAACTGTAGTTGTTTTTGGAACTACTGATTTCCTCAATAACTAACTGTAGTTGTTTTTAAAACTACTGATTTCCTCAATTACTAACTGTAGTATTTTGTTGCAACTACTGATTTCCTCAATTACTAACTGTAGTATTTTGTTGCAACTACTGATTTCCTCAATTACTAAGTGTAGTTGTTTTTGGAACTACTGATTTCCTCAATTACTAACTGTAGTTGTTTTTGGAACTACTGATTTCCTCAATTACTAACTGTAGTTGTTTTTGGAACTACTGATTTTCTCAATTACCAACTGTAGTAACTGATTTCCTTAATTACTAACTGTAGTTGTTTTTGGAACTACTGATTTTCTCAATTACTAACTGTAGTTGTTTTTGGAACTACTGATTTCCTCAATTACCAACTGTAGTTGTTTTTGGAACTACTGATTTCCTCAATTACCAACTGTAGTTGTTTTTGGAACTACTGATTTCCTCAATTACCAACTGTAGTTGTTTTTTGAACTACTCATTTTCTCAATTACTAAATGTAGATGTAAATTACAATTACTTTAGTTGAAAAATGTAGTTGCCCATTACCGATTACTAATTACATTAGTAGTTGTAATTGTAACTATATTCCAACTAATGTAGTTATAACTTGTAATTACAATTTTGCCCCAGTCTGTTGTGGATGTACTCACATATAGGAAGGTGCCATCATCAGGGTCTGTGTGCAAGAGTAATGCTGCTCCATTCTCGACATCTTGGTAGGTTTCTCCCAGCGGCTCCTGCAACACACATCACCATTAATCAGTCACTAGTTATAAAAGTCCGCCACACAACAGCTGCGTAAACTAAGCAGATTTCCCAGCGTCAAGTTATACAATAGACAAATATACATCAACAGAGCCGAACAGTTACGGAAACAGCCCAACTAGCTTTCGGCTAGAGCCATAGCTTGTCCGTTACACTTAATAAAAATGCGAATATCTCGGTTAATATTCAAGATAGAGAATAAATGTATATAACAATATGTATAGTAAATTTAATTTGCAATAAGATTAATTCTGTACATTTTTCGATCCGACGTATAGTAACGGAGGTATTTGGAATTTTCAAAAATCCTCCCCCCTAAACCCCCCTCCCACTGGTCCGATTTCAGCCGTTAACGAACTTGATCTTTTTTTTTTTTTTTTTTTTGTATAAAATGATTATATATTAAGTTTGGTAACGATAAGACAAAAATTGCGACCGCTAGAGCTGTAGCACACAAATATATATATATATATATATATATATATATATATATACTAGCTGAGATAGCCGGCTTCGTTCAGGAATTGATTTGAGGCTGAATGGTGATGGTATTTTATTGGCAAGGCTTTACTTTGCACAATATTTTGACATTTACCCGTCCCAGTGTTTAGTTTAAATACCCGTCGTTTTTGTGGATTTGTTAATAATACAATTTTTTTTTTATGTAAGTCTTCACTGTCCTCCAAATTGTAAGGACAAAATATTAACATAGATCTGATTTAATTTTTCCAGCTGAGGTACCTGATAGTTCAAATAGGAATGAATTGTTGAACATATCAATATTTATATGCAAATTACTTGCTCCACACTTTGTTCCGGGAGAAATGTATAAAACAAAAGTTAATCTAAATAACAAAGTGAACAACTCTTTTTAGTGCTTGTTTGTCGAAAAACAAATAGACAATGAAATATCGCAAATTTTTATTTCAGGCCTCCCTTATAACCCCCACTCCCGTTCTAACCTAAATATTTTAATATAGCTTATAATCATGGAAGATTTAATGCTGACTCCCGCTTTAGTTTATAGTGTATATCTCGTTTATACATTGTTAAAAGACAATATATATGTCAATATGTCAAAAGTTTCTCTAAATAACAAAATAAACAACTTTTGTTACGTTCATTTTGCCGAAAAACGAATAGAAAACGAAATACTGCTATTTTTAAATTCAGGCTTCTCTTACAACCCCCACTCCTGCCCGTCCTTAGAAATGTTGGTATGGCTTATTATAATGAAAGCGTTAGTGCTAATACATATACGGAGTTTTATTTATTTCGGTTGGGTCTTTTGTCCCAAATGAAATTGTTCACTTCCGCTATTGGTATAACAAAAGTTACTCTAAATAACAAAGTAAACAACTTTTGTTATGTTTATATTTGCCGAAAAACCAATAGGAAACGAAATATCGCTATTTTTAATTTATTTCAGGCTTCCCTTACAACCCCCACTCCTGTTCGTCTCAGAGGATATTAATATAGCCTAAAGTCTAAGTTGGGCCAGTAGTAATATACATACCAAGTTTCATAAAATTCGGTTCAGCCGTTTAGGCGTGAAAAGCTAATAAACAAACAAACAGACACCAAAGAAACAAAATGCAGTTATGGTGTCTATGACAGGTGAAACGAAAAGTTATCGTGAAATTTCGCGAAAAAAATCAATGTACAGACAGAGGTTACAATTATATATATGTATATATATATATATATATATATATATATATATATACATATATATATATATATATATATATAGATATATACAGTTTTGAACGGAGCTCAATTTCGTCATCTCTTGGGTAAGATCGATGGACATTTGAAGAAAATTTTTGCAATTAACGTCATGAGTACGACCTCAATATCTGATTTCCCTTAAGGGAAGTCTGCTAAAAACCGAGAGCATGATTCGGATTAGTGAGGTTATACCCGTATATCTCCGCCGCCCCTTGTCATTTAATTATTTCTCCTAGAAAATAACATTGCTATTTATTTCCAATAGAAATGTAAACAATAAGAGCATTTCCGTTATTTAATTTGTATAATGTATTATTTAAACAAAGTCATGCTGAATTTGCACAAGGAGTGATAGCGGAAGTTGTAGGGAATCAAACTCTTTGGTTCTGCTAATATATTATCTTATTTCCGATATCTTCATGTTGTTGAAACATATATGTACTATCATAACAATTAAACGTTAATGGTAATGCCATTATGACAAAAGACTATATGCGGTTAAACTTGATATAATTGTTTAAGTATTACTTAGGTTGCAGGGACGGGTGCGATCTCTTCCTCTCGACTAGCTTTTCGAATATAAATGAAATTATTTTTAGGGTAACACTATTATTTAATTCCATCAGGTAGATAAATTATTAAAAGAATATTTCGAATCAATAATTTAAGGAAAACAATGTTGATAACCCTCAAGCAGGAGCGGAAGTTGACGGGAGGCTAAAACAATTAATTGAGTTTACTTATTATATCTATATCTATATATATATATATATATATTTATATATATAAAATTGTAACCTCTGTCTGTACATTGATTTTTTTAGCGAAACTTCACGATAACTTTTCGTTTCGCATGTCATAGACACCATAACTGCATTTCGTTTCTTTGGTGTCTGTTTGTTTGTTACCTTTTCACGCATAAACGGCTGAACCGAATTTTATGAAACTTGGTATGAATATTACTACTGACCCAACTTAGACTTTGTCTATATTAATATTCTCTGAGACGAACAGGAGTGGGGGTTGTAAGGGAGGCTTGAAATTAAAAATAGCGATATTTCGTTACTATTGTTTTTTCGGCAAATATGAACATAACAAAAGTTGTTTATTTTGTTTTTTGAAGTAACTTTTGTCATATACACTTTTGTCGTGTACCAAACTATAAAGGCGTTATACGCTAAAAATTGTAGCGGGAGTCAACCATTTTATTTGGCACAAAAGACTACACCGAACTAAATAAGATTTGGTATGTGTATTAGCACTAACGCCTTCCTTATAATAAGCCATACTAACATTTCTAGGGACGGGCAGGAGTGGGGGTTATAAGGGAGGCCTGAAATTAGAAATAGTGATATTTCGTTTCCTATTGGGGTTTCGGTAAATATGCACATAATAAAAGTTTTTATTTTGTTATTTAGAGAAATTTGCTCAACAATTGAAAAATTAATTCAAATGTATGTTAATATTTTGTCCTTAATAATTCAAATCTATGCATAATGCACAGGAGATGAGAAATATAACAATATGGAGGACAGTGAAGTCTTACATTAATTTTATTATTAACAAATCCACAGCAATGACGGGTAAAACCCTAAACACTGGGACGGGTAAATGTCAAAATATTGTGCAAAGTAAAGCCTTGATTAAAAAAAGTACCGTCATTATTCAGCTTCAAATGAATTCCCGAGCGGAGCCGGGTACTTGGTACATAAGTTCTAGACACAGAAAAGATCATTGAGTTTCTAACGATTTCTATAGCAGTGATTAGATAGAGATAAATTGACTTACTTGATGCGGTATAAGTTGGTAGACGATGTGTCCCGTAGCGTTGGTGCTGACCGAGTAGAGCGGCACATCAGAACGGGCCAGATGTTCGTTCTTGCTGAGGGTCAAGTGAAGATCTTTGCCGAACGCTGACAGTTTCAGCTTGTGGCTGGAGCCGTCTCGCTGTTCTCTTCTGCTAGCTCGCCTCAGCACCACTGTCTCGTATTCCGGCACTGACGACACAACAAAGTGACAATGATAAAAAAAAAAGTCCGTGATGCAACAGCTGCGTAAACTAAGCATATTTCCCAGCGTCAAGTTATACAATAGACAAATATACATACTGCTAACACAACACCACCGTGAATAAATACAAACGGTAATGAGAAATCTTTCAGTTAATTTAAATAAAGTCTATTAATTTATTTACTAAGTCATTATAAATTCTGTTAATTAATTAGGCCATTTATAAAGTCTATTAATTTATTTACTAAGTCATTATAAATTCTAATGATTTATTTATAAGTCATAAGAATTTATAAAATTTCTTAATTAATTTATAAGTCATTATAAATTCTGTTAATTAATTAGGCCATTTATAAAGTCTATTAATTTATTTACTAAGTCGTTATAAATTCTGTTAATTAATTAGGTCAGCTATAAAGTCTATTTATTTATTTACTAAGTCATTATAAATTCTAATCATTTATTAATAAGTCATATGAATTTATAAAATTTCTGAATTTATGAAGTCATTATAAATTTAGAAGATTTATTAATTAAGTCATTAGAATTTATAACATTTATGAATTAATTTATAATTCATTATATGTTAATTAAGTCATTATAAATTTAAAAGATTTATTAATTAAGTCATTAGAATTTATAAAATTTATGAATTAATTTATAAGTCATTATATGTTAATTAAGTCATCATAAATTTTATTAATTGAGTCATTAGAATTTATAAAATGTCTGACTTAATTTATAAGTCATTATAAATTAATTAAGACATGAAAAAAGTCCGTGAGGCAGGGGCTGCGTAAACTAAGCAGATTTCCCAGCGTCAAGTTATACAATAGAGAAATATACATACTGCTAACACAACACCACCGTGATTAAATACAAACGGTAATGAGAAATCTTTCAGTTAATTAAAATAAATTCCCAACTGAAACGGCTTCTGAATTGTAAGAATAATTTATATTTTAATAACTCAAATTTTAGTAGTCCAAGAACTAAAGAAGGGGGAGGGGCGGATGAACAGAACGTATTTGCATAAATCTCACAAAGTAACGAAGGTAAGGTAAGGTTAGAAACGACAGGTAAGGTTAGAAGAAGCTTCCACCTGAGCCGAGTATTGGCAGAAATAGCCGACCTAATCCGAACTATACCCGACCACAGATTTCATAAAAATGCAAATATCTCGGTTAATATTCAAGATAGAGAATAAATGTATATAACAATTTTTATATTAAATTTAATTTGCAATAAGATTGTCATGAGTACGACCTCAACAGCTCATTTCCTTTAAGGGAAATCTGCTAATAAACTTTTTCGATGAGGCTCATAGTAACGGAGATATTTCGAGTTTTCAATTATTGCCAACAGTAAACCCGATCAATGAGCAAATGTATTTTTGTCTGTAATCGTTGAATAATGGTAACATTCCTAAACTGAAATGAGTGAAGAAAGTGAAACATTTTGCAATAGAGTGAAGAAAGTGAATTGCCTCCTTAATTAGTAATAAGTATAAATTAAAAAATAATTTGAAGTTGGAAATTAAATGCTTTTAAATGTTTCTTAACATTGTAAGAATTTATTTTAACAAAATAAATTGAAATGTCAATGAATTATTGGTGGAAATAATCAATATATTTTAAAATTTAAATATAATAATAATTACCTTCCTTGTTTATAACCTGCACTTTTTTATAACTGCATTACTTCACAATCATCACTAGTTGTTTTATAACTATGCTTATAACCTTTCACAACCATGCTTTTAACCTACCAACAACATACCATAATCTTCACAACATCCTAATTTTGTTCATAGTCTGGTTAGATCTGATCATGTATTACACGATTACAGAAAAAAATTAATATTACACTCGTGACGAAAGTAGAATTTACAACTCTCGTGAAATTACCAGACTTGCTTCGCTCGTGTGGGTAAACGTTTCACTCGAGTTGTAAAATGATCTACTTTCGTCACTTGTATAATAAATAACTATTGTTAACGTTCACTGTTTTAGCATATTTGCCACAAGGAAAATCAGCTATTGAGGTCGTACTCATGACGCGATTTTAGAAATTTTTAGAAAATTCGAAATACTAAACGGCAGATGGAAAACTTAAATCTTATTGCAAATTAAATTTCCTATAAATATTGTTATATACATTTATTCTCTATCTTGAATATTAACCGAGATATTTGCTTTTTTATGAAGTCTGTGGTCAGGTATAGTTCGGATTAGGTCGGCCGTTTTCGTAACTACTCGGCTCAGGTGGAAGCTTCTTCTAACCTTACCTGTCGTTTCTAACCTTACCTTACCTTCGTTACTTTGTGAGATTTATGCAAATACGTTCTGTTCATCCGCCCCCCCCCTTCTTTAGTTCTTGGACTACTAAAAGTTGAGTTATTAAAATATAAATTATTGTTACAATTCAGAAGCCGTTTAGGTTGGGAATTTATTTTAATTAACTGAAAGATTTCTCATTACCGTTTGTATTTAATCACGGTGGTGTTGTGTTAGCAGTATGCAGATTTCTCTATTGTATAACTTGACGCTGGGAAATCTGCTTAGTTTTCGCAGCCCCTGCCTCACGGACTTTTGTGAATTTCAGTGGCCGTGAGTGAATTATTGGACTGTGTAATCTGAAGAACAGTGACGCTATCAGTGCATTCTGTGTTCTGAATAATTACCAAGTGTATTGTGCATTGTTAAATAAATTGTGCAGTGATAGAAACTGTGAAACTTGCGAGTATTTAATTTTGCAATCCAAAAAGAACTCTTATTAACAACGTTTATTACTGGTTTTGGTAATAAAAAACGTAACAATATGTAACGGCTTACCTTTTGAGACGTGGTCTACGTGGAATAGTCTTCTCAGTTCCTCTTGGCTCAGCGTTTCGTGAAGCTGCAACTCAACAACAAACATCGAATTCAACAATTGTATGATATAATATAGTAGCTGTGATACCTGGCTTCGCTCGGGAATTCATTTGAGGCTGAATGGTGATGGTATTTTTTTGGCAAGGCTTTACTTTGCACAATATTTTGACATTTACCCGTCCCAGTGTTTAGGGTTAATACCCGTCGTTGCTGTGGATTTGTTAATAATAAAATTAATTTTTTATGTAAGACTTCACTGTCCTCCATATTGTCATATTTCCCGTTTCCTGTGCATTATGCATAGATTTGAATTATTAAGGACAAAATATTAACGTACATTTGAATTAATTTTTCCAGGTGAGGTACCTGGTAGTTCATATTGGAAAGAATTGTTGAGAAAATTTCTCTAAACAACTTTTGTTATGTGCATATTTGCCAAAACCCAAATAGGAAACGAAATATCACTATTTTTAATATCAGGCCTCCCTTATAACCCCCACTCCTGCCCGTCCCTAGAAATGTTAGTATGGTTTATTATAAGGAAGGCGTTAGTGCTAACTCACATACCGAGTTTGGTTTAGTTCGGTTGAGTTTTTTGTGCCAAATAAAATTGTTGACTTTCGCAGTAGTTTTTAACGTATTTAACTCATTTATACTTAGGTATACGACAAAAGTGTATATCACAAAAGTTACTCTAATTAACAAAATAAACAACTTTTGTTATATTCGTATATGTTAGTGGCTGATGTAGTATCGACTCCTAGATTGTATAGGAATTACCTAGCTTCGGCAGGTCCTATCGACTCAGCTATGGTGCACGTGCCGACAGCTCACGTGACAGCTAGCTAGAGACACTCCTAAGTCTCGTGAGGGGCGCGGCAAGGACAGCACTCGCCTTGCATTCCTCCAATACGGGTACACCCTACTTATGATATAGTTCTGCTATATTAGCTTTAGATACATTCTCTCTCTCTCTCTCTCTCTCTCTCTCTCTCTCTCTCTCTCTCCCACCCTCTCTCCCCCCACCCCTCTTCTCTATGAAAATATAAAAATGAATGACAAATTTTTCTTTGTTTTCTAATGGCCCTTTTCGAGGATGCAGAATAATTAAATAAAAGATGATTAGGCAATAGTATATTTCGTAGCAAGGGCCGAAAGTGGGCGTTTGCCGGCCCGAGATATTTTTTGACCGAGACGTAGTCGAGGTCATGAAAAGTTCGAGGGCCGGCAAAGGCACTTTGGCCCGAGGCACGAACGCTATTTTTCACCATACTACAATAAATATTAATACGATATAACATTAATCAAAAACAAGATTTTCTTTTGGTTAAGTGTACCTCTTTGTTAGAAGGTTATCTTGTGGTTATGGGGACATGATGAATGTTTAATGTAAGGATTGTTTTACGTTATGTTATTATGTAAGTTAATAAAGAGAGATGAACATATGTGTGATTCATTTAATACAACTGATATATATCAAAATGCTAAAAAAAGTTAGTTCGTTTATTTTTGATTTATAGAAATGTTAAAAGTACAACTTTGGTTGTTTGAAAACATAATACCCTTTGAAGATTCTATTACTTGTTTCTTGTTTGACACATTCACATTTTTACTCGTAGTTGGATTGTTTCTGATTAAAATATCCTCTTGACAATCTTCAAATAAATCATCAATTGTAAAGAGAGACTGATTTTCATATTCAATAGTTCCAAAATCGATATTTGATGTCCAAGTCGATGACTCATTCACTTTACTAAACAGCCTGTTAGAAACTTCCAATTTCTTTGTCAGAGAGTCTTCAATGTAACCTTCGGCAGCTGTTGAAGACTTCCATCCACCATGGCGTTTCAATGTCAACAAGTCACCACCTCCCTCAACTGAATGAATGAATTAAAATAATAAACAGCTGATTTTGCGGCCCTAGGGGGAAATATTCATTTTCGGCCCTAGGGCGGCCAAGTGTAGCTTTCGGAGTGCAAATTAGGTGTGTAAAACAGCTGATTACATCGTAGTATGGTGAAAATATAATTTATTTATTTATTAACGTCCACTTTGTGCAACTGAGGCTAATTGGGACGGGTTATCTACAGGTTACCACCCTTTTCAAGCCAGGCTTGGATTTAGGACGTTATTTAATGAATTTCGTCACTAAATAATTTCCTTTGCCCAGGCAAGAATGGAACTCGCCACTCTAGGTTTACCATGTGAGATAAACGTCAACGCTTTAACTCGCATCGCTAACCTGAGCCCCAATAAATAAATAAAGGGCGATACTAATGATAGCATTTGTAGAAAACACGAGAGAAAATGATGTTATGTTTTAGTCACATATAACTCGAATATGATTCGGATTAGTGAGGTTATATATCTCCGTCGTCCCCTTCTCATTTATTTATTTATTCTCACTAAAAAAATAACTCAACGATTTACTATTACGAATATAATCTTACGTACAAAACTCTGCTTAATCTGTAAGTGCTCGGATTGGTTTTCGGCAGGAAATATGTTCATTATCGACATTTAATTGTAATATATGCTACCCATGATTATGGTTTGAATTATTCGAAAACGGTGAGTCGAAAAGTGTAGAGGGATAGATCAGGAACAAATTTTCAGTTATTTTTCAAAAACTAAAATTTCTATTCTACAACTGCCCAAAAAAATCCCTATAGGATCGGCTATTTGGGAAAATCATTACGTCGTGGAGTGAAGTGTAATTGTACACATTGAAGTCTTGCTATAAAAATACCATCGTTGAACACAGCCTTGAAGAAGAGAAAATATAGATTCTCGAAATATCGGCATAAACTAAGATTTATTTCACCAACATTGACCAAAACACCAAAAAGGAATAACAACACCATATATATATATATATATATATATATATATATATATATATATATATATATATATATATATATACACATACAGTTTTTAATGGTTTTCATTTTCGTCATCTGGACATTTGAGGAAGTATTTGGGTAATCGGTTGACAGACCAAGTGATTCGCCGAGCGAAGCCCGTAACAACTCGACTCCTGTTCGTATCTAAAAATATTAAATATGGAGCTTACCCTCTGAGGTATAGATGCTGTGTAGTGGAGGAGGCATGCTAGCAGGAGCAGGAGCATAATTCTGAAACACAACACAAACCTTCAGTAGTCAGAAGAATGTAATAGTGGCGAGAACATGGTTAAAGGGACACTCGGGAAATTCAGGAAACGACACAGCAGACCAACTTGCAAATACAGATTCAACTTTATCTATATATATATAAAATTGTAACCTCTGTCTGTACATTGATTTTTTTCGCGAAATTTCACGATAACTTTTCGTTTCACATGTCATAGACACCATAACTGCATTTTGTTTCTTTGGTGTATGTTTGTTTGTTTGTTTGTTTGTTTGTTTGTTTGTTTGTTTGTTTGTTTGTTTGTTTGTTTGTTACCTTTTCACGCATAAACGGCTGAACCGAATTTTATGAAACTTGGTATGTATATTACTACTAGCCCAACTTAGACTTTAGGCTATATTAATATTCTCTAAGACGAACAGGAGTGGGGGTTATAAGGGAGACCTGAAATTAAAAATAGCGATATTTCGTTTCCTATTGGTTTTTCGGCAAATATGCACATAACAAAAGTTGTTTATTTTGTAATTTAGAGTAACTTTTGTTATATGCACTTTTGCCTTATACGGAAGTATAATTGAGTTATACGCTAAAAACTATAGCGGGAGTCCACAATTTTATTTGGCACCAAAGACTCAACCGAATTAAACCAAACTCAGTATTTGAATTAGTACTAACGCCTTCATTATAATAAGCTATACTAACATTTCTTGGGACTGGCAGGAGTGGGGGTTATAAGGAAGGCCTGAAATTAATAATAGAGAAATTTCGTTACCTATTGCATTTTCGGTAAATATGCACATAACAAAAGTTGTTTATTTTGTTATTTAGAGAAACTTTTGTTATATGCACTTTTGCCGTATACGGAAGTATAAATGAGTTATACGCTAAAAACTATAGCGGGAGACCACAACTTTATTTGGCACCAAAGACTCAACCGAATTAAACCAAACTCGGTATCTGAATTAGTACTAACGCCTTTATTATAATAAGCTATACTAACATTTCTTGGGACGGGCAGGAGTGGGGGTTATAAGGAAGGCCTGAAATTAATAATAGTGATATTTCGTTTCCTATTGCATTTTCGGTAAATATGCACATAACAAAAGTTGTTTATTTTGTTATTTAGAGAAACTTTTGTTATATGCACTTTTGCCGTATACGGAAGTATAAATGAGTTTATACGCTGAAACTATAGCGGGAGACCACAATTTTATTTGGCACCAAAGACTCAACCGAATTCAACCAAACTCGGAATCTGAATTAGTACTAACGCCTTTATTATAATAAGCTATACTAACATTTCTTGGGACGGGCAGGAGTGGGGGTTATAAGGAAGGCCTGAAATTAATAATAGTGATATTTCGTTTCCTATTGCATTTTCGGTAAATATGCACATAACAAAAGTTGTTTATTTTGTTATTTAGAGAAACTTTTTTATATACACTATCATCGTATACCGAAGTATAAAGGCGTTATATGCTGAAAATTATAGCGGGAGACAACAATTTTATTTGGCACAAAAGACTCAACCGAACTAAATAAAACACTTAGTATGTATATTAAAACTAACGCCTTCCTTATAATAAGTCATACTAGCATTTTCTAGGGACGGGCAGCAGTGGGGGTTATAAGGAAGGCCTGAAATTAATAATAATGATTTCCTATTGGGGTTTCGGCAAATATGCACATAACAAAAGTTGTTTATTTTGTTATTTAGAGAAATTTGCTCAACACTTCATTTCAATATGAACTACCAGGTACCTCTCCTGAAAAAATTAATTCAAATGTATGTCAATATTTTCTCCTTATTAATTCAAATCTATGCATAATGCACAGGAGACGGGAAATATGACAATATGCAGGGCAGTGAAGTCTACATAAAAAAATAATTTTATTATTAACAAAATGCCAACAACGGGTATTAACCCTAAACACTGGAACGGGTAAATGTCAAAATATTGTGCAAAGTAAAGCCTTGCCAAAAATATACTTTCACCATTCAGCCTCAAATGAATAATAAAATAATACATTGAATCAATATTTTAAGGAAAACTATGGAGATACTGGAGCGGAAGGAGGTCGGAGCCTAAACAGTTAATTGAGTTAATTAATTTCCTGTTAAATGCTTTCATTACTGGAAATGATTTCCACTGAGCTCTACTATTACGAATATAATCTAATGTACAAAACTATGTTTAAACTATATGTGCTCGGATTGGTTTTTGACAGGAAATAAGTTTCATTATAGAGGATATTTAATTGTAATAAATGCTATCCACGATTATGGTTTGAAGTATTCAAAAAGGTGAGTTGGAAAAGTGGAGAGGTATAGATTAGGAACAAATTTTTATTTATTCTTCAAAATTAATATTTCTCATCAATACGTCGCCTGACTGACCCTCACGGGAAAACAATGCGCCCAGACGGGACGTGTCGTAAATATTGAAGCCATGCTCAAAAAAAAAAAAAATATACTATTATCATTCAGCCTCAAATGATTTCCCGAGCGAAGCCGGGTACCTGAGCTAGTCTAGTATATACTCAAAACTGACTAAAACAGTCCGCCAGGCAAGGGCTGCGTAAACTAAGCAGATTTCCCAGCGTCAAGTTATACAATAGAGAAATATACATACGAGAGCCGAATAGTTACGGCAAAGGGCCCAACTAGCTTTTGGCGGGAAACTGTCATAGGTTATCGGCCCAAATTTAATAAAAATGCCAATATTTCGGTTAATATTCAAGATAGAGAATAAATGTATATAACAATATTTATAGTAAATTTAATTTTGCAATAAGATTAGTTCTATGCAATTTTTCGATCCGATGCATAGTATCGGAGATATTTCGAATCTTCGAAAATCCTCCCTCTAAACCCCCCTCCCACTGGTCCGATTTCAGCCGGTAACGAACTTGATCTTTCCTTTTACATAAAACGACTAAATATCGAGTTTGGTAACGATCAAACAAAAATTGCGACCGCTAGAGCGTTTACAGACAAATATATATATATATATATATATATATATATATATAATTTTGAACGGAGCTCATTTTCGTCATCTCCAGACTAGGATCGATGGACATTTGAAGGAAATTTTCGAATATCGCGTCATGAGTAAGACCTCAATAGCTGATTTCCCTTAACGGACATCTGCTAATACTAATTAAAACAACTCGGCATATATTATCTTTTGGCGGGAAACTCATCCGTCACCGGCTCATATTTAATAAAAATGCTAATATCACGGTTAATAATCAAGATAGAGAATAAATGTATGGATTTGTAGTAAATTTTAGGGTTTTTTTTTGGGGGGGGGTTAAGATGACTTTATTAATAAATTTTTTAAATGTCTTAATTAATTTATAATGCCTCAGTCAGACATTTTATAAATTCTAATGACTCAATTAATAGAATTTATGATGACTAAATTAACATATAATGACTTCATTAATTGAGAAATTTAATAAATTCATATGACTTATTAATGAATCATTAGAATTTATAATGACTTAATAAATAAATTAATAGACTTTATAAATGACCTAATAAATTAACAGAATTTATAATGACTTATAAATTAATTCATAAATGTTATAAATTCTAATGACTCAATTAATAGAATTTATGATGACTTAATTAACATATAATGACTTCATTAATTAAGACATTTTATAAATCCATATGACTTATTAATAAATCATTAGAATTTATAATGAAATAATTAACATATAATGACTCCATTGTTATTTATTAACGTCCACTTTTTGCAACTGAGGCTAATTGGTAGAATTAAATAATTAATGACTTCATTAATTAAGACATTTTATAAATCCATATGACTTATTAATAAATCATTAGAATTTATAATGACATAATTAACATATAATGACTTCATTAATTAAGACATTTTATAAATCCATATGACTTATTAATAAATCATTAGAATTTATAATGACATAATTAACATATAATGACTTCATTGTTATTTATTAACGTCCACTTTTTGCAACTGAGGCTAATTGGTAGAATTAATTAATTAATGACTTCATTTATTCAGAAATTTTATAAATTCATATGACTTATTAATAAATCATTAGAATTTATAATGACTTAGTAAATAAATTAATAGACTTTATAAATGACCTAATTAATTAACAGAATTTATAATGACTTATAAATTAATTCAGAAATTTTATAAATTCATATGACTTATTAATAAATCATTAGAATTTATAATGACTTAATTAACATATAATGACTTATAATGACTTCAGTGTTAATTATAAAAGTCCACTTTTTGCAACTGAGGCTAATTGGTAGAATTAATTAATTAATGACTACATTAATTCAGAAATTTTATAAATTCATATGACTTATTAATAAATCATTAGAATTTATAATGACTTATAAATTATGTCAGACATTTTATAAATTCTAATGACTCAATTAATAGAATTTATGATGACTTAATTAACATATATTGACTTATAAATTAATTTATAAATTTTATAAATTCTAATGACTTAATTAATAAATCATTAGAATTTATAATGGCTTAATTAACATATAATGACTTCATTAATTCAGAAATTTTATAAATTCATATGACTTATTAATAAATCATTAGAATTTATATTACACTGCAAATAAATTAATAGAGTCTATAAATGACCTAATTAATTAACAGAATTTATAATGACTTATAAATTAAGTCAGAAATTTTATAAATTCTAATGACTCGATTAATAGAATTTATGATGACTTAATTAACATATAATGACTTCATTAATTCAGAAATTTTATAAATTCATATGACTTATTAATAAATCATTAGAATTTATAATGACTTAGTAAATAAATTAATAGACTTTATAAATGACCTAATTAATTAACAGAATTTATAATGACTTATAAATTAAGTTAGACATTTTATAAATTCTAATGACTCAATTAATAGAATTTATGATGACTTAATTAACGTATAATGACTTATAAATTAATTCAGAAATTCTATAAATTCATATGACTTATTAATAAATCATTAGAATTTATAATGACTTAGTAAATAAATTAATAGACTTTATAAATTACCTAATTAATTAACAGAATTTATAATGACTTATAAATTAAGTCAGACTTTTACAAATTCTAATGACTCAATAATAGAATTTATGATGACTTAATTAATAATTAATTAATATGCCTTAATTAATAATTAATTAATCTCAATTAATTAATTAATATGACTTAATTAATAATTAATTAATCTCAATTAATAAGTTAATAGGATTTATAACGAGTCAATAAAAAATAATAATAGTATAATTTCTCTCGGCTGAAATTCCGGAACATGGCGGAGTCCTACCGATCACACTCAGAATACAATTGCAAATATCTCGGTTAATATTCAAGATAGAGAATAAATGTATGGATTTATAGTCAATTTAATTTGCAATAAGATTGGTTATGTACAATTTTTCCGACATATTGTAACGGAGATATTTCGATTTTTCGCAAATCTTCCCCTCTAACCCCCCCCCTCCACCTGGTCCGATTTCAGCCATTAACGAACTTGATCTTTCTTTTTACATAAAACGACTAAATATCGAGTTTGGTAACGATCAAACAATAATTGCAACCACTAGCACACACACACATACACACACAAGTGAACAATTTTATTTGGGACAAAAGACCCAACCAAAATAAATAAAACTCGGTATGTGTATTAGCACTAACGCCTTCCTTATAATAAGCCATACTAACATTTCTAGGGACGGGCAGGAGTGGTGGTTTTAAGGGAGGCCTAAATTTAAAAATAGCGGTATTTCGCCTGAAATAAAAATTCGCGATATTTCATTATCTATTTGTTTTTCGACAAACGTGCACATAACAAAAGTGGTTTACTTAGTGATTTAGAGTAACTTTTGTTTTATACATTTTTCGGGAACAATGTATGAAGCAAGTAATTAGCATAGAAATATTGAAATACTCAACAATTCTTTCCAATAGGAACTACCAGGTACCTCACATGGAAAAATTAATTCAAATCTATATGAATATTTTGTCCTTAATAATTCAAATCCATGTTTAATGCACAGGAGACGGGAATTATGACAATATGGAGGACAGTGAAGTCTTTTCCTTGAATTTTATTATTAACAAATCCACAGCAACGACGGGTATTAACCCTAAACACTGGGGCAGATCAATGTCAAAAGGTTGTGCAAAGTAAAGCCTTGCCAAAAATATACCATCATCATTCAGCCTCAAATCAATTCCGGCTGATGAAGTCGGCTATCTCAGCTAGTATATATATATATATATATATATATATATATTTTAAAATTTGAATATAATAATAATTACCTTCCTTGTTTATAACCTGCACTTGTTTATAACTGCACTACTTCACAATCATCACTAGTTGTTTTATAACTATGCTTATAACCTTTCACGACCATGCTTATAACCTACCAACAACATACCATAATCTTCACAACATCCTAATTTTGTTCATATTCTGGTTAGATCTGATCATGTATTACACGATTACAGAAAAAATTTAATATTACACATATGTAATATTAATATTACTCGTGACGAAAGTAGAATTTACAACTCTCGTGAAATTACCAGACTCGCTTCGCTCGTGTGGGTAAACGTTTCACTCGAGTTGTAAAATGATCTACTTTCGTCACTTGTATAATAAATAACTATTTCTTTATTTCTATTTACGTATTTGCATTATTATTGTCGAGGTATTTTGATTTATTTCAATTATTTTTCCAAAACTATTTGTTTTATAAAGACTTGTAGTGCGCATTCTATCAGATAATCATAGAACTAAAACGTCTTCTTTTCCTTCTCTCATTTTAGCAGGTTTCCCCCAAGGGAAATCATCCCTCAATCAGCTATTGAGGTTGTACTCATGACGGAACTTTCGAAAAATTTTCTTCAAATGTCCATCGATCCTACCTAGTAGATGACGAAAATGAGATCCAACCTCATAAACAGAACTCGATATTTAGTCGTTATATGTAAAAAGACAGATCAAGTTCGTTAATGGCTGAAATCGGACCAGAGGGAGGGGAGAGTTCAGAGGGGAGGATTTTCGAAATATCTCCGTTATTATGCATCGAATCGAAAAATTGTACAGACCCAATCTTATTGCAAATTAAATTTCCTATAAATATTGTTATGTACATTTATTCTCTATCTTGAATATTACCCGAGATATTTGCATTTTTATTAAATCTGGGTGGCTAGCGGACGGGAGACTTTCCCACCAAAAGCTAGTTCGGCCGTTTCCTTAACTGCTCGTGAGATTTTTCTATTGTATAACTTGACGCTGGGAAATCTGCCTAGTTTACGCAGCCCCTGCCTCACGGACTTTTATCCTTTTCTTTTTGCGTACCGAGTTTTCGCGATATTTTATTTTCTATTTGTTTTTAGGCAAACGTGCACATAACAAATGTTGTTTTTTGTGTTATTAAAAGTAGCTATTGTTTTAAACTTAATATTATTAAATTTAATATCCTAATCGGTTGAAATATCTACGTCTGTCGGGTCCGCTAGTATCTTATAATTTTGTTCAATACTTACTATATATGTATATTAATCTTTTTAATTAAAATAATTGGTTAATCTATAGGTTATTTAAACAAAATATGCCAAAAGTGAATAATTTTTATTGATTATATACACAAAAATACAAAATAAAAAAAAAGAAAAAGATAAGTTAACACATAAAAAAAAAAAAAATAATTCTTCATTTTTATGACCGTGAATGGTAGACTTGGCTACCCGAAGCGTTTCGGCTATGTAACGTAAGCTCCGGCCTTCCATCTAAGTTTGAAAGACCCATTATTCTGGACCGAAATAAAAATAAAACATTAATTAAAGAAAATGCTCGGTTAATAATTAAAGATATTTAAATGCGCGAAAAACTACTTACAGTTTAGAATAGATCAACTTGACGACAAATAAATCTAATCTGAGTTTTATCTAATTGTTTACTAATCCTGAAGGGATTAGTTTCAATGGACTTAAGACTCTAAATTCCTCTGTAATAACTAGAATAGCCACATAAAGAAAATTGCTGAACATTAGCTTGTAATGCGACAACAATGAATGGTCCGGTTTTTTTTTGCGGTTGAGTATATATACATATATATATATATATATATATATATATATATATATATATATATATATATATAGGTAAATCTGCTTAAATAAAATGACAAATCATATTATGTTAATGTAAGATTTGACAAACTACACACATTTCAAGTATAATTTGACATGAGGACCTCATAATCCTGAATAAGATCGTTGGCAATTTGAAGAATTGCTTTTCCCGTTAAATTAAATAAAAGGAAATCTGCTAAAGAACAGAAGAATAGAGATAGTGGGAAGAGGGAGAGGGAGTGAGGTGTACAGCTGGGAGCATAGTTCAAGGACCTGCTCACGGCCACCTCTCTCTAGCCCTCTCACTCTCTCGACCAGCTCTATGCTGTCTGCCAGCTATCCCCCCAGCACTATGCTGTCTGCCAGCTATCCCCCCAGCACTTTGCTGTCTGCCAGCTATCCCCCCAGCTCTATGCTGTCTGCCAGCTATCCCCCAGATCTATGCTGTCTGCCAGCTATCCCCCCGCACTGTGCTGTCTGCCAGGTATCCCCCAGCACTGTGCTGTCTGCCAGCTATCCCCCCAGCACTGTGCTGACTGCCAGCTATCCCCCCAGCACTGTGCTGACTGCCAGCTATCCCCCCAGCACTGTGCTGACTGCCAGCTATCCCCCCAGCTCTATGCTGTCTGCCAGCTATCCCCCCAGCTCTATCCTGTCTGCCAGCTATCCCCCCAGCACTGTGCTGTCTGCCAGCTATTATACCCCCAGCTCTATGCTGTCTGCCAGCTATCCCCCCAGCTCTATGCTGTCTGCCAGCTATCCCCCAGCACTATGCTGTCTGCCAGCTATCCCCCCAGCACTATGCTGTCTGCCAGCTATCCCCCCAGCACTATGCTGTCTGCCAGCTATCCCCCCAGCACTATGCTGTCTGCCAGCTATCCCCCCAGCACTATGCTGTCTGCCAGCTATCCCCCCAGCACTATGCTGTCTGCCAGCTATCCCCCCAGCACTATGCTGTCTGCCAGCTATCCCCACAGCACTGTGCTGTCTGCCAGCTATCCCCCCAGCACTGTGCTGTCTGCAAGATATCACACCACAACTGTGATGTCTTCCAGCTATCCCCCAGCTCTATGCTGTCTGCCAGCTATCCCCCCAGCACTGTGCTGTCTGCCAGGTATCCCCCCAGCACTGTGCTGTCTGCCAGCTATCCCCCCAGCACTGTGCTGTCTTCCAGCTATCCCCCAGCTCTATGCTGTCTGCCAGCTATCCCCCAGCACTGTGCTGTCTGCCAGCTATCCCCCCAGCACTGTGCTGTCTGCCAGCTATCCCCCAGCACTGTGCTGTCTGCCAGCTATCCCCCCAGCTCTATGCTGTCTGCCAGCTATCCCCCCAGCTCTATGCTGTCTGCCAGCTATCCCCCCAGCACTGTGCTGTCTGCCAGCTATCCCCCCAGCACTGTGCTGTCTGCCAGCTATCCCCCCAGCACTGTGCTGTCTGCCAGCTATCCCCCCAGCTCTATGCTGTCTTCAAGCTATCCCCCCAGCTCTATGCTGTCTGCCAGCTATCCCCCCAGCTCTATGCTGTCTGCCAGCTATCCCCCCAGCTCTATGCTGTCTGCCAGCTATCCCCCCAGCTCTATGCTGTCTGCCAGCTATCCCCCATCTCGTTGCGGTATGGCAGCAATCCCCCCAGCACTATGCTGTCTGCCAGCTATCCCCCCAGCACTGTGCGTTCTGCCTGCTATCCCCCAGCACTGTGCTGTCTGCCAGCTATCCCCCAGCTCTATGCTGTCTGCCAGCTATCCCCCAGCTCTATGCTGTCTGCCAGCTATCCCCCCAGCTCTATGCTGTCTGCCAGCTATCCCCCCAGCTCTATGCTGTCTGCCAGCTATCCCCCCAGCACTGTGCTGTCTGCCAGCTATCCCCCAGCTCTATGCTGTCTGCCAGCTATCCCCCCAGCACTGTGCTGTCTGCCAGCTATCCCCCCAGCTCTCTGCTTTCTGCCAGCTATCCCCCCAGCTCTATGCTGTCTGCCAGCTATCCCCCCAGCTCTATGCTGTGTGCCAGCTATCCCCCCAGCTCTGTGCTGTCTGCCAGCTATCCCCCCAGCTCTATGCTGTCTGCCAGCTATCCCCCAGCTCTATGCTGTCTGCCAGTTAGGCGCCCAGCACAGTGATGTCTTCCGGCTAATATCCCCCCAGCACTATGCTGTCTGCCAGCTATCCCCCCAGCACTGTGCTGTCTGCCAGCTATCCCCCCAGCACTGTGCTGTCTGCCAGCTATCCCCCCAGCACTGTGCTGTCGGCCAGCTATCCCCCCAGCACTGTGCTGTCTGCCAGCTATCCCCCAGCACTGTGCTGTCTGCCAGCTATCCCCCCAGCACTGTGCTGTCTGCCAGCTATCCCCCCAGCACTATGCTGTCTGCCAGCTATCCCCCCAGCACTGTGCTGTCTGCCAGCTATCTTTCAGGGAGTATATGGAGATTTTGTTATTATTTGAATATATAATATAATAATTATTTTTTAGCAGATTTCCCTTAATGGAAATCAGCTATTGAGGTCGCATTCATGATGCGAGTTTCGAAACATTTCTTCAAATGTCCATCGATCCTACCCAGGAGATGACGTAAATGAGGTCCGTTCAAAATTATATATATATATATTTGTCTGTTAACGCTCTAGCGGTCGCAATTTTTGTTTGATTTTTACCAAACTCGGAATTTATTCGTTTTATGTAAAAAGGTCGATCAAGTTCGTTAATTGCTGAAATCTGACCTGTAGGGGGGGGTTTAGAGGGGGAATATGGAAAATTCAAAATATCTCCTTTATTATGCGTCGGATCGAAAAATTGTATAGAATAAATCGTATTGCAAATTAAATTAACTATAAATATTGTTTAATACATTTATTCTGTACCTTGAATATTAACCGAGATATTTGCATTTGTATTCTGCGTGTGGTCACCAGTAGGCTATGTTCGGACTTTCCGCCGAGAGCTCTGGCGGCCGTTTCCATATCTTTTCGTTCTCCTGAATAGGTTTAGAGGTTAGGTTAACTGTTTTTTGGGGCTAGAAACTACTGGGTAATTGCGCCGTAAATAATGTTTTAGTTTTAGAGGTTTCTTACTACTACAGTTGTCTCTATTGTAGACCTTGACGCTATGAAATCTGCTTAGTTTACGCAGCCCCTGCCTCACGGACTTTTTTTATTTATTTATTAATAGTCCACTTTTTGCAACTCAGGCTAATCGAAAAGGGTGGTAACCTATAGATAACCCGTCCATCTACAGGTTACCACCCTTTTCTAGCCAGGGTGGGATTTTAGGACGTTATTTAATGAATTTCGTCACTAAATAATTTCCTATGCCAAGGCGAGAATCGAACTCGCCACTCTTGGTTTATATAATAATATAATAAAATAACTGATAAAATAATATAATATGTTAAATGGCTACCTGGTAGGAGTGGTAGAGGAAGCGATCGGAGCAATCTTCCCAGCATAAATCCATCTACAGGGATCGCTATGTCTTGGCTAGGTCTGCCATCTTTTGTTATACTGACTCCATCCTGCAAATAGATATGCAAAAATTGTATTAATATTTATTGTAATTATAGGATGTTGCTGAAAGCAGCTGGGGCCAGCTGCTAGGATGAGTGGCCCCATCGTGTCCCAATTATTACTCCATGCTATTTGCTGAATCGAATCCATGTTCACGCTCTCGTTCCAGCTCCAGTTGTAGCTCTGCCTCTCTCTGGTTGTGTCATCGTTATGCAATCCCGTCCAAAGTCTCTCTCCCTCTCTCACTCTCTCTCTCTCTCTCTCTCTCCCTCCCTCTCTCTCTCTCTCTCTCT